>CM019716.1:77470283-77890283 GCA_009760885.1 Achatina immaculata
GAGTATGGGGAAAAAAAAGCGAAGTTTGAATTTTTTCATCTGTTTGTTAGAGTTTTTATCTGTTGTGATGTTGTATGTATGCGATCATTGAAAAGGCTTTTGCCACATTAATGGGCTGTTGTTTGTTATTTATTTATACGTGCTCGTCTTACTTTCTGTCATTCTTGTTTCTTCCCACTCTTAATATATATATCTGTTTGTGTAAAACTGAACCATACACCTCCATCTACTTTTATGAAATGGTTTGAAAAAAACAAGTTTAACTGGTTAGCTGCCAGAGATGCAGCGATCTCGCCTAGAGATATAATATGATTATCTATTCTTACAAATAAAAATTGTTTTCCATTCGTCTGATGATGATGATCGGCAAGCACAAGAGAAGGTTGAGATGTGCCCCACAGCAGTTGTCATTACACGGCAGCTACAAGAACGCGCTTAAGAAGCATTTCCTGGATAAAGTCCACCACTAGGTGGAACCTTGTTAGGTTTGCCAAGGTCAAGTAACAATCTTTTGCCTGGAGCAAACTCAAGAAGTAATAGTAGGGTCTTGGCCACCCCTGGTCCCTAGGCCATCTAAAAAAATGGCACCGTAGGTTTGCCAAGCTCAAGTAACAATCTTTTGCCTCGAGCAAACTCTAATAGTAGGGTCTTGGCCACCCCTGGTCCCTAGGCCCTCCAAGATAATGGCACCGTCTTTACAGAAGAGCGCGGGATCATGGCTGTGCTCGTCCTCGTAGACAGTTCACTAACACAGCTACCCTGAACATCGCTGCCGACAAGATTCTTTCCACAACAATTAGACGCGATCAAAGTGCTTCCAGTGGCATTTTTTCGTTTCCCCAGACACGGCCAAGTCGGAGTGAGTTAGAGCGGACTTGTCCCAGCCTGGAGACCGCTATCTGAACGCTTTATCTTTGTAACTTACCACCTTCGTGGAGGCCGCCATCAACACAGAAGGTGCAAGGGCAACAAGGAGGATAACTCTGAACAAGAAACCATCAGCCCCTGTCATTACAAGCAGTTGGAGTTATCTGTCATGCAGTCTAGAACAGTGGTTCTCGACATTTTACGAACAGTGACTTTTTTTTCCTTCCTTTTTCAAAAGCATTTAATTTTCGGACTACCAACTTCCTTGTCATATCGTACTGCTATATATATCGTTCATTATTTTTTTATTCACTCAGTCATTTGCATGTCCCTTGAGAAACTTTGCCTACCTAACAGCTCTCCTGTAGGCCTCTCGGTTCTGAGCAAGATGCCCTGCTGCTGATGCATCCATTTGCAGATCATCAACGATGTCTTGCAGCCATCTTCGCCTTGGTCTTCCTCTCTTTCTTTTTCCCATTATGTACCATTCCAAGACTGTCTTCTCTAAATTCTCATGACGTTTAATGTGTCCAAAATATTTAAGTTTTCTCTGTTTAATCCTCTTTACTAGCCAACCTTCTTCAATATTAAGCTCCTGTAGTATGGGTATATGTACTCTTTTTTGTATCCATGATATTTTAAGAACTATTCTGAAGCATTTACATTCAAATGCATTTATGTGTTTCTCTGCTGTTTTGTTAAGTGTCCAGATCTCACAGGTATATGGTGCTATGGGAAAGATGCATGCCCTTAAAAATCTTACTTTTGTAGTTCTGTCTGTTCCTCTCCACAGATTCTTTAGTTGTTTTACTTTCTGAAGAGCGATGGATGTCCTCCTTTTAATTTCCCTCATTGTATCTCCATTATTAGTTAGTAATGATCCGAGACATTCAAAACTTTCCACCTCTTCCAATTTTTTTTCTCATTGATACATACTTCAGCTGCCTTATTTGTTTTGTCAGTTGCCATCAATTTAGTTTTATCCACTACATGGTACTAAATATCAAATCGATAACGCGGGTACGGACTTTCAGATAATGCTCCACGCACCACATGTTGGGAACCACTGGTGGAAAGGAATGTTAGCCATTAACCTACTGTCATTATCGGCTTAACAATTAAGTCCAGGTTGGTAGAGGGAGGGGGGTGGAGAGGAAGAGAGAACGACCCGGAAGGGAGAGGGAGGTCATAAAAGTCAAAGGTCAACTGGTCAATGACAGGTCTCGACTTCTGTGTAAAATGTGCAGAAAGATGTGTGTGTGTGTGGGGGTGGGGGGGGGTGGGGGGGGGTGGAGGGGCTGTATTCCTCCCCCGGTTCTCCCGTGTCTGAAGCCTCCTCGATTGTTCTACCATCCTCTTCTTCTAACCCCAGGGTTTTCCAGTTTTCTTTGTTCGCTCGGAGCAACAAGTCAGAAGAGAAGGCGTGCAGGGGCAGTAACTGTTGATTGACAGAACCAAACTGTTGGTCGGGAGATCAGCGCTATTAGTTGTTGTCGTTGGGGTAAGGTTGGAGGAGGTGGGGAGGGGAGGGAGGACTGTCCGAGGTGGCATTTAGTGACCCATAGCTGATGTGCTAACGTCAGAGCTGGCGAGCTACAGCTGACCAAGACCCTATCCCACGACTCCGTTGGTGAACCCCCAGTAACAGGACAAGACTGGCTAACGGCGCAGGGATCGCAATAGCTTCTTCTTCTTCTTCTTCTTCTTCTTCTTCTTCTTCTTCTTCTTCTTCTTCTTCTTCTTCAGTCTCTCCGAAACTGCGCCATCTAGTATTCTTTGCAACCAATGCGGTGAAGGTGTCGTATCTAACAGACTCCACCGCCATGAAGATTACGGTGACCCCTACCACGTTAGCCAGGCTAGGCCTGGTATTGGAGATACCAACTGAGGTATGGAGCAAGGTCATGGTCGACTATAGTTCATCAACCTTGACTTCAGCACATCAGTTATGACAGTATCTTCGCCAGATATCCCAACCATTTGATACTTGATCAAACAGCAACAGATATCCAGACCAAATGACACTCTATCAACAAGCTCCAGATATCCCAACCATTTGACACTCTATCAACAGACTCCAAATATCCAGACCAAATGACACTCTATCAACAAGCTCCAGATATCCCAACCATATGACACTCTATCAACAGACTCCAGATATCCCGACCATATGACACTCTATCAACAAGCTCCAGATATCCCGATCATTGGATTAAATCTAAGTCTAAACAGTAATAAAATGACTTTTGTGTTTCCTGAAAGATGATGAAATGTTAATCTTACTCGGAAGGAACAGATGACACTGTTCATAGCTTTCTAGAACTGTTATAACTGTGTGTTATGTGGAAGAAAATAGCTTCTGGCGTTTCCTATCATTTCACATGTTTCTCTTTTTCTCCTTTTGATTTTTTAGTTACTACCAGTTTATCTAACTTCTGTCTCTCTTGGATTTTCTACTTATTACCAGTTTCTCTAACTTCTGTCTCTCTTGGATTTTCTACTTATTACCAGTTTCTCTAACTTCTGTCTCTCTTGGATTTTCTACTTATTACCAGTTTCTCTAACTTCTGTCTCCCTTGGATTTTCTAGTTATTATCAGTTTTTCCAATTTCTGTCTCTCTTGGATTTTCTAGTTATCATCAGTTTCTCTAACTTCTGTCTCCCTTGGATTTTCTAGTTATCATCAGTTTATCTAACTTCTGTATCCCTTGGATTTTCTAGTTATCATCAGTTTCTCTACCTTCTGTATCCCTTGAATTTTCTAGTTATCAACAGTTTCTCTAACTTCTGTCTTCCTTGGATTTTGCTACTTATTACCAGTTTCTCTAACTTCTGTCTCCCTTGGATTTTCTAGTTATTACTAGTTTCTCTAACTTCTGTCTCTCTTGGATTTTCTAGTTATTACCAGTTTCTCTAACTTCTGTCTCTCTTGGATTTTCTAGTTATTACCAGTTTCTTTAACTTCTGTCTCTCTTGGATTTTCTAGTTATTACCAGTTTCTCTAACTTCTGTCTCTCTTGGATTTTCTAGTTATTACCAGTTTCTCTAACTTCTGTCTCTCTTGGATTTTCTACTTATTACCAGTTTCTCTAACTTCTGTCTCCCTTGGATTTTGTAGTTATTACCAGTTTCTCTAACTACTGTCTCTCTTGGATTTTCTAGTTATCAACAGTTTCTCTAACTTCTGTCTCCCTTGGATTTTCTAGTTATCAACAGTTTCTCTGTATCCTCGTGATATGCCTAAGAAATGTTGACTGTTTTTCTTCTTATAATTCTAACCTGGGACCTCTCTCGGGAAGAATTTATTTGTTTCTTCTTGTTTTTCTCTGGTTATCCCTGGCAGTTGTAGCATCTTTCTCCAGAAATATCAGTGGTTATTTTTTATTATATAAATTCTTACAAATACTTTCTCTCTCTCTCTCTCTCTCACTCACTCTTTTTCTCTCTCACTCTCTCTCTTAACTTACTCCAAAACCCTCTGCCTCAATATCATCTTTTATACCTCACATGAAAATATTTTGTAATACCCTTTTTTGTGCCCTCTCCATCTATCTATACTTGAAACCAAAGCGAGGGTAACCCTGGATGTGTTAAAACAAGCTTGAAACACACAGCTATTAATACCCCTCTCTCTCTACTCCCACCGATGTAGAGATAAGACTGGAAAACTGCTCAGACCCTCTTGTCATGACGTTGAAGCTCTCTTCCCCCCCCCCCCCCCCCCCCCCCCCACCAACGAAATCATCTTCCAGCACATAAATTCAACTTCTCTCCCCTTGCTCATGAGAAGTTTTGATAATTTCTCCCGCAATTAATACAGGAAAAACAACGTGGGCCCCCAAGGGGGGGGCCAGCTAAATGATATTTCACGAACGTGCTATCTGCAGGCAACAGAATCCATATGTACTTGCGAGCTGTACCAAAGCGAATATCACAGCAAAGTGTGAAAGTAAGGCGGTCTCGCGTTACATTCTACGCTCTGGAACCAAATATAAGGGGGGAGTGTTTGGATTCGCGGACTTTCTCAAGGTGAACTTCATCCAGCGGCTGGATCTTCATTTCTAAATATATAAATAATTAACTGAAACGTTCACACTCTGGTTTGATTTCGCCTTATTGTTCGTTACAGTCTCACATGCGAAGACTGTTACTGTTTGTATGGTATCTCAGTCTCCTTCTGGTCATGATGGTGTATCTGTACAAGATGGTTTCGGTCAGTTTCTTGATCTTTGACTTTGCCCGCCTTTAATACTTGACTACCAGTCTGTCACATTATATTTGTGATATTCGACTACCAGTCTGCCACATTACATCTGTGGTATTTGGGCACTAGCCTGTCACGTTACATCTGTGATATATGGCCATCAGTCTGTCATATTACATCTGTGGTACTTGACTACCAGTCTGTCACATTACATCTCTGATATTTGGCCACCAGTCTGTCATATTACATCTCTGATATTTGGCAGCGAGAAGCAGCAGTTCGAGTTGAAAATAGGATTGGAAAATATCAACCTATAAAACAAGGGGTGCGACAAGGATGTGTACTATCTCCAGACCTTTTTTCTCTGTATAGCGAGAATATTCTAAAAACAATCATCACAGAACCAGGCATAAAAATTGGAGGATACAATATTAACAACCTTCGGTATGCTGACGACACAGTACTGATAGCTGAGAACCAACAAGACCTGCAAAATCTCTTGGATAAAGTCGCCAAAGAAAGTTAACAGAAAGGCCTTACTTTAAACATCAAAAAGACAGAGACTATGGTTATATCTAAGAAACAGAATCCACCAGCATGCAGTATTAAATTAAACGGAACTGTTCTAAAGCAGGTGCAGAAATTCAAATACCTTGGAGCAGTAATAACTTCAGATGGGAAATGCAGAACAGAAATTAGGAACAGAATAGGCCAAGCAAAGACTGCATTTCAGAGAATGAGAAACATATTAGCTAACACATCTTTATCAATGAATGTTAGAAAACGAGTCCTAAAATGCTATATTGAACCTATCTTGTTATATGGAAGTGAATCATGGACAATAGGCAAGTCTGCAGAAAAATCATTGGAAGCAGCAGAAATGTGGTTTATTAGAAGAATGTTGCGAATCCCCTGGACAGCAAAAATAACTAATGAAGAATGTAGGAGAAGAGCTGGAGAGACAAAAAACCTTGTCAAAAAGATAAGAGAGAGACAATGTACTTTCATAGGACATGCAATGAGAAGAGGGGGCATTGAAAATATTATAACAACAGGAAAAATAGAAGGAAGAAGATCAAGAGGAAGACCAAGAGAAATGATACTGGACAGACTGACGGGATGGTGTGAGAGGAGATCACCAACTGAACTGATGGCCTGTATGAAGGATCGGGTACTCTGGAGAAGCATAATAGCCAACGCTAGTCGGCACGGCACATGATGATGATGATGATGATGATGATATTTGGCCACCAGTCTGTCACATTACATCTGTGATATCTGGCCACCAGTCTGTCATATTACATCTCTAATATATGGCCACCAGTCTGTCACATTACAACTCTGATATTTGGCCACCAGTCTGTCATATTACATCCATGGTATTTGACTACTAGTCTGTCACATTACATCTCTGATATTTGGCCACCAGTCTGTCATATTACATATGTGGTATTTGACTACCAGTCTGTCACATTACATCTCTGATATTTGGCCACCAGTCTATCATATTACATCTGTGGTATTTGACTACCAGTCTGTCAGATTACATCTCTGATATCTGGCCACCAGTCTGTCACATTACATCTCTGATATTTGGCCACCAGTCTGTCACATACATTTCTGTTGTCTGGTCATCATTCTGTCAAATAATCTCCGATATTTTGGCCATCAGTTTGTGTCATCCATCTTTTGATGTTGGACCATCATTTTGTTTTACTATTGTCTTATATCTTACAGTTCCCGCAAAGTGTACCCTCTAAAAGGTTCTCAGAATACCCCCGTCCTCTGGACCCTTTACTCCTTCCCAAGTCTCCTAAAGTATCAAAATTTGCTCTACATATAATGGTTAAATGTTTTCCATATATCACATAATTATATGTATTTTTCGGCAGAACTTTTTTTCGAAGAAGGAAATAATAATGCAAGATGTTCGTGAAATCTTTAAAATTAAAAAAAAAAAGAATTAGAAAGAAAGAATCAGAAAGAAAGAATTAGAATGAATGAATTAGAAAGAAAGAATTAGAAAGAAAGAATTCATTGAAAAGTTAAACACTGGTCGGAATTTTCTGTGTGTAAATGTTGCTTGTAAATGTTGCGTGTAAATGTTGTTTGTAAATGTTATTTATAAATGTTATTTATAGCCGTTGCTTGACAACAGTTATTGAGGAAAGACGCTGGCGATGGTTGGGACATGTGCTCCGAATGACTGACAACTCACTTCCAAAAATAGCACTAAGATGGACACCACAGGGGAACATAAGTAAGGGTAGACCAAAAGAGACATGGAGAAGAACAACAGAGAGGATGTTGAGCAATAGAGGGCTCACCTGGGCAAGAGCAGAAAAAAAGGCGAAGGACAGGCATTTGTGGAAAACCCTTGCGGAAGCCCCATGTGCCCTGGGCATTTAAGGTTCAGAGAGAGAGAGAGAGAGAGAGAGAGAGAGAGAGAGAGAGAGCCGTTGCTTGTAAATGTTGTTTGTAAATGTTGTTTGTAAATGTTATTTATAAATGTTGCGTGTAAATGTTGCTTGTAAATGTTATTTGTAAATGTTATTTATAAATGTTGCTTGTAAATGTTGCTTGTAAATGTTGGGTCTTCCTGACAGTGGAAAGACAAATTGCATTGAATGATCACCGTACACAGAAATCACTGTGGCATGGTTGTACTGTTGGCCTTCTAAAGATAGTAGAATGACCGTGACTCGAACCTCAGACTCTGTTAGGACACGCTGCCACGTAGTTGCGAGAAACCAGCACACAACCCAGTCATCAATTGCACTTCTCGAAATGAGAGGAACCGGAGAACGTTATGTTGTTCTTTTTTTTCTTGTGTTTTTGTCTTTCCTGATCGCACATTTACGCAAATGATCATCAAAAATATCATTTGTCAGTGGGGGAGTAAACCACAGCATGTTTTTGATGATTACACTTTGATGTAGCCTGACTGTTCGCTAGAACAGTAGCCGTGTATCACCACAAATACACAATTAATGCAAACATACATCTCTCTCTCTCTCTCTCTCTCTCTCTCTCTCTCTCTCTGAACCTTAAGTGCTCAAGGCACATGGGGCTTACACTTCCCGCTATTGCCCAGGTGAGCCTTCTATTACTCAACATCTTCTTCATTGTTCTTCTCCGTGTCTCATTTGGTCTACCCTTACTTCTGTCTCCCTGTGGTGTCCATCCTAGTGTTGTTTATGGTAATGAGTCGCCAGTCATTCGGAGCACATGTCCCAGCCATCACCAGTCTTTTTTGAGCAATCGCTGTCAGCGGATCCATCGCAAACAAGAATAGGGATACAAAGTGAAAACAAAATGTTGTGAATTCCCTGTCATATATATATATATATATATATATATATATATATATATAAACCTTCAGAAAAATGACTAAACATTGAAGTGTAGTTAAAAGTTTAAGGTCTCTTACAAAAAGGGCAAAGGATAGCAGAGAGTATGAAATGACAATCAAGCAACAGAACAGAATTGGCCTTAGCGCTTCTTAAAACAAAACGAAAATATCTTTTAACTCACAAACAACACAACATCGAAAGGTCACAGTTTTCAAGTCTTGTCAATGGCCAAAAGTGTTTTCCCATGCGGAAAGTAAACAAATAAATAAGCTAATAGGAAAGGAACTTTAGGCCTTTGAAATGAGGACACACAGGGCTGATGGGGATTCCATGAATAGAATATATGGGAAATAAGGAAGTAATACAAGAAATACAATTGTGAAAATGTTCATTTTGTACATTATATACTTGTAATTTGGGAAACATTGGAGAAGGAAGTTTTTGACATACCAAATAACATAGCAAGAACATACAGTATATGAGGGGGCGGGGGAGTCTTGAGGAAGAAAAGGAAGTGGGTTGTAATAGTAAGTGAGACTTAACAATGTAAGAGTTACAGGAGGTAATATGCTATCAAGATGAGAAAGAGAGAGCGATAGAGCGAGCGAGCGAGCGAGCGAGAGGGGGAGAGAGAGTTTGAAAGAGAATGAGAGAATAATACAGAGAAGAAGTGATAAAAACAAAGTGATGCAATAGGTGATATAAAGGTAGAGAGAGAGAGAGAGAGAATGAGAGGAAAGATAGTACGAGAGAGAGAGAGTGAGAGGAAAGAGAGTAAGAGAGAGAGACAGAAGTAGAGAAAACTACAGGAGAGAAGGGAAAGAAAGAGCGAAGAGAGAATGACAGAGAGAGTGAGGGATAAAGTGAAAGATGTAAGAGAGAGAGAAAGAATGACAGAGAAAAAGAGAGAGTAAGTGTGAAAGAAAGAGAGAATGACAGAGAAAGAAAGAGAGGAAGTGAGAGAGGACAGAATGACAGAAAAAGAGAGAGAGAGAGAGTGAAAGAGAGAAAATGAATGAATGAATGAATAATCTTTATTTTTCAAGGGTAAAGAATTGGGCACGCAGGCCCGTCTTACATTCTGAGAGAGAGAGAGAGAGAGAGAGAGAGAGAGCAAGAGAGTGAGAGAGAAAGAAAGAAATGAGTGGAAGTTCCGTGCAATAACCCTCAGTTTGGAAATACTAAATGAAGACAGTAAAAATAAATGGCTTTGGAAAAACTGTTATTTAAAACATATCTTCTCTCTATCCTCCTCCTCACCAACAACAACCTTCCTCTTCTCTCTTTCCTCTTCCTCACCACCACCAACAACAGCAACCTTCCTCTTCTCTCTATCCTCCTTCCTCACCAACAACAGTCTTCCTCTTTCTCTCTATCCTCTTCCAACAACAACAACCTTCCTCTTTCTCTCTATCCTCCTTCCTCACCAAACATCTGCCCGTGACTCATAAAACAGCCTCCGAGGATAATAGACCCCTTTGGCAGCGCGCTCTCGCAGCTACACCCTGGGCATTAGATACATATGTTTGGCATTTCACGATAAGAACTGGGATATTTGAGAATGAATATAATAATCTGGGAAAATTAAGAAGTGTTCTGCGCGTCTTAGCTACCAGTGCTTGAAAAAAATGCAAGGAGGAAAGCAAAATCTTAATGAGTTACGGGTGTGTGTGATAAAAGCTGAAGATGTACATCTTGAAGCACTAAACTTCATCAAGTACACAGTTTGCCACATAGTTGCCAGCAAATTTCTACAGGCACATAACTCGGAAGTAGGATTTTTATTATTTTTCTGAAAAAAAAAATTGTTATTTAGAGTTCATTAAAATAACTACATGCGAGTTTTTGTTATTTTTTGTTTGTTTGTTTGTTTGTTTTTTTCTTTAGAAAGGGTTTTTGTGGTAATAATTATTCAA
Source organism: Achatina immaculata (assembly GCA_009760885.1). Classification (NCBI taxonomy): domain Eukaryota; kingdom Metazoa; phylum Mollusca; class Gastropoda; order Stylommatophora; family Achatinidae; genus Lissachatina; species Lissachatina immaculata. Next base: position 77,480,624 of record CM019716.1, read on the forward strand.
AAAGATAGCCAGGGATGGCCGTTTTGAAAGGAAAAATATAATTCTGAAGCTCAAACATGAGATAAATATAGGTTTTAAATATAGGGGTAAATATGGGGGTAAAGATGGGAATAAAGATGGGAGTAAATATGGGGGTAAATATGGGGGTAAAGATGGGAATAAAGATGGGTTTAAATATGGGGGTAAATATGGCAGTAAAGATGGGAGTAAAGATGGGAGTAAAGATGAGTTTAAATATGGGGGTAAAGATGGGAGTAAAGATGGGTTTAAATATGGGGGTAAATGGGTTTATATATGGGGGTAAAGATGGGAGTAAAGATGGGTTTAAATATGGGGGTAAAGATAGGAGTAAAGATAGGTTTAAATATGGGGGTAAAAATAGGAGTAAAGATGGGTTTAAATATGGGGGTAAAGATAGGAGTAAAGATGGGTTTAAATATGGGGGTAAAGATAGGAGTAAAGATGGGTTTAAATATGGGGGTAAAGATAGGAGTAAAGATGGGTTTAAATATGGGGGTAAAATAGGGGTAAAGATAGGAATAAAGATGAGTTTAAAGATCAGGGTAAAGATGGGAGTAAAGACTGGTTTAAATATGGGGGTAAAGATGGGGATAAAGATGGAAGTAAAGATGTAAGTAAAGATGGGAGTAAAAATGGAGCTAAAGATTGGGGGGGGGGGGGGAGAACAAAGGTGGTTGTGGTGCAAAGATCCGCCTTTAGATTTGCCATGATGAGAAGGGACTTTCTTTGGTTAGCTTAGATTACATTAGTATCACCGTCCTTGCGATCAGTACAACATCGTTGGTGCTCTTAATATGACCTTCAGCGTAAAGCGAATGTAGATGCCAGTTCTATAATCAGTTGTACCGCTTCATTATGGTTAATCTGAATGTAGAGGCCAGTTCTATAATCAGTTGTACCGCTTCATTATGGTTAATCTGAATGTAGATGCCAGTTCTATAATCAGTTGTACCGCTTCATTATGGTTAATCTGAATGTAGAGGCCAGTTCTATAAGCAGCTGAACCGCTTCATTATGGTCAGTCTGAATGTAGATTTTCAGTCTCTCGGCAAGTCTACTCAGAGAATTAAACGAAGCCACTAAATATTGTCGCTAATCTCTTCATACCCTTGACTCATGCTCATGTTTGAAGATCTTCATGGTGTCATTAGCTAATGCTTATTTTTGAAGATCTTCATTGCGTCATTTGTTAGCTCTTAAAAGGATCTTCATCACGTGACTGGCAGGAAGAAAGTCTATCTCACTGTTAGAGACAGGGCAATGAATAGGGGAAAAAAAAAGAAAAATAGTAATGTTCTCTCTAAGCTACGCTCCAGCGCGGTCTCGCACCAAAAAATGGAGCGCAAAAAGAAAATAATATACAGTTGCTGCTTTTATTTTCACTTCTCTCAGAATGTAATGACTACTATAGCAGTTCAAAGTCATAAGACACACAGGGGGTAGGGCAAGGAGGTATAACGGACCAGAAAATAAACAGAATATAAGCAAAGTAGTTTAATCAGTAGTAACACGTAGTTCACCAGGCAGGTTATGAATTCATCTAATCGGTAGTAGGTTGTAGTTCACCAGGCAGGTTATGAATTCATCTAATCGGTAGTAACCTGTAGTTCACTAGGCAGGCTATGAATTCATCTATTCAGTAGTGAACTGTAGTTCACCAGGTAGGTTACGATTTCATCTATTCAGTAGTAACCTGTAGTTCCCCAGGTAGGTTATGAATTCATCTATTCAGTAGTAACCTGTAGCTCACCAGGTAGGTTATGAATTCATCTAATCAGTAGTAACCTGTAGTTCACCAGGTAGGTTATGAATTCATCTAATCAGTAGTAACCTGTAGTTCACCAGGTAGGTTATGAATTCATCTAATCAGTAGTAACCTGTAGCTCACCAGGTAGGTTATGAATTCATGTTCTGTTACTGGCTCCCTCCAGTCCACCCAGGAAGAGAAAATTGGTACCAGACACATCTATGCTAGATAGCGTCTCTCTCTCCCTCTCCCTTTTCTCTCTCTCTCTCTCTCAAGGTCCCTGGCGACAGGCGTAGGATATCATGTCCTTCCATTACCCTCGATTCCTCGTTCATCTCAAGAGGTTTGTCACTGAGCATTTCCTGTGCCAGGATGCCACAACAGCAAAAATCTTTTCTCTCTGTCCACCTCTGCCTTTTCTACCTTCGATCTTCCCTGTTGCCATTGGGTGCTCTAGCCCGCCCCTCCTCCAAACATGGCCCCACAGATCTGGATTGTCGTTTTCTGATCTTAGTTATAATTTCCCTTCTTTCTTGTGCTTAACAGAACTTCCTCATTTTGGTTTTCTCGCTGACCTTTACCTTCAGCATCCTTCTTAAGTTCCACTTTTCAGCTGATTCCAGCCTTCTTTGTATCTCTTTACTGAATAGGGAATACATTGAAAAAAATATGTAGCTTTAGATGCTAGACACACAGTGGACTGAACTGCACATATCACGAATTAACAGTGAGTTTAAAAAAAAGTAAAGAAGGAAATTAGTTCAATTCAATGCTAGGAGTGAGTCTATGGCTGGTGAAAAGTGGAAAAAAAATGGATAAATAAATACATTATTTTGTCAAATCTGCAGAATAATAAGGAAAGCAAAGAAAGAAAACAGAAGATAACGGGGGAAAGCCCAGTTAAATGTGAGAACAAGTATGTGAAGCGATTATCAAGCCTGCATCTAGACCAAAATAAAGAGGACAAACCCAAAATAAATTAGAAAACTGAAAAAAAAAAGAAAAGAACGGTGGGAGAAATTATAACCTTTCCGAGAAGCCTCAACACACGAGAAGCCTCAACACATGAGAAGTCTTAACATCAACAGGAGCAGGGCCAGAGAGGAAAAAAAAATATCAGTTCCATGTTTCTGTGCTCCACCCTAGAGCTGCCCGTACAAGAAAAATAAATCTCCTTATCAAATTCATTTACAGCGCACTTCCACGGGGCGTCTACAAATCCATCTACTTTTAAAACCTCCGTGCGAATGATGTTAGAGGTTGTGTTAATATGCTAGGAGGGTTAATCTAATTACTCATTCATCTGTGTATATCTGGTTGTTTGGGACGCTGAAGTTTTGCTAACACACGGGCTTCTGTTTACATACACGCAGAACGAATGTGAGAGTCAAGGAGCACTAATTAAACTGGATGAGATAGTGGTCAGCGGAATATAATACTCCAGCTGAATGTGACAGCGGTCAGATCTCTCTCTCTCTCTCTCTCTCTCTCTCTCTCTCTCTCTCTGAACCTTAAATGTCCAAGGCACATGAGGTTTCTTCAAGGGTTTTCCACAAATCCCTGTCCTTCGCCTTTTCTTCCGTCCTTGCCCAAGTGGCTCCTCTATTGCTCAACATCCTCTCTGTTGTTTCTTCTGCTCTTGCTTTTCTTCTATTGCTCAACATCCTCTCTGTTGTTTCTTCCCCTTTTGTCCAAGTGGCCCCTCTGTTGCTCAACATCCTCTCTGTTGTTTCTTCCGCTCTTGCTTTTCTTCTAGTGCTCAACATCCTCTCTGTTGTTTCTTCCGCTCTTGCCCAAGTGGCCCCTCTATTGCTCAACATCCTCTCTGTTGTTTCTTCCGCTCTTGCCTTTCTTTTATTGATCAACATCCTCTCTGTTGTTTCTTCTGCTCTTGCCCAAGTGGCCCCTCTGTTGCTCAACATCCTTTCTGTTGTTTCTTCCGCTCTTGTCCAAGTGGCCCCTCTGTTGCTCAACATCCTCTCTGTTGTTCTTATCAGATGTCTAGACTTCTGGTAATAAGCTAGCCGCTGGTTGTGACGGGCACAACTACCAAATTCAAATGATTGTCCAAGCTGTCTTCAAGCTTCAGGAAGCGCTAGGCTGCCGTATTCTCTGTGGCGACCTCTACTCAGTGACTGGAAAGTGACCAACACAAAGTTCATCTTGTTCTGGAGAAGTGAAAGAAGCGAGGGTGACCCGCAGGTCTTAGAGGACAGCAAATAAACGCTTCTTGTGCGTTCAGTTGCTGGGCCATATAGATAAGTAGACGAATATCTGTCGTGAACTGCGTCTTCTGCGGTCCTTCATGTGTGGCCCATAGTTTTCTACCCACACTCTTTTCCTGGGACCAGGTGTGGGCTCTTGGATATTTGTAGAAAGTTCTGATCTCCAGGTTGTGGTATAAAGCCTAGAACGCATGAATACATGCGCACGCACGCACACACACACACACACAGAATGAATCTGAGCTTTTTTTAATATCCAGCATATCTGGTCGTGTGTTTGGCTGCACAGGCAATGTTTGCCGTTAAAACTGCAAATACAAGCTTATTTATATGTGAAGGAGACTATATCAATTAATAAAATGCAGTTTTGTACAAATAAATAAATAACAAAGGTAGATCTAGACAACGATGGCGAAACGACCTAGAAGAAGATATGTGCTCTCTTGGAATCGACAACTGACAAGAAAAGATCAAGCACAGGGAGGATAAGAGACGTGTCCTGTCTGCAGTAGTGAGTCTCAGTGGCTCGGAAAGCTGCTGAATTAAGCAGCTGCTTGAAGAAGAAGAAGAAGAAGAAGAAGAAGAAGATGATGATGATGATGATGATGATGAAAATGAAGAAGAAGAATTCTCCCCCCCCCCCAAAAAAAAAAAGATTTGCCAGACCATAGGGGTAGGACTCCTCGAGACCCTCAAGCAGTGCCTGTCGAAAAACTCGCAGAGTCCACTTCCGGTCTTCAGTGGGGCAAAACTCTGTCACATGGCTAAGAGAATACTTTGATCAAGTTTGGCCCATGTAGCATAGCTTTGTAAGTAATGATTATAGTTGTTGTTATTATTATTATTAATGAATATGATTATTTATATATTGTAGGCATAATAGTAACAGAAAAAGTAAATAGGAAAATTAGCAAGGTAGAAAAGCAAACTTAAATGACACTAGTATGACTGGACGCTGACACAAGTAAACAGAATAGAAAAGACGAATAGAAAAGGCAGACACAATGAAAAACGAGAACACAATAAAACTTCCGACATGAAAGAGCAAGATAATGACTTAGGTAAATGACAATTGTATAGACGGAATTGACGCAGACTGCCACGCGTGGCACTTATTAGCGTTAGGACGCTATTGCACACGGTTTTTAAATAAAGGAGTTACCAACTCGACCAGCTGACCAATTAGATATTTAGAGCCGTGGCCTATTGGACAGTTGACTTACGACATATAAGTCACGGGGCAGTTTGAATGACGGACAATCAGAGACAATCAGACGATCAGGAGACAAGCAGAGAAGCCCGAAGACGGAGGAACAAGGACGGTCAGTGAATGGAGACCGGTCCATACGTCAAAGGAAGAAGTACGGGAAGGAAGGAGCCCCCAAGAAGAGGAAGTCCGGAGGCTAGCGGACTAGTGAGGGGGATCGTCAGAAGTAGACAGAGAAGAGAAGAACAGCAAACAGAGAGGGACGATCCAGTGGGGGATCGTCTGGCCAAAGACGGTCAGTTAGCGAAGGCCGATTCAGACGGCAGAGGAAGACTGTCAGAGAGAATCAAACAGACAAGAGAACGATTGGTTAAGAACAAGAAACAGAACGAGACGCTATAGAATCAGAAGTAGTATTAGACTGAAGATGTGTTGCAAGTGGCTCAAGTGATTAAGGATATTTTATACTTTTGGAATTTCGAGTAAACTGAGTTTAGACGAGAAACTAGTTGACCACGTGTTGCAGATCTGATATAATACTGAATTAGGAAATGTTCTCGTATCAAGTGTAGAATATCGTGAAGTTGAGAACATTGAGAAATGCTCATGTAGAATATGATAGAGTTTGATATTGTGAGCAAATGATTACGTGATTCAATCCAAATGATGCTGTCGACAGTACATCTTGAACTTATTTGTAAGAATTATATAACGCAGTGAACATTTCATCGGACTTGCTCTGATCTAGTGAATGTGGTAAACTTTTGTGAAACCTGTGATGTGTTATGATCAAAAGAAAAAAAAAACTTAATCATCTTCAATCTTCATCAGTAATTTGATAGTTCACACCTTTACATTGTTATACCCATAGTCCTGGCCTGTGCTAGGTTCACTGGCCTTATAACAACATATGCCTATCCCCAGGATTGGTTAAGTAACAAAACTCTACCTGTTCTCTCTGGGAATATTTAACGAAAAAAAAAAAAAAGAGAAAAAAGTTCAAAGCCAGCGCTATGTTCGGAAAGACACACGGAAGGGAACTGATCATCCGATCCTCCACTTGTATCGTTTCTACCTCTGTTTTATTTATCTTATGTACACGGGCCTCCGATACTGATAGGCTTGGCACTAAACATGCCCTTCTCGGATATGAGCCCACATGAGAAATAATCGTGGAACTTTCTCTCTGCGTTATTCTTGATCAGTTGGGATAAGCGAAGTAAAAGGGTACAAAGATAAGAATAAAATCGTGTACATTCTGTTGGTGAAAATTAGAAGTGAAAAATATTGTCACTACAGTAATACTCTTGTCGTTTGGAAAAATATTGTTACTGCGGTATAACGCTTGGTGTCTGAAGAAAGAGTGCTACTACAGTCTTTGGCGTCTGGAGAAAGATTGCTACTACAGTTTAACTCTTGGCGTTTGGAGAAAGTTACTGTCCTTGAGTTTCGGAAAGAAATTCAGGTCAAATGTGGAAAGGAAGGCACAAACGCAATGAGTCTGAACCTTGCAATACACAAACATGATGGCTGACCATTTCTTCACATAGCTGAAAGCATCAAAGCCCGTCATCCCTCACGAAAAGATTCTTTATTATAGTCTTGTAGTACTGCTTCGAGTATGTAGGACAAAGAGATACTGCCTTTAGCGTCGTTATTTTCATTTTTGCCAAGCGGAGTAACTCTTAGACATCTTTTTTTTTTTTAAGAAATGTACCTCGAAGATCTCCAGGCAACACTTGCCTAACACATGAAGATAAACATGGAGTCCATGCGGGGGCTCTACTACAACCAGGCTGCTGTGGCTGTTATTCAAGGATTTTCTTGTAACATCAGGCTTACTTCCCTTGGCGTGAATCAGTAGTGAAGCTCTTGGGATAAAGTCTTCAGTCCACCTGGGGAGTGTGCTCCGATAATACGAGTATTTTTGTCTTTCATTATGAATAGAAAAAAAAACGGGCAGCATCAATGATAGGTTATCAGAATGTGGACATTGGTGATTATTGTGTCATCTCATTGCCTATATTATTAAACAGATGAAACGAACAGCAGTGATAGACTATCAGAACGTGGGATGTGTCGATTCCAGTCTCACTCTCCCTGTCATTAAATAGAGTGAAAGAACAGTAATGATAGGTCGTCAGAACTTGGGCCGTGTCGATTCCAGTTTCATTTCCCATATCGCTGCACTGCCTACCATGGGACAAGGCGCTGCAAAAGACTGACTGGGGATAGTCTACCATGGGACAAGGCGCTGCAAAAGACTGACTGGGGATAGTCTACCATGGGACAAGGCGCTGCAAAAGACTGACTGGGGATAGTCTACCATGGGACAAGGCGCTGCAAAAGACTGACTGGGGATAGTCTACCATGGGACAAGGCGCTGCAAAAGACTGACTGGGGATAGTTATTACTACCAAGATCGGGCGTCTGAGTGGCGAAGTGGTTAGTGCACTAGTCTCTCATGACGAAAGTCGGGGGTTTGAATCCGGCCGGAAACGCCTCAATCGCCCAGCTGTAGAATTCGGTACCTAACTACCCCTGGTGTTGGGGAAGGAAAGGCGGCCAGGCGTAATGCTGACCAACATCACCTTCTAATGTGCTGACAGGTCAAGGGAAATATGGGCACTAGCACCATATCCCTGTGTGCCTCTAAGGCATGACGGATGATGAGCTACCTTTATTTTTACTCTCACCATGTAGATGAGACAGAGCGTAATAGAACCAACTTTCAGTATGGAGAGGCCACAAGATGATAGTTCTGTTAATAATGATTTACACTCTTTAAATTTGCATGCGGAAAAAAAAAATCCGGTCTTGATAACTCGATCCAAGACAGTTTACTGTGTAAAAAATTTATATCCAACTCAGTTGAGTGTTTTTCTTAATGATTAAAGGTACTCCTATTTGTAACACAGCTTCACAACAGGGACCTTGCATATTCATATAATTTATTTTTATTAAATATTTGTATGTTTTCTTTTTATTTTGGGGGTGGGGTGGGGCTTAGTTTCCAAATACACACAGCTCATTTCCAAATTTTCATAACTATGAGGGTCTCCACAAAATCTGAACGCCGGTAACCGAAATATTTTGTGGTGTCGCGTCACATTTAGATGGGCCGGATAATATTATGCACAATATACTGGCTACCGAGTGAAGCTGTTAAATTTATATACCCAGGGTGTGAAAACACGCAGAGAACAAGGCATAAATAGCCTGCACGGAGATGTCAATATCCTACAATAAATCTGCCATGGACTTGGATGCGGGTCGCGGACTTACTAGCCAAACGAAGCCACCCGGTATGCGCTTGAGCCACCCCTTGTACCCTTTCACCTGTATCAATATCTTCCACAAAGGGTTTTTTTTTTTTAAGATGTCGACCCCTTCCGTAGGTCCGAGGAAACAAAATAATTAAAGGAGGGACGCGGTAAATCCCAGCCCGGGGGGTGGGGTTGGGGAGGGGGAGGGGGGGGAACCTGCGAAATTTATGAGAATTCTAAGCAGAGAAATGAGAGGCCAGATCGTGTAAACGGAGGAAAGAAAACGTGAGATAGGATCTGAACTGTTGGTGCTCTGACACTGATACTGGAGCTGGGGAGGTGGAAAAAGGGATAGTGCCTCACTCTTAAGTGGCAGGAAGGAGAGGAGGAGGAGGATCCTTGTGGAGGGGAAATATTTATTTATAGGAAAGAGGCAATTATAAATTAGGAGGGACTGACACGTGTTTTTAGAGAAAAATGCGCCAAAAAAAGTGGACGGTCAGAAAAAAAGAAAGAAGACGTTCTCAGCATAGTTACAGCATGAAGAAAAAGAAGACGTTCTCAGAACAGTTACAGAAAGAAGAAAAAGAAGACGTTCTCAGAGTAGTTACAGAATGAAGAAAAAGAAGACGTTCTCAGAATAGTTACCGAATGAAGAAAAAGAAGACGTTCTCAGAATACTTACAGAATGAAGAAAAAAGCGACGTTCGTAGTGTAGTTACAGAAGAAAGATAAAATAAGATATTCTCATAGAATGCAGGAGATTTTCTCAGGATAGTTATAGAACAAAGAAAAGACGACTTTCTCAGAATAGTTACGGAACAACGAAAAGAAAACAATCTCTGGATAGTTACAGAACAAAAGAAAAGAAGACAATCTCAGGGTAGTTACAGAGCAAAGAAAAGAAGATATTCTCAGGGTAGTTACAAAAGCGATAAAACTGACTAAAACCTTTAAGAGGAAACAGTCAAAATTCTTTGAAAAGGCCTTGAAATAAAGAATTTATACAGTACTGGAATAATAAGTTTGGGGCGGGGATGGGAGGGGAAGAAAGAGAGAGAAAGGAAAAGATTTGAAGGCGGTACTGACACTTAATGACATATCTTGCGTTTTTTTAAAGTCGGGGTTGAAGCGGGTAGATATCAGCTGTGTAACAGAATAACAATCTGTTATAGTTTGGGTTTTATACTTGGTTTTATTCTCACCTTATGGCTGGTATTCATCATCATCGCCTTTCACTCCTTTGATAGCATAGGCCACGGATAAAGGCTTTCCGGTCATCCCTGTTCTTGGAATTATTCTCTGCTTCCTTCCATGTGTATCCCTTGTCTCTGAGCACTGTCATAATTTCTCTTCTCCGAGTAAGTCTAGATCTTCCTCGTTTTCTGTTTCCTTGAGGATTCCTTATCAGTGCCTGTCTTGCAATCCTTGTGTCTGGTTTTCTCAGAGTGTGGCCAATCCACCTCCATCTCCTAGACATGTAGGTTCATAGGTTCTTGTCCTGCCCGTTCCCAGACCTCCTCGTTCACGATCTTGTCCTGCCATTTAATGTTTAAAATCCTCCTCAAGCAGTAGTTCATGAATGTTTGTATCCTCTGCCGTATTGTCTTCGTCATAATCCCATGTCTCCGAACCCTATACCAGGACAATCTTTACGTTTGTATTGAAAGGATGGCTGGTATTAGATTTGCATAATCGGCCACAGTAACAGAAATCAGTTTCCGTGTTGCAAAACTCATTTCCCCGAAAACTGCATCTTCTAACTTCAAGTTTGGTCCTGATTTCCTCCTCAGAAAACGTGGGATCCTTATGTAGAGTTGATCTCCACGTGGCTCGGCGTTTTGCAAGCTCTTTCCCAGACCTCATGGCTTGTACTGTAGAAAAATCTCACACTGATAGCTTAGAAATATTCCTATACCTCAGTTATGGTCTACAATGCCGCCTCATGCTCTCCACATGTTCACTATATGAAACCTGTTTTATGGGAATACGACATATAACCTTTTTTTTATGGGAATACGGCATATACATTTGTAAATCACGTTGTGGCGCCTTCTCACAACGAGTGAGGATTAAATCCGTTTCTTGTATACACGAACTACAGTTGTGAAGAGTTCAGAAACACAATGACTCGCTTAGACCGCATTACGTCAAGTTCAGGGTCAAACACACTGAAAAGACTCGTTGTTTTCTCCCATTCAACAGCGTTTTTTGAAGGGGTTCCCCCCCCCCCCCCCACCTTTCCCCCCACACCCCGGGTAAATTATGTGGCACATAGCGCATGAATATTCTACCCACTCTCTCATTTAGTTGTGTGATAAAGGGCAGAACATCAGGCGAGATTGCTTGGCCAGTTTTTTTTCACTCTGTGAAAATAAAGTTTCAATTTAGCTTGAAGCATTTTGTGTTTCAGAGTTGTTTATATCTAAATTGGGGGAGGGGGAGGGCCCGTGGACGTTGTCCGTTTCGGCAGTCAGGGACCCATAGCTGACATGCTAGCGTCTGGGTTAACGACCCATAGCTGACATGCTAGCGTCTGGGTTAACGAACCATAGCTGACATGCTAGCGTCTGGGTTAACGAACCATAGCTGACATGCTAGCGTCTGGGTTAACGACCCATAGCTGACATGCTAGCGTCTGGGTTAACGAACCATAGCTGACATGCTAGCGTCTGGGTTAACGAACCATAGCTGACATGCTAGCGTCTGGGTTAACGACCCATAGCTGACTAAGAAGCTGTTCCACTTCTCCGTTGGAACCCCCCCCCCCCCCCAGTAACAGGCCTAGCATGACTGATGGAGTAGGGATCGCTGTAATCCATATGGAGGTGGAGTTCGCTAAAGAAGTATTGCATGTTCCTTTTTTCTTGTTTCTTTTTTTGTAAAGCTGCACCCAGGGCCTGAAAAAATAGCCGCCATAACCCACTCCTGCTGGGACGCCATGCTGTGCCTCAACATGTCCACCACCTCCGCTGAAAAAGAAGAAGAAGAATCTAACAGATTAGACCAGTGGTTTTCAATTTTTTTTCCGGAGTGCCGGCTCCTTGCATCAAAGTCAACATCACTGGCATCCCGTCTCTCCCCTTCTCCCTCACCGAATCTTTCCATCGCCTCCATGGGGAGGTGGGGGGGGGGAGGGGGAGGGGCTGTACTGTTCTATTTTTAGTACAGAAATGGTCACGGTCATCGTGACTGATTTTCTACCGTTAAAAATAACTTGATATAGGCCGAGAAACCATTAATCTTTACAGCCCTTATAATATACGACTATTTGATAATAAAGATAAAAAAGGACGCGTTACATAAGTAAAAATATAATTTAGAACAGTGGTTCTCAGCTTATGATTCGTTGACCACATTTCTTCTTCGTCTTCGTTCGCTTCTACCACCAAGACCACACTGTGATCCTACTGAATTTACGCCTGTGGTCCTCGTTAGGTCCTGTGGTCTCCTGTGTGGTGCCCGAAAGGACCACACGAGATCCACGAGAGGACCACAAGGGGTTCAGAGTATCGTAGGGCTTTAGCCTGTATGCTTGGTGGGTTTCTGGAACGGATTGCGTGACACCGTGGTTTTCGTTGCACCAGTTTAGTCTAGAATTGGACTTTCTCACCGGAAGACCTAGACATGTTTAGGATATCAGTGCATCCCCGCTGGGTGAGAGGCGGTAGCCCACCCAGGCCAGAGTTGGACTTTCTCACCGGAAAACCTCGACGTGTTTTGAGATACCCGTGTATCACCGCCGGGTGAGAGGTGGTTGCCCATCCAGTCCAGAGTTGGACTTTCTCAACGGAAAACCTCAGCGTGATTAGGATACGCAAACATCCCCGCCGGATGAGAGGTGGTTGCCTATCTAGACTGCCCTGGTCCAGTGTCTCCGACTTCAGCATTTTGCGGTCGTGGCCGCTACCCTTCCTAGTTGTGACCAGGATGGAGCTTTTGTCCAGGAGGACGAATCCTCGCCGCTAGTGACTTCCACCCCTGGGTTGAGCCGGTTTAGGCATATTATCCCAGTATGGGCGTGTTTGGGACATGACCGACCTCTAGAGCAGAGGTACTGTGACATGCGTAGCCTTCAAGATTCACCCCTGGTGTGAGTCGTTTAGGCATAATTCATCAGTATGGGTGTATATCAGGTGTGACCGACTTCTAGAGCGGAGGTGGCATAACATGTCAAGCCATCAAGTTCCACCCCTGGTGTGTGCCGGTTTAGGCATATTTCACCAGTGTAGGTGTATTTCGGACGTGGTCGGCCTCTAGAGCAGAAGCGCCGTGGTATGTGTAGCTCTCGCAGCGATACTACTGGACATACCGATTAAACTTCACTTTATCCTTTCCTTCACCTTTTCACGTCGACGCTGCACAGCAACCTTTATTTCTTTTCCGCATTTTCTTCCTTGACCGGGAGGAGCTTCACTCCACGCGCAGCATTCGAAGAGTCTCGCCAGCAGTGTCTTAACCTCTGGGACAAGCCGGCTGATGCATCTCACCCGATAGGACTGCACTCAGGCGTGGCCGACCTCCAACGTCCTGTGTCCTATTGTTTTTTTTAAAAATTACAGTTATTTTGTTATGTACCAACTCAGCAACCTGAGTTTTTGAGTATGGTCATATTCATCTGTAGAAAAACAATTGTTTATAGCCGGAAAGTTCCCAGATAGTTCTTTCCATGACGTAAACATTTATCATACTGGCGCGAAAATCAGTAGTTCTGTGCTCCCAATTGTGCTGACTCGGTGGGTCACGTGAACAAATTTTGCATCCACGTGTTCAGTTTTTACAAGCGATTACGTGCCCTTGGGTGAAGGCCGCTCTACGATATTTGAAGATAGCTGACAAGTTTCGAACAACGTGTTTGCATGAAATTTTGCATGAAGCTTGGCAGATCTGTTATCGAGGCGCTAGAAATGCTTCATCAGGCGAACACTGTTTAGGCCGAGCACAGGTCTTTGAATGGTATGCAATGGAAGAGCCTGCAGTCACCAAACACAAAGAAGGCACGAGAAGTTTGCAATGATGCTTTTTTTTAAAATTAAAGACACTTTTACCTAGAATTTGTTCCAACCGGCACATGAGTGAATTCTAACCCCTACTGCAACGTTCTACGGCGTTTGAGAGAAGATGTGTGAACTTTGGCGTAGACGCAATTGGCTGTTATATCGCGACAACACGCCTGCTCACACATCCTTCTGAACGACACAATTTAAAAAAAAATTTAAAACAGCATTGGTGGTTGTCCCACACCCTCCGTATTCACCTGAGCTACTCCCCTACGACTTCGCACTCTTCAAAAAAAAAAAAAAAAAGGAAATTGAAGCTAAGGAAGCACGGCTTCAACACTTTAGATGACACCCAAAGTGCCTCGCAGGCGGCATTGGGAAGGCCTTGAGGAAAAGGACTTCTACTGTGCTATGGAGTCGTGGAAGAAGCGCTGGGATCGCTGTGTACGTTCCCAAGAAAACTAGTTCAAAGATGATGACGCCCTAATTTTAAATTACGGTAAGCCTTTTACTTTATTTCGACTTAGTTCGGAAAGTTTCCGATAGACCCTCGTATACAGTTCGAAAAGTGGCCCCTGGATGTAAAAATATTGAGATCCACTGTTTTAGATTTTGAAAGCTTATGACTTAACGTCTGATTTAAAAAAAACCTATGCTTTAAAATAGATTAACATGTATTTTGGTATAAATGGATTTATACATTACAAAAGGCAAACCTGTAATTTAGAATAAATAAACTTATGTTTAGAATACATTTGTATATTACAGTAAGTAAGCACATGTTTAAAAATAAATGAATAGGCAGTTTTAAAAATAAGAATAAACAACCAGATTTCACAGTAAGTACTTGCATATTTCGGAATAGTTTTTTTTTCTAATAAATATTTTTTAATATTTTAATATTTACTCATGTATATCAGAACAACTAGAATTTTATCATTTTATGCTTATAAATTTTTGTTTTTATAAGAAAGTAAACCTCTGTTTTAGAGCAAGTAAACCAATGTTAGAGCTCATGAATATTTGATTTAACGTAAAAAGGAATGGCGTTTTCAGAAAAGACACATTCTTGCTTCCTAATGTTCAAAATACTGTACTATATATTTTTTCCCATGGAACTTGATAACCCTGTTTACTGGGGCAATATTTCCACTACAGTTGTCATTAACTGTATTTTTTTTTCATCCACAGCTTGCAGCTGTCATCCAGTAGGTGCCCTAGGAAAGACCTGCAACCAGACCACTGGCCAGTGCCCGTGCAAAGACGGTGTGACGGGACTCACATGCAACAGGTGTGCCAAGGGATATACACAGAGCAAGTCGCCCATAGCGCCCTGCATTAGTAAGTTTTTCAACGTTTAACCTGGTTCTACATTTTGGTATATACGCCCCCTTTTTTGTTTGTTTGTATATTTATTTACATTTCATTATTCTGGCTAGGACGGTGGTTCTCTTCCTCTGGTCCGAGGCTGCATTATCTGGTGGTCCGCCCCTTCATTATTAATTTAGTATTAATTTGTTCATATCCTCCCTACAGGAGACTGATAGTCCGTAATTTAGTTGAAAGTGGTCCTTATATGTAAAAAGGGAGAGAACCACTTGCCTAGAACGTTTTTGAAAATTTGCCTTAGTAGAGTTACATTTCTTGCTTTCTTGCTTGATTCGCGGTCATCTCAAGCCTCTAACTCAGTTTCAGTAGTAAAGATTCACTTTATATTTAAGTTCACTTGCGAACAGTGTCGGATTTAGACAATCAGCTAAACAAGCCGCGTCTTAGGGCCTCACAGAATTTCAATAATCTTTATTATATAAGGCTTTGTGTGTTTGCTTTAGGAACTGCAAAAATACCTTGCTATTAAGATAAAGTATTGCCCGAATTTCAAACATTTATCTCTCTCTCTCTCACTCTCTCTCTCTCACACACACACATACACACAATATGCTAGGAAAAGACGTGTGGTTTTCTTTGTGCAGAATTTTACCTCGACTCCATGACTTTTTCTTGCTTTATTCGTGCACTTCAACATGTGGCCAGCTTGTTGCCCGGGGAACGTGTAAGATATACTCGATTTCTTGCCATGTGTTCTCCAACATTTGCTTAGTCACCGTCGCTAGAGTATTCGTTATCCTAGCCTTCAAAGTTCCAGGGAAACACTCTGTCTTAGCAGACCCCCCCCCCCCCAAGTTTAAAAAAAAAATTAAAAATCAAGAGGAGTAATCTCCGGTGACAGTAGTGACCATGGTGTTGGATCATCCCTCTATGGTGACCATGGTGTTGGATCATCCCTCTATGGTGACCATGGTGTTGGATCATCCCTCTATGGTGACCATGGTGTTGGATCATCCCTGTCCGGTAACCATGGTGTTGGATCATCCCTCCCTGGTGATCATGGTGTTGGATCATCCCTCCCTAGTGACCATGGTATTGGATCATCTCTCCCTAGTGACCATGGTATTGGATCATCCCTCCCTAGTGACCATGGTGTTGGATCATCCCTCCCTAGTGACCATGGTATTGGATCATCCCTATCTAGTGACCATGTTATTGGATCATCCCTCCCTAGTGACCATGGTGTTGGATCATCTCTCCCTAGTGACCATGGTATTGGATCATCTCTCCCTAGTGACCATGGTGTTGGATCATCCCTCCCTAGTGACCATGGTGTTGGATCATCTCTCCCTAGTGACCATGGTGTTGGATCATCTCTCCCTAGTGATCATGGTGTTGGATCATCCCTGACCTCGAGACTAGTGTTTACTTCACTTAATCCTTTCTTTCACCTTTTCCACAGTGGCGCCATGCGGCACCCCATTCGCACCTTTCTTCACTGGCTGGGAGGATCCCCACGTCACGCACGGCAGCTAAAAAATCTCGCCAGCAGCGGTCTATGAGCTACCAAACATGACTCTCATCTACCCGAAGCGTCTGGTTTTCAGGCGCCAGATATTCACTTTCGCCCCTTCTCCTGTCGGTTTGAACAGTTCTGCCACGAGAAGGAGCTGTACTTGACTGTCAGAGGCTATTTGAGACGCATGCCTTGGAGACATTTCATTGGAGTGGACAGCGTATCCCCCACCCCACCTCCGGATATAACAGTCCCTAGAACCGTCGTCTTTCTCATTTCTTGTTTTGTCTTCTCTTGTCTTTTTTCTCATTTCTTGTTTTGTCTTGTCTCCTTCTTCATTTCTTATTTTGTCTTGTCTTCTTTCTCATTTCTTGTTTTGTCTTGTCTTGTCTTCTTTCTCATTTCTTGTTTTGTCTTGTCTCCTTCATTTCTTATTTTGTCTTGTCTTGTCTTTTTTCTCATTTCTTCTTTTGTTTTGTTTTGTCTCCTTCCTCATTTCTTCTTTTGTCTTGTCTTGCCTTCTTTCTCATTTCTTGTTTTGTCTTGCATTCTTTCTAATTTCTTGTTTTGTTTTGTCTTGCCTTCTTTCTCATTTCTTGTTTTGTCTTGTCTCCTTCTTCATTTCTTATTTTGTCTTGTCTTGTCTTTTTCCTCATTTCTTCTTTTGTCTTGTCTTGACTCCTTCCTCATTTCTTCTTTTGTCTTGTCTCCTTCCTCATTTCTTCTTTTGTCTTGTCTCCTTCCTCATTTCTTCTTTTGTCTTATCTCCTTCCTCATTTCTTCTTTTGTCTTGTCTCCTTCCTCATTTCTTCTTTTGTCTTGTCTCCTTCCTCATTTTTTCTTTTGTCTTGTCTCCTTCCTCATTTCTTCTTTTGTCCTGTCTTGCCTTCTTTCTCATTTCTTATTTTGTCTTGTCTTATTTCCTTCCTCATATACATTTAGGTCTTGAGGGGACAAATAGGCGTTTTGATGGGGCTGTGTGATATTCTTCTTATAATGAGATATTTAAATTTTCTGTTAATTTTCTCATCCACCTCTTTCGTGGTGGAAGGGAGGGGGAACCTCTTTCTCTATTAAGCAAAAAGCGGATAATTTCAGAAAAACCCGTTTTAGAATGTAAGACATAAGAACGTATTGTCACAAAATACAAGCTATTTCTATGTTTACAATGTTCGCCATGATTAAAATAATCGTTATTATTCTTTCTTTGAATTGAGACTACATATTTAGACTCGATAACTTAATTGTTCGGAAACATATACGATGTGAGATGGATCTGAAGTGGGCTAACTGTGGCTTTCTTGAACTGGCAGCGGGGATCAGAAAAAAAAAAAAGGTTCCCGATCTCACTTGGTTATTATGAGGATCGAACCATGCCCTTTTCAACCTGCCTGAAAGACGTCTATGAAGATACAGCGCCGCTGAGGGTAAGATAAGTTGAAGATAATTGTGTTTACCTGTATTCAGTAATTGCACAACATTTTTTTTTACGTATCAATCATTCTTGCCATCTCAGAGAGCATTTAAATTCTTTCAAAGTTAGATACCATTAAAAAAAAAAAACCCAAGAAATACGTCATTATTTCATGCGTACCAATGCAAAAATTATCCAAAATTCACCAAACTGGAAGCACGTCACGACAAGGGACACTACTAATAAAATTCTCCCAGGTCGTGGAACAGATCACACAAATAATATCTCTACTAAATGAAGAAACATCTAGAAATCCCATCTCGAGCCAGGTAAGCTCTCCCTATGACATAATAAAGCCAAAGAAAATTAAGCATTGTATCTGTGCCAATATTAGCCGAGTTATATAAGGCTGCCTCAATCCGTCATGATGCACTCGGCGCGTTCGGCTGCCAAGTTTGTCTGACAGATGAAATCACCAGGAACGTAGAGAATTAAGTATTTGAAATAAACAGACTTTTAATGCATTTATTAGCAGGTTGCGCGTTTCATAATGGCGTAAAGCTTACGGGAATTACGTCACGTTTAGTTATGTAACAGTAACGTTATATATACATATTATGACGCATTATGATCTATATACGATAAGGATTTGCTGGTTGAAGAAGGCGGAGATATTCTTTGTGGGCTTTCAGTAAAAAACGTTCGCTCTATAATCTTGTGCTGGCTGATCAGCTGCACGTGTCTGAATCGTTGTAAAATTCTGTATCTCATTATGGTACTCCCAGTGTTAGTTCTAAACTGACGATTGGTGGAAGTTCTCTTCCTCGGGGTAAACCCACACAGAGGGGACTGACGGAATCGATAAGGATGCGGTCTCTCATTCAGGCTGGGACTAAAAACGTGAGATATAATCTCCGCCGCCCACCTCTCATTCTTTTAGAATTCTCGCTGGTGCTACAAAGTTCGCGCACCGTGGTGAGATCTACATTCACAGGAGCAGTTCTGAGCATGTTCGATGTGCAGTAACAGACCAGGCATAACAGGGTAGAAGACGGGTAACGTACAGAACTGGATGGGCTGTCCGGTAAGTCAGCTGTCGGCGATCGGCTGAGCAATCGCCATCAAACAGGCCCCCGGGTCGTCTTGCAGGGCAGCAACAAATTCTTTAGGTCATGTACTCGCCAAGGATGGGAGATGTGGGACGGAGACAAAGAAAAGAACTGGACTGGAAAGACACGCATACAGCACCATGAGCACAGTGTTGTTATCCATGAACCGGTCAATAAAAACAAAACTGAGATTTACAAAATGCTACTGTCCACAGCACAAAGAGGGACGGAAAAACTAATTATGTCAGTCCGTAAGAATAGTGAGGAGCAAAACCTCTATCTTAATGTGAAGAAAACTAAATTGATGACAACTGACAAAACAAATAAGGTATCTGAAATATGTATCAATGAGGAAAAATAGGAAGAGGTGGAGAGTTTTGAATGTCCTGTATCATTAATTACTACTACTGGAGATACAATGAGGGAAATTAGAAGGAAAGCATCTATCGCTCTTCGAATAAAATAAAACAACTAAATAAGCTGCGGACAGGAACAGACAGAATTACAAAAATAAGATTTTTAAGGGCATGTATCTTTCCCATCGCAACATATGCCTGTGAGACCTGGACACTTAACAAAACAGCTGAGAAGCACATAAATGCCTTTGAATGTAAATGCTTTAGAAGAGTTCTTCAAATATCGTGGACACAAAAAAGAATAAATAAATCCATACTACTATAATTTAATATTGAAGAAGGCTGGCTAGTAAAGAGGATTAAACAGAGCAAACTTAAATATTTTGGACACATTAAACGTCATGAGAATTTAGAGAAGACAGCCTTGGAAGGGTACATAATAGGAACAAGAAAGAGAGGAAGACCAAGGCAAAGATGGTTGCAAGACACCGTTGATGATCTGCGAATTGATGTATCAGCAGCAGGGCATCTTATTTACAACCGAGAGGCCTACATACAGGAGAGATGTTAGGGAGGCAAAGTTCAGCAAAGGGACATATAACTGACGTACATCTATTCTGTACACGGAGCAAACACACGACGCTCTCTCTCTCTCTCTCTCTCCCTCTTGGAGGTGCTTCGCATAGTTTCATCTTGCATTCTTATATATATATATATATATATTCATGTAATTTTGTACACCTTATTAAATGGAGTGTGTGGGAAGCAAGAAAGATGAAGTGATAAAGGGCAGAACGTAAGACGGAGCTGCGCGTCCAGTTCTTCACCCTTTTAAAATAAAGATCAATCATTCATTCTCTCTCTCTCTCTCTCTCTCTCTCTTATATATATAGTCTGAGAGAATGATAGATGCAAATAGATCTATGGGAAAGTAGGCCATATATCTTGGAAAATGTTAAAGAACAAATGCATAAGTTTTAGAACCATTTCCAAGTGCAATGTGACCTTCTCAAAGAAATAAAGATCGAAAAAAACAAAAAATACCCTTGTGGCCACATCAAAAGACATAAAATACTGAAGACCATATTAGAAGGAAAGGTGGAATGAAAAAGAGCGAGATGTAGACAGAGACAGAGACGG
Organism: Achatina immaculata; assembly: GCA_009760885.1. Lineage (NCBI taxonomy): Eukaryota > Metazoa > Mollusca > Gastropoda > Stylommatophora > Achatinidae > Lissachatina > Lissachatina immaculata. Next base: position 77,500,954 of record CM019716.1, read on the forward strand.
GAAGAAAACAACCTAGACTGGACAGGACTGCAGCCTGTCTGAATGTACCATCGTTACCGTCAAACTTCGTGCTGAAGACGGCACATGATGATGATGATCGATAATTTAGCCACGTGGGGGGGGGGAGTGTTAGGTAAAAAATGTTATCAAATTACTATGCGGCAAATAGCAAGACAGACACTGACATGGAGTCCGACAAGGAAATAGAAAACGAGGAAGACCTAGACTTACCTGGAGAAGAGGAGTCATGACAGTGCTCAGAGACAAGGGATACACGTGGAAGGAAGCAGAGAATAATTTCAAGAAAAGGGATGACTGGAGAGGCTTTATCCGTGGTCTATGCTCTCAAGGGAGTGAAAGGCGATGATGATGATGATGCGGCGAATGAAGAGGAAGATATACCCTCTTTTTAATGAACAACAAGATGATGAAGTCTTTCTTCTGTCTGACTGGAACTACGAGCTAGTGTTCTTTGCAGGCGATGCCGTGAACGTGTGTAGACACACAACATCGAGTGTCTTTAGACACGGCGTCGTATCGGCTTGGATAATGAAGTGAAATTAAAACAGTTCGTCTATATGCCAAACACTATTCTACACACTATTGTAAGTGAGGATAGAAACAATGTTCCCTCTAAGCAGCGCGGCCGCGAACACACACACACACACACACACACACACATACAGACCATGCAGCGCAGAAAAGTTTATATTCCGCGTAAAAAATAAAATCAAACGGCTGCTTTTACCTGGAAATTTCTTTATTTTACTCTGTGCTGTAGTCGGCCTGAAGAAAAATATGATAATTACACGAGTTTGTTTTTCTTTCTCTTTTTTTTCCCATGAGAACTTTAAAGTGTACTTTGTCTTTTGACACTGCGACGCACATTTATACACAAAATGTTTTCTGACAACATACTTGCACACGAGTTGAAAATTGTGCACACTGTATTGCATAGGAACAATGTTGCTTATAAAAGAACTCCATTCGCATGCAAAGACAAAACACTATAGAGTCGCAACGGCCACGCTACATTTAGCCCTTACTTTTTTATTTGAATGTGTGACATAGCCTTTACTTTTAGATTTGGATGTGTGACATAGGCTTTACTTTTAGATTTGGATGTGTGACATAGCCTTTACTTTTAGATTTGGATGTGTGACATAGCCTTTACTTTTAGATTTGGATGTGTGACATAGGCTTTACTTTTAGATTTGGATGTGTGACATAGCCCTTACTTTTAGATTTCGATGTGTGACATAACCCTTACTTTTATTAATGGATGTGTGACATAGCCCTTACTTTTAGATTTGGGTGTATGATATACTAATATAAGGAAGTTAACCTTTGAAATGAGATAATTACTGTAAGCAACGTTTAGTAGAATACATCGTGAATACTTTCCTTCAGTTTATTAAAAAATAAATAGATGATTACGTTAAAAAATAACTTCCATGTCTTGCAGTGAGTGAGTGCATGAGAGCAGTATAGTCGTCGCATACTGAATATGTGAAACAAAAGTTACAGATCAGTGTAGCGGTTGATGATGTAACAGCCTGGTACAGTGAACAGAATGTTCTTTGCAGCTGATGTGTTACAGTATCATCGCTCTTGCTCCGGACAGATCCACGTGACTGATGAGCTCATGAGAAGGATTTTTCTGAAATCGTGAGCAAGGGAGAGAAAATAAAAGGGGGAAGGGTAGGCAAGAGACAGGACCCAAGATGGCGAACTAGAATGGGGAGCGCTTCCCCTTGATTAGAAGAGTTAAGGGTCTTCTTTTGGCCAGTTTGTTTCTATACTTGTCAAGATGGCGCACCACAAGAACGTACTGGTTTAAGAGTAGGTCACAATGGGTAGTCAGAAGATCCAGAGTGGAGGACCCAAAAGAAGCAAACTTCTCCGTAAGCTCCACCACCATGTCGATCAGACAGAGCCCCGTCCCGTTAGCCAGGCCGAGCCTGTTGCTATGGACATCAACGGGGAGGAAGGATAGCGTTCTGAGCAGTTATACCTGACAATTAAGCCGTCATTAAAACAGTAATCATTGCTTATTTAATGGATCATTAACGATGGAATATCTAAAACCTTCTCTACAGACAGGCGAATTTTGTATGTAGCTTCAACATACAAAACATTCATTCAACGGGGGAAAAAAAAGAACCATAACAATTGGTCACTAAAAATAGCCTTGAGAAAATAATTTATCTAGGTCAGAACAGCCTTGTCTCAAAGGCCAGAGACAATTAACGGAAGTGGTGTCATGTGACAGCCACTGACTAATCGCATTAGTCCTTACTCCAAGAACAAAGACGATCTTACTCAACACACCAAGACTGTGACATGCGATTTGAAAGTATTTAAAACATCTTTTCTACTGCAATAGGCGATAATTGTCCGTAACAAAGAAGCTGCAAAGATGTACAACTGTAAATCAATATTTCCAACACAATTCACAAGGATTTCCCCCCCTCTTTAGAGAAAATATCTTTGAGTCGCAGAAAGACGCGAGAAATGCTCATTTTGTGAAAAGAAAACGTTCCTTAGGGTTAAAACAGTATAAGATAATAGTTTGTAACAATCTGTGACCAATTTGAAAATATTCGTTATTTTGTTATTCTTTACATCAGTGTGATTCTTTTCTCCCGAATGTGTTAAATCCATCAGAGATATATACACCTTTAAAGTTCTTTCTGACTATCGCTTTATTTTGTAACACCGAAAGCTTTATTATCTGTAGCAAAGTACAACGTTGTAACATTTCGGCTTTTCATTTTAATGACATAAATAAAAAAAAATACAGAGACAGGAAAAGATTGGAAAAAAAGGGCAGGAAGAGAAAAGTCGAATTAGAGGGAAGATTCTAAATCAGCCATGGGTGCGAGATAGCCGAGCTTATTAATGCGCTGTTTTCTCGTGGCTAGACGATTGCTCATAGAAACCGGAGTCCGTGGTTTAATTCCAGGGTAATTCTCTTGTAAGTTTTCTTTCTGTCATGTCTGAAATTGCTTTGACTATCGCTGTGTTTTTTTTCCCTGAGGTCTAACCACAAAGTAATGTGTTCTTCTACTTTAAATAAGCAATACTACTTGAACCACTACCCACGAAAAAGATTTTTTTAAAAAATTGTTTTAGTAAAAAGTAGCAAATGTGGCTGTGTGTGTGTGTGTCTTCAGGCTTAAAAAAAGTATGGGGATTCTTCCTTTTAATTTTTTTTTTCTTATGCGACTCTACCTCTACCTCACACCCTGGCTACCTTACCTCATACTCTCGCGACTCTACCTCACGCCCTGGCTACCTTACCTCATACTCTCGCGACTCTACCTCACGCCCTGGCTACCTTACCTCATACTCTCGCGACTCTACCTCACGCCCTGGCTACCTTACCTCATATTCTCGCGACTCTGCCTCACGCCCTGTCGACCTTACCTCATACTCTCGCGACTCTACCTCACACCCTGTCGACCTTGCCTCATACTCTCGCGACTCTACCTCACACCCTTTTCCTACAGCCCTGCAGGATATCTTCCAGTGTAACGTCTGATTCACAGCAAGAACGGATGTACTGTTTTCCATGTTCACAGTAAGAACGGATGTACTGTTTTCCATGTTCACAGTAAGAACGGATGTACTGTTTTCCATGTTCATTTATTTCACAGTTGTCCTTACACTTCCTTCAAAAAGATACACAAGCATACGAGTCTTCCACTTATTCCATTTGAAAATACCATAGCAACGACCCCCCCCCCGCCCCCCCCCGCCCGTACACAGAGCAACAATAACTGACACTGCTTCAAATTCTACTTGCTGAAATACGTCATTTATTTTTAGAAACAGTCAAGTCCAAAAATCAGAAACAAACCACAATCGAGAGAAAACCAGAAGACAAAGCCAGAATTACAGCAAAGATTGTCTGAGAATTATATAACCGAAAAAGGAAAAGAAAAGAAAGAAAGACAGGCCATTAAAATCACATTAAACACAGAATTACTACATTCTAATTCTCTCAAAGCCAGAATTATATAAGAGAAAGTAAGCACCTCAGTGGAATGTTACCCGATTTATGAAACTTTCAAGTAAAGCTGAATTCACTTTCAGCTAAACTGAAATCGATCGTGAAAGTAATGAGACAGACAGTTGTTACAGCGGGAGTTGTAATGTAAGAGGCACTGCCAAGAGTAATCAACAGAGAAAGTTAAAACTACACGAGATACTTAACACTAGATACCAAGAACTATACATAGAATCTATAACGACGTGCAGATACTTTTGTTTCCAAGAAATAGTTCTCAGGCTCTTAAAGCATAAAAAGAAAAATAATCATGAGTTACAGACACTACAAGAAATTTAATCATAAACTATATGCACCAGAAGACAAATACTCATGAATTATAGACACTATAAGAAATTTAATCATAAATTATATGCACCAGAAGACAAATACTCATGAATTATAGACACTAAAAGAAATTTGTTCTTGAATTATATACACTAGAAGAAAAATATTCATGAATTACGTACACTAAGAAATTTAGTCACGAATAACCAAAATGCTCATGAATTACAGTCAAAAATTAGACAGGGGACCATTCTTTTGCGATTACCAGATGGTCGGTTATACACCATGAGAATACGTCAATTAAACGAATTATCAGGCGTTTCAGAGATTTTGATTCAGAAACTTAAACGTAAACAAACCAAAGCAACAAACTTTGACTGCAGGGTTGTGGGTTAGACAGTAATGTGGTGAATTGTTACCAAAATCTGTGACAAGACATGTTAACTTCTTTCCGGCTTCTGGACACTTGATGCATCATAATTTAACATTCAAACTAAACTTCAAAGTGAGATGATGAAGAAGAAAAAGAAAAGAAGAAGAAGAAGCAAAGGAAGAGGAAGAAGAAGAGGAGGAGGAGGAAGAAGAGGTGGAGGAAGAAGAAGAGTTAGGACGATGAAGAGGAGTATGAATGAATGAATGAATAATCTTTAGTTTTAAAGGGTAAAGAATTGGGCACGCAGGCCCGTCTTACATTATGCCCTTCATCACTCCGTCTTTCATTCTTCCCACACGCTTGATTTAGCACAAATATACAAATTAAATTAGGAAAAAACATATCAAAAGAGTGTAAGATTTAACTACTACATTTAAAGTAAACGAGAAGAAGAGGAGGAGGTGGAAGAGGAAGGAGGAGAAAGAAGAGGAGGAGGCAGAAAAATAGGAGGAAGAAGAGGAGGAGGAAGAAAAGGAGTTATGAGGATGAAGAAGAAAAAAGAGGAAGAAGAAGATGGGAAGGAGAATGAGACAGTATATCTAGTACTGAAACGATGATGACGATGACGACGACGGCGATGACAGCGACCAAAAAGAAAACAAAAAAAAAAAAAGCTATTTCAACTCAAGGCAACGAAAGAAAATTGAAACTATTATATTTGATGAAAATTTTGCTTCAGCAGAGAGAAAAAAAAATCACAGACATAAAATCCCCATAATCATTTTCAGCGATTTCGACGGAGTAATGAATCTGATAATGAAACGCCAAGCATTCATCAGGCTCGCAAAAGAGGAGAAGGGAAAAAAAGAAAGACAATTTCAATTACACTTTCTACAGCTAATATTATATAATTAGTTTTGGCAAAAGACTGTAATGTTTGATGGAGACGGCTTATTAGCAAATATGAGAGATGAAGCCCAGGTTGGTGGAACCAGAACTGTAAGAAGTCATTTTCTGCCTCAATGGAGAGTAATTTGAGATGGGAGAGGCAGAGGAATTTGAAAGAAATGGATAAAGAATGGATAAAGATGTAGGGAAAAGGTAGATATGGAAGTGGATTTTGAACAGATTATTTAACTGCCATAACCAGAGACGAACTAGAAGATGTGCGTGCCGGAATGGTAGAAGAAAGATGGAAATGGATTGGTCGTGTGCTTCGAAGAGACCCATGTAACATCGCTTAAGCACCCATGGGATGGACACCGGAGGGGAAAAGAGAGAGAGGCTGACCCAAGGCTACCAGGCTTAGAGCTGAGGCACGATGCACAATCTGGCCGCAGACCGCGAGAAGTGGAGAGAATTTGTTGTTGCCCTGCAAGACGCCACAGGGCGTACTGGACGGTGACTGGTTGGCCGATCAAGACCCTAGGGCATGGATGGATGAACATTCAGAGAACATGACGAAGAAACGAGAAGTCTAAGAGAAGGAAAAAAACAACAGAATAGGTAGAAGAAAAGACGTGGAGGAAGCAGCATCCAGAAGATGGTGTGTGGGCCAGGCGTAGCACAGATCACAGAGACTGGCTGAAGACAGAATGTAGCGAAGAAGAAGAAGAAAAAGTTTGATCAGGGGAGAGGAGATCTCCAAAACGTTACAGAATTAAAGAGAGGAAGAGAAAGAGAGAAAGAGAGAGGGGGGAGAGGGAGAGAGAGTTAACCAACCTCTTCAAAATGTACTGAAAGGACAGATAAAAACTTCCTATAGATCTGTGCTTCCCAAACCTTTTTAGATCATGCCCCACATCAAAGCCTCTAAGATTTTGTTTCTCCCCCCCCCTCCCCCCCCCCAACCTTCCCTTGCAGAATAATAGTCAACGAAGTTCTGAAATCGTAAAACATAAATTCTCCCCCTCCTCCCGTCCCAAAAAAAAAATTTTAAAAATTCAACCCCCCCTCACGTGTTGAGAAACACTGCTGTAAAGAAAGCTTCAGGTCATCACAAATTGTATCTCACTAAACTCTGTGGCATTCTTGAGTGTCCACGAACTCAGTGATATTCTTGAGCGTCCATGAACTCAGTGACATTCTTGAGCGTCCATGAACTCAGTGATATTCTTGAGCGTATACAAACTCAGTGATATTCTTGAGTGTCCACGAACTCAGTGATATTCTTGTGAAGCTTCTACTGATAAGACACCATACAAGTTTCCTACAATCTTTCCTATACCACTGACCAATACACATTTTAGTGTCTCAAATGTTAGACATGTTTCTGGGTATATTTGACCTGCCGATTCCAAAAATGGCACAAATTTTCCCCTATCAGCTCTAGTTTTTGAGGTACAGAATATATGCCATGTACCACTCTTCACTCTGCTCGCCCATAACAAATCAGGATATTTTAATGTAGTGTTTAAAGTAATATCTTTTAAGCATGAAGGAAACGTATTACAAAATAGCGAACAGTGTACCGCATGAAAACCTACTTATATTTCATATCATAAGTACACGTTTATGATACAAACTTTCCGCTCATTCGACACACAAGAAGCTTCTTTTGTAAGACTTCCGAGAGTGGGATCTGCCAGGACAATACCGCATAAGATTCCAACAATAGTCTGCCAACATGTGTGCATCCCATCTTCCTTGGTATCTGGCTTCCATTGTCTTTATGTCCCTTATCAGATCACTCAGTTTCATTCTGATCAAAACGATTACTATGTGAAGTTGTTTGGAATTCACTGTCACTGCCCCCAAGTTCTTTACCTTGTGTGATATCAGACATCCAAGACCCATCCTCTGAGAGCTGTGGTAGTACAATGAAAGGTGGAACGGGTACAAGATCAAAGTATGGAACAGGTCTCCTGGCTGGAGGTAGATCAGGGTAAGACAACTTGTCACGATTATTTCGACTGATGCTTATATTAACAGTACAAAAATAACAGTCATCCAAGTGGTTTTTCGGTTCCCTCCACACTACTGGTACTCCAAATTTCAGGTAGCTTGTCTTTCCATTTGTCCTCTGACGCAAATTCTCTGTACAAGTTTTGCATACAATATGAGGAGCCCATGGCTTATTGTGATCTCCAAGCTTGACACCAAAATAACCTACATATGCTCTTTTTACAAACTCAGAAACAGGTTTCCTACTTGCTTTCATTGTGTACTCCCCACAAATATAGCAAAATACGTCGGGATGATTCAAGCAGCTCCGACTTGAAGTAGCCATAACCTCTACGGTGTTCGGTTTGCAAAAATGAAATGATATGAGTGGGAATATACACGCACCTCCTATACGTTCATAACTATTATACAGTGGAACAGTTTTAAACAGATCAGGTTGAGAAACCTTCGAAATACAAATTGTATGTAGTCTAGGAAAACCATGATTTACCATCTTAATTTTGTGCACATAATTATGTAATTAAACAGAACAAAAGCGATTTTGCCATTGAGCTATACATTTTTATGACAATGTGCATTATAGGAAAGGAAGTAGACGAATCGTTGTTTAAAAAAAGTCATTTTTCACACAAAAAATGTGGGTAAATTAAATATATACATTTCCTATTCAAATAAAACAGGTTGTTATGAAATCCCAATTCTGCAGAAGAGATGATTTTTTAAAGAGCGGACTAAAATTTTGTATATTCAACCATATCTAGGAAACTAGAGCTGATGCCAACCATATCTAAGAAACTAGAGCTGATGCCAACCATATCTAAGAAACTAGAGCTGATGCCAACCATATCTAAGAAACTAGAGCTGATGCCAACCATATCTAAGAAACTAGAGCTGATGCCAACCATATCTAAGAAACTAGAATTGATGCCAACCATATCTAAGAAACTAGAGCTGATACCAACCATATCTAAGAAACTAGAGCTGATGCCAACCATATTAAAGAAGCTAGAGCTGATGCTAACCATATCTAAGAAACTAGAGCTGATGCCAACCATATCTAAGAAGTCAGAGCTGATGTCAAACATACCTAAGAAGCTAGAGCTGATGCCAACCCTATCTAAGAAACTAGAGCTGATGCCAACCATATCTATGAAACTAGACCTCATACGGTCTATCCAATGCAGTTTTCGAAATCACCGCCCTAAAATAACCACAAGGAAACCATGGACAAAAATTTCTTTTTTTTTTTTTTTGGTCTGTGTAATCATTACCCGGAGACCCATACTGCAAGAGACTGTGACAGCGGTTTTTTTTGTTTTTTTGTTTCACACAAATTGTGGAATTTATTTATTTATTTATTTTAGTGATTTCTCATTATGTTATGATATGCGTGTGCTACAGCTGTGCTGATATTTTGTATTATGTTTGTGATGTCTGTGAAATACGGCCCCCTCTTCCCGTGCCGTTCCTAAATACGTGTTAAATGGCTGCTTTCTGGAGAATGAAAGAGAGGCACAGAAAACGCACATGGTTAGTTGGCTGGCTGATTAGTTAATTAGTAAGGACCATCATCCATGCACTCCGTACACGTCCATAGATGATTCAACCTCCTCTTCAATATCTCCTTCAGCGTAAAGTAACTAATTATAACCTTGGTGCGTTGATTAGCTGTCCTCTGCAGCTTTTGATTAGCCGTTCTTGTTTTGGCACGCCAAGCTCCATCCTGGCTTCTTCATTCAAGACAACAGAAAAGGGAGTGGGGGTATTGCACAGGAAATATGACGTGTAGACGGGGCCACAGACAGGAATGTGATAAGACTATGGCCCCAGGCAGGAGTGTGATAAGACTATGGCCCCAGGCAGGAGTGTGATAAGACTATGGCCCCAGGCGGGAATGTGATAAGACTATGGCCCCAGGTAGGAGTGTGATAAGAATATGGCCCCAGGCAGGAGTGTGATAAGACTATGGCCCCAGGCAGGAGTGTGATAAGACTATGGCCCCAGGCAGGAATGTGATAAGACTATGGCCCCAGGCAGGAGTGTGATAAGACTATGGCCCCAGGCAGGAGTGTGATAAGACTATGGCCTCAGACAGGAATGTGGTAAGACTATGGCCTCAGACAGGAGTGTGATAAGACTATGGCCTCAGACAGGAATTTGATAAGACTATGGCCTCAGACAGGAGTGTGATAAGACTATGGGCCCAGGCAGGAATGTGATAAGACTGTCCCCAAACAGGAATTTGATAAGACTATGGCCAAAGATAGGAATGTGATAAGACTATGGCCCCAGACAGGAATGTGATAAGACTATGGCCCCAGACAGGAATGTGATAAGACTATGGCCCCAGACAGGAATGTGATAAGACTATGGACCCAGACAGGAATGTGATAAGACTATGGACCCAGGCAGGAGTGTGATAAGACTATGGACCCAGACAGGAATGTGATAAGACTATGGACCCAGACAGGAATGTGATAAGACTATGGACCCAGGCAGGAGTGTGATAAGACTATGGCCCAAATCCCCACCCCACCCTCACCTCACATCACCTCCCACCATATTGATTGGCTGATTGGCCATTCTGTTTTCATTCACAGCACTCTCCCCCCCCTCTCTCCTCTTTTAACTCTTCACACACACACACACACAAAGCACAAAGGAAGCTCTCCAAGCCCCTAAACCTCCTGGGCTCTCCTCCCTCACTGGACCTCCAGCATAGAGCCCTTACAGAAGGTGTGTTCTTAATAATAATAATACTTTTTGTAAAGTGAAATGAGGAGACTAGACCCTGGTATAAACAAGAAGCTCCTCACAATGAAAAAACAAGAGTGGGAAACGCGCGGAGGAAAGCTTACAGAATAAAGATCACACAATACAGAAGAAAGAAGGAAAAAAAAAGTCTGCGTACATACTGCCTCAGTTAACATCAGACTAATCTCCCTCTACAGATTAATTCCCTTGCCGGAACTCGAGAGCACAGAATTGGCCTTGGGCTAGCTAATTAGTTCTTAGCCTTGTTGAGGCTCGAAGATGATCAGGTAATAACTTGTCTCATCGTAACAAGCTATAATTCTAGGAACTCGTCTGTGCTATTTTCTTTACGTCTCTTTCTCTTTCCTTCTTTCTTTCTCTCTCTCTCTTTCTCCACTTCTCTTTCTTTCTCATTTTATCTCTCTTTCTCTCTCGCTTGTTCTCTTTCTGTTTCTTTCTCTCTTTGTCTCTCGCTCGCCCTCTTTCCTTCTCGCTCTCTCTTTCTTTCTCTCTCTCACTTTCTCTCTCTCTTTTTATTTCTCTCTCTTCTCTCTCTCGCTCTCTCTTTCTTTCTTTCTCTCTCTCTCTCACTTTCTCTCTCTCTTTATCTCTCTCTTTTCCCTCTCGCTTTCTATTTCTTTCTCTCTCTCTCTCACTTTCTCTCTCGCTCTCTCTTCTCTCTCTTTCTGTCTCTTTCTCTCTCTATCTCTCACTTTCTATCTATCTCCCCGCCCCTCCCCCCCATCTTCCACTAGTTATTTTTGCCTCTTTTATATCTCCTTTTTGTGTAGTACACACTTCCCAGCCTTTCTTTATCAGTCTCTTCAATAACTAATCTTATTTTTTTTCCCTATTTTTTTTAAACGTTTCATCAATTTCATATGACTGAATTCATTTTTTTTCTTCTTTTTAATAATGTCCCTGTTTGATCTGAAAACTGACTGGCCCAACTCCTGTATGTGCAATATTTTGTTTTGATGCTCCTTGCCTTGCAGGCATAAACTGCCGTCTCAGTTTTTCATGCAAAATAAATTATTCTCTCAGTATGTCGTTATAATTATTTCGCCCAGTGTTTTTTTTTTTGTTTTGTTTTTGTCAATCATTTCCAAACGTCCTTTGAATGAAGAAAGTAGTGAGAAATCTGATCTTGTTGGCATGTTTTTTTTTTAGTTTAAATTGTGCTGAAGCCGTTCATGTACTCAGACAGACAGACAGACAGGCAGACAGACAGACAGACAGACAGTCAGACAGACAGACAGACAGACAGACAGACAGTCAGACAGATAGACAGGCAGACAGACAGACAGACAGACAGGCAGACAGACAGACAGTCAGACAGACAGACAGACAGTCAGGCAGGCAGGCAGACAGACAGACAGTCAGACAGACAGACAGACAGACAGACAGACAGATAGATAGATAGATAGATAGATAGATAGATAGATAGATAGATAGATAGATAGATAGATAGCCGGACGGACGGACGGATAGATAGATAGATAGATAGATAGATATAGATAGATAGATAGATAGATAGATAGATAGATAGATAGATAGATAGATAGATAGATAGATAGATAGATAGATAGATAGATAGATAGATAGATAGATCATCAGAGAAGTACCCCCCTCCTTTTTTCAGGCAAAATTTCGGTCCTTTAAACATCTGACGATCTTATGTAGGCGGCCCTTCTGGCTCATGACCTCCCAGAGGTCTGCGAGATGTTGGTTTATAGCCTCACGAGGCTGAGAATGCTGCTCAGATGTTCATGCGTCTAACTTACCCAAGTTCCTTGCTGTTTGCTAGGTGGAGTCCCTGTTCTTCTACGTCCATGGCCGAGCTTCCAGTTTGTCGCCCTTGCTTGTCCACTCCGTCACGCTCGATGATTTTGTGTGACACACCCTAAGGGAAGCAGAAACACGAGGCACACTTGCTCTCCTTTTTGTAGCAGGAGGTGATGTTGTCATGCACAATATCCTTGAAAGCTTTCTTGGTTTTGTTGTGTCGCGTGTAGTGTTGTGTATAGAGGCATTGTGCCGTGTGTAGTGTTGTTTATAGACGTGTTGTGTCATGTGTAGTGTTGTGTATAGACGTGTTGTGTCATGTGTAGTGTTGTTTATAGACGTGTTGTGTCATGTGTAGTGTTGTGTATAGACGTGTTACGTCGTGTGTAGTGTTGTGTACAGACGTGCTGTGTCGTATCGCTAATTTTGGCTATCTGTTGGAGATAGCATTTGCTACTACAGCTTCTGATGATCTGTGTATTCCTTTCGCGCGTTTTCGTGGATATTTTTGATTGACAGACTTGGCCTCCTGTGTCAGCCGACTCAGTCAGACATTATATTTCGCTCAAAGCACAACTCGCATACACGCAGGCTGTCGCGCACATACGCTCACTTAGGTTAAAAAAAAAGAGCTGTTATGGCCCATCGGTCCAAATTTTCGCAAACACACAACGGAAGAACAGAGAATTCAGGTAAACAGGAACAGAGCTACACTGCCCACTCAATCAGTCGCTCAATTTCTCTAAATTGTATTTGTCATTATGTGTTCAGCCGGACAGCGTCGGCCATCTTGGTTCTGCATTCTATGCAGTGTTAAACCACAGCGGGGCCACGCTTTGTTCTTTTTTTTTCCCTCATTCTCTCCCCCCCCCCACCCTTTCCAAAAAGTTCCACTTTCTCATCAATTTTACAGTGGCTGTTTCGTAAACATTTTTCTAGCGGATTTTTAGGTGGCTCAAGTGGTTAATTTCCTGACTTGTGAATTCCCGTGTTACCATGGTGATCCACACAAGTCTATTTACATATTATAAACATTTTTGTTTCTTTTTTTCTACTTAAAAAAAGGCATTAAATTTGTGTACTCCACAGTCAAAAGTCATTTGCATGCCCTTTGCAGTACTTTGCCTCCCTAATAGCTCTTCTGTAGGCCTCTCGGTTGTATCCATTTGCAGATCATCAACGATGTCTTGCAGCCATCTTTGCCTTGGTTTTCATCTCTTCCTTTTTCCAGTTACGTACCCTTCCAAGATGGTCTTCTCTAAATTATCATGACGTTTAATATGTCCAAAATATTTAAGCTTTCTCTGTTTAATACTCTTTACTAGTGTACCTATTAAGTTATTGTAGTATGGATACATTTGTTCCTTTTTGGGTACATGATGTTTAAAGAACTCTTCTGTAGCATTTACATTCAAAGGCATTTATGTGTTTCTCAGTATGTGTTTCTCACATAACACATTTATGTGTTTCTCAGTATGTGTTTCTCACATAACACATTTATGTGTTTCTCAGGATCAAGCCGTTATACTCCGCCAGCCTGAAATAATAAATTCCCGCAATTTCGAATCTATGGGTCACTGGAATAAATAAAAATCACATAAACATCTACAAATCTGAGTAGACAAAATCGACATATTCCATGGAAACACACGGACAACCAATACTCTTACCGGCATGGCCGAATATGTTCCTCCATACTTTTATCATAACAAAAACTACCATTTCAACAACAAAAGAAAACGATATTTTGGTAAATTTTTTTACTACTTTCTGGCCTCTCTTTGGCTACTTTCTAGCCTCTCTTTGACTACTTTCTGGCCTCTCTTTGACTACTTTCTGGTCTCTCTTTGACTACTTGCTGGCCTCTCTTTGCACTCTCATTTCCTCATCTAGCTTTGTCCGCTAACGCCAAAGACGTTCATTGAATCGCTTGTAATGAAAGCGAAAATTGTACTCATCAAAGTATTTAGAAGCATCCAACTACTTTTAAACTGTTTCTTCGATAAACAACTTCTTCAGGTATCGCAAAAGGCTGACATATCGATTTTGAAATCTCGTATGTAATCGAATGCGGTGGAGTTGGGACACAAAACAAATGACTTAAACATGTGGAAATTATTTAATAATTCTGTCAGGACAATTTTCTGGTAACCTTTGTGAGCAGTGCCTCCGAGACAATTATTGAACGATACGAAGTGATCGATTTCTGGAAGAAAGTGTTTGAAACAGACAAACAATGCGTTCAAAAAACAGAGGGTAGTTTTAACTAACTGTTATATACAGTGTCTTATGTAGGAGAGGATTTGGTTGATTTAAAGAGAAAATTCATTGCTGAAAATTCCTTATTTCGTGTGTTTTTTTCTTTCATATGTTTTAGAGGATAGTGGTTTTAAAGTAGGAATAAATGAAGAATATTTTGAGAAGTACATTTTTCCCTGGGGGCGACTGGTGGCCTGGTTGGCTGATTGGTTAGTACCTCGGTTAATCCAGTGTTCAAATCCCAGCAGAGGGGGGATCTGTCGGGTACGACTACACCCAAAAAAAAATGTCCCCATGGTCCACCCATTCTCTAAAAGAGGGTACCAGATAAACCTGGGAAGGTAAATGCGGCCAGGCGTGATACTGACCTCATCAGACTTTCATGTGTTGGAGGTCGTAGAAATACGGTCCTGACACTTCATTCATTCATTCATTCATTCATTTGCATGTCCCTTGCTGAACTTTGCCTCCCTAACAGCACTCCTGTAGGCCTCTCGGTTGTGAGCAAGATGGCCTGCTGCTATTGCATCAATTTCCAGATCGTCAACGATGTCTTGCAGCCATCTTCGTCTTCGTCTTCGTCTTTTTCTTTTTCCCATTATGTATCCTTCCAATACGGTCTTCTCTAAATTATCATGACGTTTAATGTGTCCAAAATATTTCAGTTTTCTCTCTTTAATCCTCTTCACTAGCCAGCCTTCTTCAATATTAAGCTGTTGTAGTATAGATATATTTGTTCTTTTTTGTGTCCACGATATTTGAAGAACTCTTCTGTAGCATTTACATTCAAAGGCATTTATGTGTTTCTCAGCTGTTTTGTTAAGTGTCCAGGCCTCACAGGCATATGTCCTGACACTACATTCCTAATATATCTTAGAGTAGTGACACGGAAACGGAGGTTTTCTCTTTCACCTTGGAGCTACTAGTGTGCATTGTATCACTGTAATAGATCTTTAAGATGATGATATATAACAACTGAGTCACGACATGGCGTATATTCGTTGTCTTTGAGGTCTGTCTTTACTGTTTTGAGGAAAAGTATATATCTTGTGCATACAAGGGGGGTAAAACAACAGGTACCAGATATCTTATCTTATATCCTTCCCGTGCCGTTAAACGTCACATAGGGCTCGCAAAGTAGTTCGCCAATATTTCCTGTCTTCGGCGAGTCTTTCAACCTCATCAAGGGATTTTATGCCTGTTAATTTGGCCTCTCTTAATAATGTCCTCTTCAGAGTTTCACGCGGTCTGCCTCTTTTTCTTTGACCTGTTGTGTTCCACTTGATAGCTTGTTTTGGGATTCTCTGATCGTTTCTTCTCATCAAGTGACCAACATATGTCCATCTCCTTTTCCAGATCACCCATGAGACTGGTTGTTGTTCAGTCATCTGTCTTATCTCTGTATTATTTTTAAATTCGTTCCACTTGATGCTGAGTATTTTCTTTAGGCATTTGTTTTCAAAAGAGTCTAATTTCTTGTCTATTTCTTTAGTTGTTTTCCAACTTTCGCATGCATAAATGAGGGTGGATATTACATTTGAATTGAATAATCTTAACTTGGTTTTTGTGCTTATAACTTTTGAATTCCATATGTTCTCAGGATTCTTGAAGATCGATGCTGCTTTTGCAATTCTGATTCTAACTTCCTTTCTAGTGTCACCATCCTGGTCTATGTAGCTGCCAAGGTATGCAAATTGATTGACTTCTTCAATATCTATCCCTTCTGTGTGTATTTTTCCATTTTGATTAATGGGAATTTTCATTATTTTTGTTTTGTCCTTGTTAATTTCAAGTCCTATTTGCTAGCCAGTGAAGACAGGCTATCTGTTTTTTCTTGCATGGAATTCACATTATTACTGATAAGAGTTATACCATCAGGAAAATCAAGATCTTCTAGTTGGGTCCCATGTACCCAGTCAATACCTGTGTTGCCTACCAGATATATAAATATGTAAATATTAAAATTGCATTTGATAGCACACACAGAGATTCACTGTGAAGAATTTTAAGACTACATGGAATACCATCTAAAACTGTCAACATCATTAGAGATCCCTACAACGGATATGTTTGTGCAGTTAAGACAGAAGAAGGAATGAGTGAATCGTTCCAGATTGAAGCAGGCGTGAAACAAGGATGTATATTATCTCCCTTGCTTTTTGGAATTGCCATAGATTTTATAATGAAAAGATGCTGTACAGGTAAAACGGGCATTGATTGGGTACATGGGACCCAGCTAAAAAATCTTGATTTTGTGGATAACATAACTCTTATCAGAGACAATGTGAATTCCATGCACGAAAAACATATACACTTTCTTCACTGGCTAGCAAAATAGGACTTGAAATTAACAATGAAAAAAAATAATGAAAAATACCATTAATCAGAATGGAAAAATACACGTAGAAAGGGCAGATATTGAAGAAGTCAATCAATTTGCATACCTCGGCAGCTACATAGATTAGGATGGTGACACCAGAAAGGAAGTTAGAATTAAAATTGCAAAAGCAGCATTGACCTTCAAGAATCTTGAGAACATATGGTATTTAAAAGTTATAAGTACAAAACCAAGCTAAGATTATTCAGTTCAGATGTGATATCCACCCTCATTTATGCATGTGAACGCTGGAAAACAACTAAAGAAATAGACAAGAAATTAGACTCTATCGAAAACAAATGCCTAAAGAAACTACTCGGCATCAAGTGGAACGAATTCAAGAACAATGCAGAGATAGATGAGCAAACAACAACCTGTCTCATGGATGATCAGAAAAAGAGATGGACATATGTCGGTCACGTGATGAGAAGAAGTAGTCAGAGAATCCCAAAACAAGATATCAAGTGGAACACAACAGGCCGAAGAAAAAGAGGTCGATCTTGTGAAACTCCCCAAAACGGGACGTTGTCAAGAGAGGCCAAATTTGTAAGCATATAATCCTTGTTGATATTGAAAAGCTCGCCGATGACAGGAAAACTTGGCGAACTACCATGCGAGCCCTTTGTGACGTTTAACACCACAGGAAAGATGTAAGATAAAAAAGTAGACAGACAGATAGACAGACGGGCGGGCGGGCGGGCGGGCAGACAGACAGACAGACAGACAGACATACGGGCGGGCGGGCGGGCAGACAGACAGACAGATAGATAGATAGATAGATAGATAGATAGATAGATAGATAGATAGATAGATAGATAGATAGATAGATAGATAGATAGATAGATAGATAGATACTGGCAGTCTCTTTATATAAGAGGCAAAAAACTGCTCTATTATCCACACAGCATTTGAAATCACGACCTGAGAGCAAAAGTTTATTCGACAGAAGTTTATTGTCTGCATTTTTTCCCCAGTTAATCGTCCTGGCGCTGGCAATGATTAAAAAACAAAAATGCTGGAAAACTGCTCTGGGTCAAACAGTAAGAGGTCGTAGTTAAGGACGCTTACATATCTCGCGAGAAGACCTAAGGCGGGATGTCCAATTATCCAAGACTAACACGGAGGGCAAAGTCACGAATCATGACGCGCATGCGTAGTGCAGAAACGGAAGCGTTTCGCGAAATGTCACAGTGCATACAGAGGGTTAAAAAAAAAAAAAGCATAAACTGGTTTATCGTGATTATTGTAGAGTTTGACGAGATTCATTCCGAATATTATAAATTTAATATAGCCGATGTTTACAAGTAAATGAGTATTTCGCCACTTCGATATAAATAGTTGCTTTAAAATAAGAGAAGATCAACATCATCATGTGCCGTCGTGGCTGTACAAAATCTCCATCTTCACATTTCCTTGGCCCTGAAAGTACATTCAGCCAGTATCTTGCGCACTCTCCTTTCGTGCACTCTTCCCAACGATGTCACTTTGCCTTCCTCTAGTTTTTCCCTTCCAGTATTGTCTTCTGAAGCAACTTTACAGGCGATTAGTGGCACGAGCGAACATCCTGACAGATTATGAGGCGACTGTGTGGGGCAGGAAAGAACTCACCAAAGTCTTTATTCAGCCGGGCAGAGAATGTCATAATCAGGCTGCTGGTACTGCTAACCTCCAGATACACAAACTCTTTCAGCGGTACTTACAGTGGCAAGACTACGCCATCTTTACCTGCTGCGTGTCGTTACCAGAGGACGTCCTAGCGGTTAGAGCTTTGTCGCAGACCTCACTGAAGAAACAGGCGAGGAAAGGGTGGAGGCTGGATGAGATCATAATCTGAAGTATGAGGATGTGAATGGAATCCGCCACTGATGCAGTAGCTCATCATCATCTTCATCATCATCATCATCATCATCATCATGTGCCGTGCAAACTGGCGTTGGCTATTAATGCTTCTCGAGAGTATCCGATCCTTCATGCAGGCCATCAGCTCAGTTGGTGATCTCCTCTCACACCATCCCGTCAGACTGTCCAGTATCATTTCTCTTGGTCTTCCTCTTGATCTTCTTCCTTCTATTTTTCCTGTTGTTATAATATTTTCAATGCCCCCTCTTCTCACTGAATGTCCTATGAAAGTACAATGTCTCTCTCTTATCTTTTTGACAAGGTTTTTTGTCTCTCCAGCTCTTCTCCTACATTCTTCATTAGTTATTTTTGCTGTCCAGGGGATTCGCAACATTCTTCTAATAAACCACATTTCTGCTGCTTCCAATGATTTTTGTGCAGACCTGCCTGTTGTCCATGATTCACTTCCATATAACAAGATAGGTTCAATATAGCATTTTAGGACTCGTTTTCTAACACTCATTGATAAGGATGTGTTGCATAATATGCTTCTCATTCTCTGAAATGCAGTTTGGATGGCTGAAACAGCAGGAAATCGCTCTGTGCTGGCTTAATGACTCCCAGAGCATCTTCCATAAGATCGACAAGTGAGCCAACCAAGTTGCCAGGCCTCAATGGATTTACTATCCTGGGCATGGGGTAATGGCCGGGGGCGGGGGTGGGGGTGTGGAGGGGAGGGGAGGGGAGGAAGGAAAGACCACCCCCCCACCCCGCCACTGGACAGGTTTCGACATCCTCGAAGGCTATTATGGACAAAATTGTTGCTGGGATAAAGAGTTGGAATGAGCGAATGATCACTACATCCGCAGAATGAAGGAAATAGGACAGAAGCAGTGGGAGGAAAGGAATAAAACTCCAGCTGTGAGCAGGGGCGAGGACCCCACAATCAAAAGGTGGCAGGGACGATCAGTTTACACATATTACGTTGATTTCTAGAGGAAAAAGCAGGGGGTGTGGGTGGAGCAGATATGGGAATGTCCTGGTTGCAGTGTGGAGCGACGTTTCAATCAATCAGTGAATTGATCAATCATTCAATCAATCAATTAGTCGAGGCCTTCAGTAAATTATTCCGCCTTCTGACGTCAGAGAATGTACAAATATTTATTTTAACGTGTGCGTCAGAGTGACGAACTGGTTAGTGCTATGGTCCAACATGGCGAAGGTCGGGGGGTTTGAATCCGGCCGGAGGCGCCCCTGTAAGACAGATGAGGAAACAAGTACCGCAACGTCTTCCGGAGCTGGGGAAGGAAAGACTGTCACGTGATGCTGACCACATCACACTACATCGTGCTGACAGGTCAGGGAATATACGGGCACTATCACCCCTATGTGTCTCTGAGTCATGACAAGGTTACCTTGCCTTACCTTACCTTACCTTATCTTACCTTACCTTGCCTTACCTTACCTTACCTTACCTTACCTTGCCTTGCCTTGCCTTACCTTACCTTACCTTGCCTTACCTTACCTTACCTTACCTTACCTTGCCTTGCCTTACCTTACCTTACCTTACCTTACCTTACCTTACCTTGCCTTTTTAAAAGGTATTTAACTGAAACGAATATTTCACAGTTAGGTGTTTTAACCGATCTCAGCAACCGTCTAAATACTCAGCAATATGAAAACCATGTATAGACAGAACATGAATTACATTTTTGCAGCGGGGATGAAAAAAAACTAGAAAGAATAAATCAGGCTACCATACATTACCTGCACATACGTGCCTGAGCAGCAGAGTGCCTAGTATATGCCAGAGCAGTAGAGTGGCTAATAGTTAATATGTGCCTGAGCAGTACAGTGGCTGGTAGCTAGTATGTGTCTGAGCAGTAGAGTGGCTAGTAGCTAGTATATGTCTGAGCAGTAGAGTGGCTAGTATATGTCTGAGCAGTAGAGTGACTAGTAGCTAGTATATGTCTGAGCAGTAGAGTGGCTAGTATATGTCTGAGCAGTAGAGTGGCTAGTATATGTCTGAGCAGTAGAGTGGCTAGTAGCTAGTATATGTCTGAGCAGTAGAGTGGCTAGTAGCTAGTATATGTCTGAGCAGTAGAGTGGCTAGTAGCTAGTATGTGTCTGAGCAGTAGAGTGGCTAGTAGCTAGTATATGTCTGAGCAGTAGAGTGGCTAGTAGCTAGTATGTGTCTGAGCAGTAGAGTGGCTAGTAGCTAGTATGTGTCTAAGCAGTAGAGTGGCTAGTAGGTGTCTGAGCAATAGAGTGCCTAGTATGTTACTGACATGTTAGCCTTGATACTTACCCGTTGGTACACCCAGAAACAGACCTAGCCTGGCTAACGCTGCAGAAGTGGCCATAGTCTCCAGGGAGGTGGAGCCTGCTAAAGAAGCAGTGCACACTCCCTGTATTTTAGCTTTACTCCGGAGACTGAATACAAAAGAAATATCCCCCGGAACCGCCTCTCAATTCCTCGCTACGTACTGCCTCAACATCTTCACCGCATCGACACCAGATCGCATTTCGAGAGGGGCGAAGAAGAAGAAGTCTGACAAGAAGGTCGGTGGGTCATAAAAGGTGTCGCAGTCATCCAGCCGTAGAACTAGATGCAAGTCTCGTTCTGGAGCCGAGAAAGACGTCCAAGTGTGTTGTCCTTCACCTGTACTTACAACTTTCTCTTGGGATGTCAAAGCAATCGATCACTCTTCTGGAAATACGTATTCTACCTTCGACTTACTCTGTCTCGCACACAGATGAAACTCAATAACAGTTTTTTTAAAGATAAAGTATTATAACAAACACAGCCGTAATGTTTTTATCGAAAACTGACCAGAGGCCAGTTTATGTAGCATTTCGTTTAAATAACAACTTAAATTGTTAACCCCAAGAGTAAAATATAAACCCAGACAAATATATAGTTTCTTTTATCTTTGCGAAAGTCCATTTAAACCGTTCACGGTAGTCTCAAAGAGTTAAATCTTCCTTCACTTCTCACCCCGTCTTCCCTTCCACTGACACCATAACACACCTTTCCTTTCTTATCTACCTTCACATTTCACCTCCCTGTTGACTGATTGCAGAAATCATCGTCTTCTCTCTTTGCTACGTATTCCACATTCATTTCCTGCGACTCCCATACTCAACGTGCCAGAATCAATAAAATAGCCGTTACGTAGTAACGTAGTACAATCATTTTAACCGTAAATTTCACACTTTAACCGGTTAATCGCCGGAGTAATCATATGACGTCCTCTCTCCCTCTCTCTCCACAACTGCGCAAGACTTTACTCAGAGCCTAACTGCGCATGTTTCTTCTACTCCCTCAGCCTAAGTGGTTAATTATTTTCATGATAATATCCCATAATGTTCGTCCTCCTCCGCTCTGAAGGAACTCCTGAGAACATGAACTGAAATGCCACAGTCTTTGACATGTTCAGATGTTGCCACACACAAGTAAAAAAAAAATACAGCATTGAAAAGAACAGAATGTACATTGTCCTATTAGATAAAAAATAATAACTTATGTGGAAAAATAGAGATTCCAGATTAGTTCTAATTTTTGGAGTACCCCAGAAACCAGAGAGCAATCGTTTATATGGAGGAACCGCCTTCTTTGTTTCATTCTTTTTTATTTTATTTTTTGTTTATTTGGTTTCTTCTGACCTTTCTTAGCGCTGTTGTGTTAGTATGTTACTGTTTTATAACTGTTGTGTGTTTGACTACAGATAGACACAGAATGGTTTCTGGTTACAGGTAGAAGGAGAATACGTATTATATCTAACAGCAGTTTGGCAAAGCATGGATATTTTGCTTGATTACAGCTTAAACTGAGAATGGATAGTGTAATGGATTACAGTCGGCCACAGAATGGAAGTTATACAGTTAGACAGAGAATGGATATTATACTAGATTACAGTTAAACAGAGAGTGGATATTATAGTATATTACAGTTAGACAGAGAATGGATATTATACTAGATTACAGTTAAACAGAGAGTGGATATTATAGTATATTACAGTTAGACAGAGAGTGGATATTTTACTGGATTGCAGTTAAACAGAGAGTAGATATTATACTGGATTGCAATTATACAGAGAATGACCATCCTGTTTGACTAAAGATAGATAGAGAATTGATACTTTCAAGGTTAAGCAGAGAAAATGTTATATTATTCTTGATTAAAAGCAGTCATAAAACTTACATTGTATCTAATGACGTCTAATCTGACAATGTATGTTATCTCCGACTACAGTAAAGAGACAGCTGATGTTGTGTTTCTAAATGCAAAAAAAAAAACAACAAAACATAATGTTGCATTTGTGCACAGCTAACGGAAAGTTGACAATGTTTATTTAAGGAAATGATACTTTTAATTATGTCTGCAAAGACATGGATTTACACTTGCAATACGGCTCGGGAGAGAACTAACGCCTTGTTTCATTACTTTTAGAAAGAGAAATAACGTTACAGCTGGGATACACCTGGTTGTTGATAGCAAGTGGGGGAAAAGAGTTGGTATTCTGTTTCACTACAGCACAAAGGTGTGCGTTTTGTACTTGAAAGTAAAAGTCTACCTGGAGTCAAACATAGTAACTTTTTATGTCCTCCTTGGCGGTCTGACACGATGGTCATTCTGCGTCTAACTATACAGTATAGTATCTATTCTCTGCCAAACCGTAATACTTAGAGGCACACCTAAAGGATATGGTGTTAGTGCCCATATTTTCCTTGACCTGTCAGCACTACAAGGTGATGTGTCAGCACCACGCCTGGTCGCCCGCCTTTCCTTCCCTAGCTTCAGAAGAACCCAGGTACCCATTTGTGCAGCTGGGTGACTGGGACGCCTCCCGGTTGGATTCGAACCTCCTACCTTTGCCATGAGAAACTAGAGCATCAACCACTTCACTACTTACTCAGGCGCCAAATTTTCCAAATGCAGACAAAGAAAATAATGATCTAATGATTATTAAAAAGAAAAGAATGATCTAATAGTTATTACAAAGAAAATAATGATCTAATGATTATTAAAAAGAAAAGAATGATCTAATAGTTTTACAAAGAAAATAATGATCTAATGATTATTAAAAAGAAAAGAATGATCTAATGGTCATTACAAAGAAAAGAATGATCTAATGATCATTATAATAAAAAGAACAATCTAATGTTCATTACAAAGAAAAGAATGATCTAATGGTCAATTACAGACAAATAAAAGAATGATCTAATTCGTTACAAAGAAAAGAATGATCTAATGGTCATTACAGACAAATAAAAGAATGATCTAATTCGTTACAAAGAAAAAATGATCTAATGGTCATTGCAGACAAAGAAAAGAATGATAATGGTCATTACAGAGAAAGAAAAGAATGATCTAATGGTCATTACAGATAAAGAAAAGAATGATCTAATGGTCATTACAGAGAAAGAAAAGAATGATCTAATGGTCATTACAGACAAAGAAAAGAATGATCTAATGATACTTACTGTTTGAACAAGAGAATTAATTTTGTGTTTGATTATAGATGAAGTAGAAGATTTGATGGGGTAGAAAGGAAAATTTGATGGGGAAGAATACAAGATTTGATAGGGTAGAATAGAAGATTTGATTGAGCAGAATAGAAAATTTGATGGAGTAGAATAGAAGATTTGATGGAGTAGAACAGAAGATTTGATGGAGTAAAATAGAAGATTTGATAGGGCAGAATACATGATATGATGGGGCAGAATAGATGATTTGGTGGGGTAGAATAGAAGATTTTATGGGGTATGTGACAAAAACAGAAAAAAATAACACACTGACGCGGTATGTGGTAGCAGCAGTTACAAGTAGGTGAACCTATGTGTCATTTGGTTACAGAAGTGGAAGAAGAAGAAGAAGAAGATGAAGAAGAAGAAGAATTGATGTCTTATTTAATTACATCATAAGAAAAAAGGATTCTGAAGTGTTATCTGATTATAGTAGAAAAAAGGGAATTGATGAGCGTTTTTGATTATAGCAGAAAAAGGCCAGAATTGATGTGTTATTTGATTACAGCAGGAAAAATTAGAAGACAATTGAGGCGGTCTTTATCTAAATATGAAAAAAAGAACCGAGGCAATGTTTAATTTAACTTGAGAAGAGAGTTTATGCAGAGAAAGATTACAGATGGCAGAAATGTAGACTGATCTCAACATGGAAAAAGAAGCATGGGACGATCAATAGAGACATGGACTCATAGAGCAGAGAAAATGCTGGTAAACAAAAGGTTGACATGGGAAACAGCCAAGAAGATAGCAAAGGACGGGCGGAAGTGGAAATATTTTGCTACCAGCAGTCCAGTGTGTCTTGGACAATGACGGGACTCATCATCATTATCATCATCACGTGCCATGCAGGATGGCGCGGTTCTTGTCATTTCTGAGTAACTCTGCTGCTGATTTCTTTTCATGCCACAATGTCAGGCCTTCTGACATCTGCTCCCCCTGTCGTCCTCTGCCTCTCTTGCCTTCAGTTCTGCTCATTGTTATGATCTTTTCCAGTTTCTCTCGTCTCACCAGACGCCCCAAGAATGATGTTTCTCTTTTCCTTATCTTTGTTATTATACTACGGTTTTCACTAGCTTGTCTCAAACACTGCTCATTAGGTATCTTGGCTATCCGTGAGATCCGTATCATTCTTCTCACGAACCACATCACTGTAGCCTCCAGTGGTTTACTCGTTTGCCTGCCAGTAGTTCATGATTCACTTTTCAGCTAACCACTTATGGAAATCTGAAAGACCATGGCCTGTAGTAAAGAACGATACAAATATTTCAAGTGTTTTTCTAATGATCTTGTTTTTAAGCCCACCACCTTTATAAGTTCTCGTTGTTAAGTCCACCTCCTTTATAAGTTCTCGTTGTTAAGTCCATCTCCTTTATAATCTCTCGTTGTTAAGTCCATTTCCTTTATAATCTCTTGTTGTTAAGTCTACTACCTTTATAAGTTCTCGTTGTTAAGCTCACCTCCTTTATAATCTTTCGTTGTTAAATCTACCTCTTTTATAATCTCTCGTTTTTAAGTGCACATCCTTTATAATCTTTCGTTTTTAAGTCCACCTCATTTATAATCTATCGTTTCTAAGTCCACCTCCTTTAAAATTCTTCATTTATAAAAAGACAATATTTCACTTGTAGAAATCAGTCTAGAAACTATGTATAACACACAACTAGTGGTTCAGCTGGCAGAGTGGCCAGAGAAGTTAAGAAAATAAACAGTGAACGATTAAACCTGGTAGCGTAGTGCATGTGTTAAACGAATGGCGTTCTATGCAAAGTATGTCAGGAGAAACCTGGTAGCGTAGTGCATGTGTTAAACGAATGGCGTTCTATGCAAAGTATGTCAGGAGACTAACTTGTTTTCATTTAGTTTTTGTATTCATTTCTCATATTTTTAAAATACTTGTGGTAATTGTTTTCTTCTTTTTCTTTTTCTTCTTCTTGTTCTTCTTGTTATTCTTCTTCTTCTTCTTCTTCTTCTTCTTCTTCTTCTTCTCATTTGTAAAATTTGTGAGAATGTAAAACAAGTTTATTGCATGTAGTTAGATAATCAAATTGTGGAGTGTATGGACAAGAGATGGTTTATCTATTATTCATTTTCCTTCTGTTCATCTTTATTATTTCCAAAATCTAAAGCTGAATGTCTGTGATGAGTGAAAGCTATGTGGTGAAGGGCAGTATGCCCGATTCTTAACCTCCTGAAAATAAAGTTCTTTCTTTCTTTCTTTTTCTTTCTTTCTTTCTTTCTTTCTTCCATCACCACTATCATCACCACAAAATTGGCATTCCGATGTTCCAGTGTATCCATTGTTCAGATTAATGAGATCTACCAGTGACAACACAGAGTGACTAGTATTTCTATCTTCATAAAACTTAATCACTATTTCTTCCTATCCTCTCGCTTTTTCTCACTTTCACCATTTTATTCCACATTGACGGTCTTGTTTCATAGTTTCTACAGTCTAGTTTCTCAACAATAAGGTTTCTTCTTTATCCCACACGGATGGTCTTGTTTCTATTTTTTTTCTACAGTCTAGTTTCTCAACAATAGGGTTTCTTCTTTATCCCACACGGATGGTCTTGTTTCTTTTTTTTCTATAGTCTAGTTTCTCAACAGATATGGTTTCTTCTTTATCCTACATGGATTATCTTGTTTCGTGGTTTCTACAGCCTAGTTTCTCAACATATGGGGTTTCTTCTTCATCCCACACGGATGGTCTTATTTCTTTTTTTCTAGAGTCTAGTTTCTCAAAGGATAGGGTTTCTTCTTTATCCTACATGGATGGTCTAGTTTCATGGTTTCTACCGCCCAACTTCTCAACAGATAGGGTTTCTTCCGTATTCTACATGGATGGTCTTGTTTCATGGTTTCTACAGCCTAGTTTCTCAACAGATAGGATTTCTCCTGTATCCTACATTGATTATCTTGTTTCATAGTTTCTACAGCCTAGTTTCTCCACAGATAGGGTTTCTTATTTATCCTTCCCCCCCCCCCCCCCCACCTTATGTGGCTAATTCAGAATCAATTTAGGATCGCCTAATCTTATTGTATCTAATCTGGCGAAGAACAAACTATAAATCATCAAGACTAGCTTGTCTGAAGTTGACAGGACTATTTGTTTTCTTCCTGAGGTAGTTGTGGATGCAGGCTGTCGCACCGAAGCAGGTTGTCGCACCGGAGCAGGCTGTCGCACCGGAACAGGCTGTCGCACCGGAACAGGCTGTCGCACCGGAGCAGGCTGTCGCACCGGAGCAGGCTGTTCGACTTTAGCAACGTTCAATACATTAGAGAAAAAAAACAAACTTAGCGATCATCGTTCTTGGCAGTCATTGAAAAATATCCTTCTTCGAGAAACCCCCAGGCAAGCTATAAGAGACAGTTTAGCTTGTTTCTTATTGCACGTTTAGAGAGACTTGGGAAAATACAAATTATAAGTTTAAAGAGATTTGACAGCTCACCTGCTATTACGAGTTTGAAAAGATCTAAAACACGTTTCTTATTACAAGTTTGAAAAGATCTAAAACACGTTTCTTATTACAAGTTTGAAAAGATCTAAAACACGTTTCTTATTACAAGTTTGAGGAGATTTGGTAACATACGTCTTATTACAGGTTTTAAATGATATAGGGACACGCTGATTCACAACCTGTTTAACCATGCTTAAGAACAGGCTGTATTCTGAAAGCTCTGATAGAGTCTGGGCAATATTTAACCTGCAGGGGCTGACAACTGTGCCGTCCCATCAACAAGTGTTCAATTCCCCAGCTGATATCGATCAAGAAGATTTTCAACCGATATTGTAAGCTATATCTCTATACTTACTGTCAAAGCGCTATTACCACTACAATGACATATATATATATATATATATATATATATATATATATATATATATATAATATCCTTCCCGTGCCATTAAACGTCACATAAGGCTCGCAAGGCAGTTCGCCAATTTTTCATGTCTTCGGCACGTCTTTCAACCTCATCAAAGGATTTTATGCCTGTTAATTTGGCCTCTCTTAATAATGTCCTCTTCAGAGTTTCACGCGGTCTGCCTCTTTTTCTTTGGCCTGTTGTGTTCCACTTGATAGCTTGTTTTGGGATTCTCTAATAGTTTCTTCTCATCAGGTGACCAACATATGTCCATCTTCTTTTCCTGATCACCCATGAGACTGGTTGTTGTTCAGTCATCTGTCTTATCTCTGCATTGCTCTTGAATTGATTCCACTTGATGCTGAGTATTTTCCTTATGCATTTGTTTTCAAAAGAGTCTAATTTCTTGTCTATTTCTTGAGTTGTTTTCCAGCTTTCGCATGCTTAAATGAGGGTGGATATTACATTTGAATTGAATAATCTTAACTTGATTTTTATGCTTATAACTTTTGAAATCCATATGTTCTCAAGATTCTTGAAGATCGATACTGCTTTTGCAATTCTAACTTCCTTTCTGGTGTCACCATCCTGGTCTATGTAGCTGCCGAGGTGTGCAAACTGATTGACTTCTTCAACATGTCCCTTCTATGTGTATTTTTCCATTTTGATTAAGGGAAATTTTCATTATTTTTGTTTTGTCCTTGTTAATTTCAAGTCCTATTTTGTTAGCCAGTGAAGACAGGCTATCTGTTTTTTCTTGCATGGAATTCACATTGTTACTGATAAGAGTTAAACCATCAGCAAAATCAAGATCTTTCTAGTTGGGTCCCATGTACCCAGTCAATACCTGTGTTACCTGTGCAGCATTTTTTCATTATGAAGTCTATTGTAATTCCAAAAAGCAAAGGAGACAGTATACATCCTTGTTTCACGCCTGTTTCAATATGGAACCATTGACTCATCCCTTCTTCTGTTTTGACTGCACAAATATATATTTGTATATATCCATCCCAGTGATTTGTACTCTGAGACCCTAACCGAAGACGTGACTCCAAAACTCAGGTAACAATCAATTTTGGTTTATATTTCCACCTTTCCAGCTCTGTTTTTGTTTCGTTTTGTTTCTTTTCATTCTTCCAACTTTTTGTCTAACCGGAGTCTGTTTATTGATCGATGGCTTCTCTAAGGGAGGAAAACATTTTCATTAAGGGCACCGGAGAAGGTCATTGATTATCAATTAAAACAATACCAAGAAAGAGGGAAAAAAAATGTTGAAGAACCCAAAGCAATCAAAAGTGATAGAGGTACTCTCCCCGTAATGGTCCGGCGTTTTCTCATTAGAGTTAGACGGTTCTCCGGCTAGGCCAATCAATCCAACCGGCATTCCGGACGCTGTCACAGGAGCCTGCATTTTCATTTGTCTTTCCTCCACTTCCTTCCTCCCGGGCCTGTCTTTGCAATTCTACTTCCTACATTACATCAGCACTCGAGGGTTAGTGAAAGGCTGGGTAGCATTCTGTTCTTTATCTCTCAACCATAACGCGGCGTTAATGAGCGTGCTAGTTAGTGAATCTTATCCTGGGATATTAACATACCGAAGAGAGTAACAGAAAAATAATAATAAAATTTACTACCATCACCTAGAAATAACACTAATATAATATCTTCTGTTTTAAATACTAAAGAACTCGCAGTAAAAGTGATAGCGTACAATGTTCTGTGGTTAGCAGCGAAATACACATTAAAAGATGGAGGAAGAGTGTCATAGATTGATACACGTGCAGCACGTGATCAGATTTTAAAAAAAGACCAAAAGTCATACATAAAAATAAACAGACAAAAATTTTTTAAACCCACAACAAAAAGTGATGACGAACTCTCAAGAAATGACCAAGTGATTGTTCTTCTCCGACCGAGAACTTGACAATGTAGGCTGAGACATCATCTATACCAGAAGCTGAAAACTGGCCAAAGAGACCTATGTGCCAACGACAAAGAACAACAGAGACCACATCACATTCTCCAGGGCTGCCAGCTACACAGCTCACTCAGGCAAAGGACCTGACCAGACCCCAGCCCCCCCCCCCCTACAAGAGAACCCCCACGGTGATGCTGAATACCTGAGACGGATTGCCCGCATTCGTGAGAGAGACTGGCCTGGATGTCTTAGCGAGCAACGACGAAGAAGAAATGAAATATTTATAGCACTTAAGACATAAGACAAAGAAAAATATTAAGATAATAGCCAGGGCTCGAACCTCAGACTGAAGCAAGATAAGCGACAACCTAGCTAAGAGAGAACAACGCTTTAACCACTCTTCTGTCTTGTATTCCAATTTTCTAAAGAATAGACTCAATAACACACACGGGGGGGGGGGGGGGGCAGGGGAGGGAGTGTTAATCGGGTTATCACTTCGGGGCCCTGGTGGTTTCCATTGATTTACAAAAAAGAGGGGGCCCCTAATGAATGAAAACAATGACCAACAAAAAATGTGGTTGGGGCTGGGGAGGTGGGGGGGGGGGGGGGAGATAAACCGGTTTTGAGATCTTATAAAGTTCCTACCTCCGGAACACACAGCACTAAGATAGTATATATATGTTTTTTTTACAAACATACAAAACATAAAAAACACATACGAAAACTATTTAATACGACATATCAAGGGCATGCTGTGTATGACACTCTACTCCCACGTCCCCCTCCCCCCCCCCAAAAAAAAAACCCCAACCCCCCCGAACAGAAATTGCTTTTTCTTCTACGATGAAGCAGCGAGTAGAACAAAAATGAAACAGTGATGCTGATAAATTATTCTGGCACTCCACATCCAGCTCGGAAAATGTTGCAGGTTCGTAGTCTGTGGTCTTGGAAAGAATCGTTTTCACAGTCTCACGAAAACAAGCCATTAATCATCCGGCAGTTCATTACGTGCTGTGCGCGCTGCAGTTTTCTTTTCTTTTCTATCTTTCCTCTTTTTTTTTTCTTCTCTTATTTTCGTTTTTCATTAAGACACGCAAAAATTAGCACAACCAATGTACAGTCCCAAGATGGAAGGAATATAATTTTGTGAAGAGATTTTCCCAAGATCTTGCGGTCTTCTACAAAACTAGTTTATGTTTCATACATTTTTCGTGTTTTTTAAAATCTGTTATGTTGTTTTTGTATGTGATCCTTGAAAAAAGGTTTCTGTCGAAATATTGGGTTGTTGTATGTCTGTCATTTATATGTACTCATCTTGCTTTCTGCTATTCTTGTTTCTGCTCATTTTCCTCACTTTTTTCTATCTTTTTGTAAAACTGTAGCATACACCCATTTATTTATAAAACTGCTGTTGTTGTAGCTGCTTCGGCTGTTTCAACTGCTTCTTCTTATGCTATCCATTCTGCAGTTCCTTCTACTATTACTTACATCCTCCCCGTGCCGTTAAACGTCATGGTAGTTTGCCAAGTTTTACTGACTTCGGCGAGCTTCTCAACCTCATCAAGGGATGTTATGCCCGCTAAACTGGCCTCTCTTAACAGTGCCCTCTTTAGAGCTTCATGTGGTTCGACCTTCGGTCTGTTGTGCTCCATCTGATAGCTTGTTGTGGGATTCTCTGATTGTTTCTTCTCATCACGGGACCGACATATGTCCCATCTTCTTTTTCTGATCAGCCATGAAACAGGTTGTTGTTGGCTCATGTCTTATCTCTGCGTTGTTCTTGAATTCGTTCCACTTTATATCAAGTATTTTCCTTATGCATCTGTTTTAAAGACTGGCAAACTACCTTGCGAGCCCTATGTGACGTTTAACGGCGCGGGAAAGATATAAGATATAATATAAGATTTGTCTGAAAAAGAGTCTAATTTCTTGTCTATTTAGTTGTTTTCCAGCTTTCACATGCATAAATGAGGGTGGATATTACATATGAATTGACAGATCTTAGCTTGATTTTTGTGCTTTTAACTTTTACTACTATTACTACGCTATTGTTATTTTACTACTACTACTACTACTACTACTACTTACTACTACTACTACAACTACTACTACTGTTATCGCTACAACTATTGCTACTGACGCTGTCTATTACAATTACTTGATCTCTAAAAACGCCAGATTGGCCAGGCCCTCCATCAGAAAGGCACGAAATAAGATTTCTAAAGCGAAATTATGGCTACATCAGGATCCTCTGTCTTGTTTCAGATTCCGCAGTTTCTCCACTCTTTGTGTCTTCTTATTCGTTTCCAACTACGCTCATGAAATAAAGCTCTTACTGAAGTTCAAACAAATAATTCAGTTTCTTTTGCCTATGTGTCCCTTATAAACTCTAACCATATTATTATTATTTGTTAATTCACACCTTCCGTTACACTTTCCACTATTTCCTGTGTGTATATGTGTGTGTGGGGGGAGCGGACACGTACTACTCAACGTGACAAAGGTCAGCTACCCGTACCTGACCAGGGATACTTCAGGGTTAGCGAATCATAGCCGGCCTGCTCTACCTTCCGGGGGTGCGACTTTAAACAGACAGCAGTCTGACTAAGTTAAGAGGAATTGCAAGGAAAAGACAAACCCGGCCGTAAAAAAAATACTTGGAGCTGAAGTCGGATGAGTTGGGCCGTTAGGCGCGATAATTGCGACACAACGCAGCAAACGCCCTTTTGATGGCGAAAGAAGAAGAAGAAGAAGAGGAAGAAGGAGAAGAAAAGAAGAAGAAGAAGAAGAAGAAGATCCTTCAGGACTGCCCAAACCATGGGAACCTGAGACGTGAGATTTGGCCAGAGGAAACAAACTTGGGACAAAAGTTTTGGGGCTCCTACCAGGATCTGCAGAAGACTGCAGGCTGTGCCATTTTGACAGAGATCAGGATTTGATGTGACCAACAACCTCGAATGCAGAAGAAGAAGAAGAAGAAGAAATTATTGTAATTATTGTAATTATTATTATTATTATATGATTATTATTATAAAAAAAATTCTGACTTCTCATTTGTAACGTTCTTTGTTTGCAAGTCTTGTTTTCTTTAATTCTGGTTGAACATTACAGGATTCTGCTTTCATCCTCGTGCCATTTTTGTTTTCCCTTCTTCACTATCATTTAGAGTTGGCCAGATTATCTGTTCCAGTAGCTACTTTTCCAAATCCCGCTGCAGCCTTTGATTGAGAAACGACTGAAAAGAAACATATTATTCTCCGCGTCCGTACAAAGACCTTATGTTTTTATTGTAGCCCTTTGTTTCGGCTAGTCTCCAACCTCCACTTTTGTCTCTGGCTGTATTCCCTCCCCCCCCCCCCCAACCCCTCTCCTCAAATTGTTGCCGGCAAAGCCACCAGACCGGATGTGAACGCACTGATTTCCTCGCTAGACCACCAGTAGCTTGCCTCGTCTCCGGACTAATCGATTAATTAATTCCGAGTGGCTCCAGATAATCAGCAGCCATTTTAACCCAGAAAACAATAGGAAAATGGCTGCCTCTTTGCTATTCAGCTCTGAAAGATTGAAAATATATCGACTAAGGAGACGCGGTGACAGACGAACCGTGTGAAGTACGATTTGAAAAATAGAAATAATAAAAAAAAATTTAGAATCATTCATCCAGCTTCTATTTTGTTTAAACACAAAACAGACGATAAAACAATTATAAAAACTGTTCTTGGTTGTTTTTTTTTTTTTTTAAAACCTGGTTTACAGTTTGTTATGTTATGCTTTATAATCTAGAGTTTAAAAAACAAGACAGTGAAGTTTGTGTTAAATCTTCCTGCTAATCGAGACTTGCTGAAAACTTGTTTCTATGAACGTCTGTGACGAGGAAGACAACGAGACCAATCTGTTTCAACTTAAGGTAACTGACAGAACAACGTTCCTGAAGTAGAGAAATGCATCTTCCCAAGAACGAAGCCTCATATAAGCAACTGGACAGGTCTGAGAGGTCAGTTTCTTATAATAAAGATAGTCCTCGCTTTCCGACGTCCCTGCTTTACGGCGATTCGTCCAGCGGCTTTTTTTTTGTTTTTAAAATTGCATATTTATTTTATAATTTGCAAATAGTGTTCGGAATTTGCAATCCTTATTCATTTATTTCTGTAAAAATACTTATTTTAACGCCTGTGTATAAATTATAAGGTCATTCTTGTTTATTTTCATGTTTTAAAACATGCTTGTCTGTTGAAAGCAAACTAACGAATGTTTACCGCTATCAAATTCGCTTTTCAAAGTCCACGTTGAAACGGGCTTTCATAACGCGGACAATCTGTAAAACGAAAAACTGCTGTCTTGTTTACTGAGGTAGCGGGGATTCGGTGCTGTTACTCTTACTTCAAGGATAAGAAAGTTCATATTTCCGAAGACGATGAGTTATTTTCATTACCACTATTACTACTATCATCACAAAAAATATTACTACTACTAGCACCACCACCACCACCAATACTACTACAACTACCACTGCTATTTCTGCTAGCATTACTACTACTGCTACCATTACTACTACTACTACTACTACCACTACTACTACTACTACCACCACTACTACTACTACTACTACTACTACTACTACTACTAAAACGATCTCTACTATTATTACTACCGTTATTACTATCGTTATTACAATACTACTATCGCTACTATTTCTTGTACTATTACTACCGTTACTACAATACTACTACTACTACTACTACTACTACTACTACTACTACTACTACTACTACTACTACTACTACTACTATTTCTACTACTACCATCACCACTACCATAATCACTACTACTAATACTATTTCCACCACCACTACACCACTACTACTAAAGCTATGTCTATTTCTACTACTACTACTACTACTACTACTACTACTACTACTACTACTACCACCACTACAGTTACCACAGACACATAACGACTAACAATAGCCAGGTTCCTCCCCCTCCCCCTACATCTGCTGCAAGCCAGCTATTCCACCACGAAAGTGGATAAAGCGTTTTAAAATCTCTTACACTTACATGCACACACAACTACCTACACACACCCAGTGCCCTACACTTACATACATGCAATTACCTACACTTACATACACACATAATCACCTACACTTACACACATATAATCACCTAAACTTATATACACAATCACCTACATTTACATACACACAATCACCTACACTTACATACACACAATCACCTACACTTACATACACACATAATCACCTACACTTACACACATATAATCACCTAAATTTATATACACAAACAATCATCTACATTTACATACACACAATCACCTACACTTACATACACACAATCACCTACACTTACATACACACATAATCACCTACACTTACACACATATAATCACCTAAACTTATATACACAAACAATCACCTACACTTACATACACACAATCACCTACACTTACATAAACACACAACTACCTACACACACCCAGTGCCCTATACTTACATACATACAACTACCTACACTTACATAAACACACAATCACCTACACTTACATACACACAATCACCTACACTTACATACACACACAATCACCTACACTTACATACACACACAATCACCTACACTTACATACACACACAATCACCTACACTTACATACACACAATCACCTACACTTACATACACACAATCACCTACACTTACATACACACACAATCACCTACACTTACATACACACACAATCACCTACACTTACATACACACACAATTACCTACACTTACATACACACACAATCACCTACACTTACATACACACACAATCACCTACACTTACATAAACACACAATCACCTACACTTACATACACACACAATCACCTACACTTACATACACACACAATCACCTACACTTACATACACACACAATCACCTACACTTACATACACACACAATCACCTACACTTACACAGTCACACAAGAACTGACCTGACTTATAGCCATATCTGGAAGAAGAAATAAAAAAAATACCCAACCTCAAACAGCAACAGACTACAATCATAGAAATTATCCTGTGTCAACTTTCATTAGTCGCCCGCTCAATCATGATTTTATTGCAATCCTCCAAAATAATTTAGCCGAAAAATAATTTTCCTTTTCATTTTTTGTTTGCTTTTTTTTTCTTTTTTTGGTCCTCGAAAATCTCGTCTCCCCCCTCCCCAATAAAAACCCACCCTACCCACTCACCCCTCCTCCTATTCTAAGTTTCTTTCACCCCACCCCACCCCCCTCAACTCCTGCATCTATTAATACAAATCTTCCTATATTCCGGCATGTGATTATTTCTGTGGAAAAATTTTCTTTTGGAATTTCTGATGCGATTGAGTTTTTTTTTTTTTTTAAGAGTTAAACAGGTTTTTTTTTTTTTGCGGGGTTTTTGGCGTCAAATATTGGACAATACTTGTTGGTTTCTTGACAAAATGGCGAGAGAAGTTCGGGATATTTGGTGCGGGTCTAGTTATAGAGTATAATGCTTGGAATGACGGGTTTTTTGTTCTTGTAAAGTACGTGTGTTCGGGGAGTTTTGGGCCTGGAGTAAGTGTGCGTGTATATTAACACATATAGGCCTTCCTACAGCATTTAACAGCTGATTTAACAGAACGGATCTGGAGAAAATGCTCACGTAAAGAAACAAAAGAAGACTGGTTAATCAACACAGAACTCCATCATCAGCCATCAAACA
Source organism: Achatina immaculata (assembly GCA_009760885.1). Classification (NCBI taxonomy): domain Eukaryota; kingdom Metazoa; phylum Mollusca; class Gastropoda; order Stylommatophora; family Achatinidae; genus Lissachatina; species Lissachatina immaculata. Next base: position 77,537,643 of record CM019716.1, read on the forward strand.
CTGCCGGAAATACAGAAGATGAGACCAGAGCGCTGGTGGACTAATCGTCCGATGTGTAATGAAGTTGATCCATCGACTGACTGACTGACTGACTGACTGACTAACTAACTAACTACTAACTAACTAACTAACTAACTAACTAACTAACTAACTAACTAACTAGCTACCTAACTAACTAACTAACTAACTAACTAACTAACTAACTAACTAACTAACTAACTAACTACCTAACTAACTAACTAACTAACTAACTACCTAACTAACTAACTAACTAACTAACTAACTACCTAACTAACTAACTACCTAACTAACTAACTAACTAACTAACTAACTAACTCATGAAAAACACACGAAATAAAATGCCACAGAATAGAGTCACTTTGAAAAAAATTTAGAAAAAAAAACAAATGGGTCACTTCAAGGGGAGGTTCTGACAGAGATGGACGCTGAGACTGAGATTTAGGACGAGATGCCGAGAAAAAAGTACATTACTCGTTAGAGATACAGTGTCAGCTATAAGATAAGTAGATGACTATGGATAAAGATACAGCATCAGCTAAATGTAAATAGATGATTATGGTTAGAGATACAGTGTCAGCTATAAGATAAGTAGATGACTATGGATAAAGATACAGCATCAGCTAAATGTAAATAGATGACTATGGTTAGAGATACAGTGTCAGCTATAAGATAAGTAGATGACTATGGATAAAGATACAGCATCAGCTAAATGTAAATAGATGATTATGGTTAGAGATACAGTGTCAGCTATAAGATAAGTAGATGACTATGGATAAAGATACAGCATCAGCTAAATGTAAATAGATGACTATGGTTAGAGATACAGTGTCAGCTATAAGATAAGTAGATGACTATGGTTAGAGATACAGCATCAGCTGAGATACAGCTAAATGTAAATAGATGATTATGGTTAGAGATACAGTGTCAGCTATAAGATAAGTAGATGACTATGGATAAAGATACAGCATCAGCTAAATGTAAATAGATGACTATGGTTAGAGATACAGTGTCAGCTATAAGATAAGTAGATGACTATGGTTAGAGATACAGCATCAGCTGAGATACAGCTAAATGTAAATAGATGACTATGGTTAGAGATATAGTGTCAACTATAAGGTAAGTAGATGACTATGGTTAGAGATACAGCATCAGCTAAATGTAAATAGATGACTATGGTTAGAGATACAGTATCAGCTATATAGACGACTATGGTCAGAGATACAGCACCAGCTAAATGTAAATAGATGACTATGGTTAGGGATACAGTATCAGCTAAATGTAAATAGATGACTGAGGTTAGAGATGCAGTGTCAACTATAAGGTAGGAAGATGACTATGGTTAGATAATTAGATAATCTCTTTAGTTTTATCCTCTACTGATCACAATTTCACGTGATCACTTGAACCAATGATTTAGTTTCGAGATGTCAGAGAAAAGACTCATAGTGATAATACAATAAGAGTTGACCTCATGATGTTTCAAAGTCAGTGTCCCACTTTGAATTTGTGGATTTCGGTCGAGTTGTGTGTGTATACACTCTCTCAGATTAAGCTAAGTTGTTAAGCTGTAGACAACTGTGAAGATTACCGCCACTAAAGTGAGTAGACAAAGTGATAAGTGAGACATATTTGTAAAGACAGTTCGCTACCCTAAAATTATATTATACAAGTCAAGGTGACCAGAGAGAAATGTCTTACATAAGTTAATGAAGTTGCGAACGAAGAAGAAGAAGAAGAAGATAAGTTAATGAAGTGAAAGATTGAACGATTTTTGTTTGAAAACTTTATGAACAAGAAAATCAGAGTTCATTACATATGCAAATGATGATGATGATGATGATGATGATGATGATGATGATGATGATAGAGAGAGAGAGAGTGAAGGAACGGCACACACACAAACACATAGTCCCCTGCTACATCCACCATCATCATGTGTTGAACAAACAAATTTTATTTTCAAAGAACTAAGAAATGGGAACTCAAGCACATCTAGAACATTCTGCTCTTCCTCACACGGTTATTACTCAGCCACAAACATTCAACATATACATATATCTACATATATGCACACATACACACACATATCCACAAAGAGGGAGGGAGATAGACAGAATGAGTCACAGAGAGAGAATGAATAATCTTTTATTTTTCAAGGGTAAAGAATTGGACACGCAGGCCCGTCTTACATTCTGAGAGAAAGGATGAGAATGAAACAGGGACAGACAGACAGACAGACAGACAGACAGACAGACAGACAGACAGACAGATAGATAGATAGATAGATAGATAGATAGATAGATAGATAGATAGATAGATAGATAGATAGATAGATAGATAGATAGATAGATAGATAGATAGATAGATAGATAGATAGATAGAGAGAATGTTTAAACGCACAAACAGGAAAGATAAATGAATACAGAAGAAGAGGATCAACAGTGAAAAATTGTAGTGACTCCATTAACACGATTAAAAAAAACAAACTCTAAAACTTTTTGTTAAAAAAAAAGCTAATGGAAAACCCAAAGATTAAGCTCTATAGATGAGTATAATCATTCACTCCAAATCTTTGCCAATGATCATGCCATACCGGGGCACGTCACAATGATGAATTCCGTTACGCAGAGCAATTATCCCGCAGTCAAATTTAAAACAGCTCCCGTTACATACTGTATCTACCCACCAAATATATCAAATATCGATACATTTCTGTAAAATAATTGGTGCCAATCAAAATACTCGAAATCATTACATCGCTGTTGAATAAATCTCGGGTTTCCGATAACTGACATACAAGCTTCTCTGTAGATTAATTCTCAGCCTAGCAGTACCTGAAGTCGAAATATCTTTAGAAGTTCAAAAAATGTCTACTTCCGAAGCTGATTATCTAATTTCTTTCCCTAGCTGACTCCGGAAATGATACGATTTATAAACCTTTCTTAATGGTCAACTGACGTATGACCTGACATAGTTACGCCGTCATCACGACAACATCCTATGTAGGACGAAGCATCACTCTTATGAAGCTATTGTTTGACGCAAACAAATGAGAATTGTCTCAGAAATGCCAGGCGAAATAAAAGTTTATAATTAGAATTATAACCCCAAAAAAAAAAAAAGTTTGGAAAGGAAAAGCAAGACGTGGAAAACAAAATATGAAAAGAAAATCAGAGTTCATTACATATGCAAATGATGATGATGATGATGATGATGATGATGATGATGATGATGATGATAGAGAGAGAGTGAAGGAACGACACACACACAAACACATAGTCCCCTGCTACATCCACCATCATCATGTGTTGAACAAACAAATTTTATTTTCAAAGAACTAAGAAATGGGAACTCAAGCACATCTAGAACATTCTGCTCTTCCTCACACGGTTATTACTCAGCCACAAACATTCAACATATACATATATCTACATATATGCACACATACACACACATATCCACAAAGAGGGAGGGAGATAGACAGAATGAGTCACAGAGAGAGACAATGAATAATCTTTTATTTTTCAAGGGTAAAGAATTGGACACGCAGGCCCGTCTTACATTCTGAGAGAAAGGATGAGAATGAAACAGGGACAGACAGACAGACAGACAGACAGACAGACAGACAGACAGACAGACAGATAGATAGATAGATAGATAGATAGATAGATAGATAATAGATAGATAGATAGATAGATAGATAGATAGATAGATAGATGATAGATAGATAGATAGATAGATAGATAGATAGAGAGAATGTTTAAACGCACAAACAGGAAAGATAAATGAATACAGAAGAAGAGGATCAACAGTGAAAAATTGTAGTGACTCCATTAACACGATTAAAAAAAACAAACTCTAAAACTTTTTGTTAAAAAAAAAGCTAATGGAAAACCCAAAGATTAAGCTCTATAGATGAGTATAATCATTCACTCCAAATCTTTGCCAATGATCATGCCATACCGGGCACGTCACAATGATGAATTCCGTTACGCAGAGCAATTATCCCGCAGTCAAATTTAAAACAGCTCCCGTTACATACTGTATCTACCCACCAATATATCAAATATCGATACATTTCTGTAAAATAATTGGTGCCAATCAAAATACTCGAAATCATTACATCGCTGTTGAATAAATCTCGGGTTTCCGATAACTGACATACAAGCTTCTCTGTAGATTAATTCTCAGCCTAGCAGTACCTGAAGTCGAAATATCTTTAGAAGTTCAAAAAATGTCTACTTCCGAAGCTGATTATCTAATTTCTTTCCCTAGCTGACTCCGGAAATGATACGATTTATAAACCTTTCTTAATGGTCAACTGACGTATGACCTGACATAGTTACGCCGTCATCACGACAACATCCTATGTAGGACGAAGCATCACTCTTATGAAGCTATTGTTTGACGCAAACAAATGAGAATTGTCTCAGAAATGCCAGGCGAAATAAAAGTTTATAATTAGAATTATAACCCCAAAAAAAAAAAAAGTTTGGAAAGGAAAAGCAAGACGTGGAAAACAAAATATGAAAAGAAAATTGGAAAGAAACAGACAAGATTTTGAAAAAGCATGATTAAATAACATAAATAAGGATCCAACAATTAAATTATGTGGAATATTCTGAAAAGCGTGATTAAATAAGAGAAATAAATCTTCAACAATAAAAGTTTATGGAGTATTTTGAAAATAATCATTAAATACGATACATTAATCTTCAACACTAAAACAATACGGAATATTCTGAAAAGCAATGATTAAATAAGATAAATAAAAGCGTATGAAATACTCCCTTTTCTGTTTCTTGCACTTTGTCTCTCCTCTCTCTCTCTCTCTCTCTCTCTCTCTCTCTCTCTCTCTCTCTCTCTCTCTCTCTCTCTCTCTCTCTCTTGCTGGGTGGAATTAAAGATGAGAAATGAAGGAAGATATGTCAGCCTGGCCTGGGTGCCCAATTCTTCACTCTTTTAAAACAAAAGTTCGTTCGTTCGTTCCTTCTTCTTCTTCTTCTTCTTCTCCATTTTTTACAACCGAAGCAGTGAAGATCTTGACCCACAGCACCGTGTCGGAGTGGGAGTGGGTAAGGGCAGTTATTTTTTCAGTTGAGTGGAATAAACAAGCAGGGGCTTTGCGAAATTCTTTAGCAAACTCCACCGCCACGGGGATTACGGCGATCCATGCCCCGGAAATGGTTTTCCTTCTTTTAAGATGGGGTCCGAAGACTTCCCTGCTTTAAGATGGTGTCCGAAGACTTCCCTGCTTTAAGATGGTGTCCGAAGACTTCCCTGCTTTAAGATGGGGTCCGAAGATTTCCCCCTGTTTTAAAGTGGGGTCCGAAGACTTTCCTTATTTTAAGGTGGGGTCCGAAGACTTCTCCTGTTTTAAGATGGGATCTGAAGACTTCCCTTATTTTAAGATGGTGTCCCCGAAGACTTCCCTGCTTTAAGATGGTGTCCGAAGACTTCCCCCTGTTTTAAAGTGGGGTCCGAAGACTTTCCTTATTTTAAGGTGGGGTCCGAAGACTTCTCCTGTTTTAAGGTGGGGTCTGAAGACTTCCCTTATTTTAAGGTGGGGTCCGAAGACTTCCCCCTGTTTTAAAGTGGGGTCCGAAGACTTCCCTTATTTTAAGGTGGGGTCCGAAGACTTCTCCTGTTTTAAGGTGGGGTCTGAAGATTTCTCCTATTTTAAGGTGGGGTGTCCGAAGGCTTTTCCTGTTTTATGGCTGTCTGAAGGCCTCCTCTGTTTTAAGATGGGATCCGAAGACTTCTCCTGTTTTAAGGTGGAGGTCTGAAGACTTCCACTGTTTTAAGGTGGGGTTGAAAGATTTCTCCTGTTTCAAAGCTGTCCAAAGACTTCTCCTGTTTTAAGGTGGGGGTCTGAAGACTTCTTCTGTTTTAAGGCTGGCTGAAGGGTTCCCTTGTTTTAAGGCGTATTCCGGACGGCTTCCCTTGTTTTAAGAGAGGGGAGGGGAGGAGGAGATGTTGTAGTAGATGAAAACAGAGTGGCTAATTAAAAGGGTAACTTGCGGGAAGGGAGAGGGGGAATAGTTTTGTACAAAATTTTTATAAAGTTCTTCTCATCTTCACAAAGGCCCTGTTACACATTTCTAAGATTCAGATAAATCACTGGCCATATTCCTTCTCAGTGTCGTGTGTTTCTTTGTTTGGGTATTTTGCTCCTCTTTCTGCGTCCCACTTAGGTAGATCATTCAGAAACTTCTCCCGTGAGTTTTCATCTCTTTTTTCCCCTTGAGTTTTTGAGTGACTGTCATGTTATATAATGTCTGCCTTATCGGGACATATCCAAGAAATTATAATTGTCTTTCGTTATCTTTTTAATTAGTTTTCAATATTCTGAAACTTTTCTGGGAAATTTCTTCTTTTTTTTCATGGGCACACATCCAAAACTACAAGCCTTTCATCTGTTTGTTACACTGGTTCTATACAGCGACATACTTTGTATTGTGGAAGATGTAAACATCGCGTCAACAACAATGTTCAACTTACCAAGCTAAAATCATGAGATCTGAGGAACAATCATAAAACTGCTGGGACAGCTGGGTGGATAACTTGGCCAGTCAAGACTGTTTCCGGCTTTGGTGCATACAGAAGATGAGACTGGTGGACACAAATGTTGATTACAGGGCGGGTTCTGTGTCCACAACTGGCAGATAACTTATCCTTTAGACCATCTGACATAGGAAACATAAAATAGAACATATTTATACCAACATAAACTTCTGAAAAAATAATGGCATGATTATAAACACCGATAAAACAAAATCAATGCTCATAACAACAAGACAGAAACTACAAAACGCAACAAAAACAACACTTCGGCTCTGTACAGAAACATCACAGATAGAAAACGTTAGCGAGCACAAAACACTAGGTCTTACTGTTGACCAACATCTGACCTGGAACTCTCATGTGCAATGTCTAACAAAGCTCATCGCACAAAAAGTATACCAGTTACTAAAATTAAGCTCTTCATCGATCAAGACAATAGGAAGACATACTTTATATCTCATATACAAACACATTTAGACTACTGCTCAACAGTTTGGGATGGTTGCTCAGTGTCAAATACAAAGAGGCTTTGCTCACTCCAAAAGCGAGCAGTAAAGCTTATTAGTGACAAAGATCAAGCACAAACAACTAACCAGCACAAACGTATCAAAATACTGCCTTTTAAGAACAGATTCCTCTTCAACAAAGCCAAGTTAGTACATCAAATTCTTTCACGGCATGCCCCGCCTTATCTATGGAACCTGTTTAAATTTAGCCAAAGTGCAGCCAACGCTTGAACAACATATGTCTTCCAAAACCTAGACTTGATCTTTACAAGAAAAGCTTTAGTTATTCTGCTGCTCATCTTTGGAATACCCTCCCATCCTGTATAAAAGATATAAATTATACTCCTTCCTATAACTGCAAGCTTTCCCAATATCTATTTGATGTCGACTACATGCCTCCATGAATTATAAAACTTAAAAGCTATCTTAAACTGCTCTTAGAGACACCGAATACAATTAATTGTTTTCTGAATAGTCCCTAAAATTTTGTTCAGTAGATAGTCATTTATAATGTATGTAGTTACTTCTGTACTGAGTGAATGTTTAAGAGCGAAACGTAAATGTTATATTTTATTTTATGTCTCTCAGCTTCAATGTTAATTATGTTTGTTACATGAACAGCATATTTGTAGAATGTCTGGAACAGAGTGAAAGATGTATGATAAAGGGCAGAATGTCAGACGGGCCTGCGTGCCCAATTCTTAACCCTTTTGAAATAAAGATCAATCAATCAATCAATCAATCTTCTTCTTCTTCTTCTTCTTCGGCGCTCGCCCTCAAAAGGGCGTCGTTGTTTGCGTTGTGTCGCTATAATCCTTTCAGCCCAGCATATTCGACTTTGGATTGGCCTATTTTTGAGATCTGGTTCGCCTTTCCGTTATGATACATATTGTCTGTGGCACAACTGGGAGAGAGAATAGGGTCTTTGCCATCTACCGTTTGCCAGCCCTGACTCAAGCCGAGGACTTCATCATCCTCACCCGAAAGAAGAAATAATGTATTACCTGGCAGACGTCACACATTGACGAAATCCAATGACAGATAAAACAAAACCAGATAGATAGGTCTGCCCCCCCCCCCCAATAAAAAAGCCCCACCTGCACAGGGATCACAGCGAGCCCAATCCTCGTTAATGGCTGAGTTGGTTACCAGGAGCAGCCAGAGAGAGGTAGGACAGGGCTTTGACGAGCTCTAGTTTGTCTTCCCTGATACTCAAGCTCAGTCAACTTCTCTCACCCAGTAATTCTTTGGTCCTTCTCGAGAACTATCCATACTCTGATCCTGTTGAATACTACCCATTCTTTGATCTCGCTGAATACCATTCATACTCTGATCCTGCAGAATACCGTCCACAATTTGAGCCTGTTGTACGTCATCGATTCTTTGGTCCTGCTTATTATCTTTCATCCTTTGATGAATACCATCCATTCTATGATTCTGATGAATACCAACGATCCTTCAATCCTGCTGAATGCAATCCATACTTCAGTTCCAGGTGAATGCCATCCATACTTCAATTCTTCAATTCCAGCTGAATACCACCCATACTTTGATCCTGCTGAATACCATCTATACTTTGATCCCGATGAATACCATCTATATTTTGATCCTGTTGAATATCATCCATACTTTGATCCTGATGAATACTATCCTACTCAAAAGATTGTAAAATGTCAGTCAATTTCTCTGTTTCTTTCTGCAATTGTCTGCCTGTTTGTCCAAACAGTTATTAACCTCGTCGCTCATTGCCTTTATTACTAGTTCCTTTTTTTCCTTGCATTTCTTAACAAGACTCTCACTCTCTCTCTCTCTCTCTCTCTCTCTCTCTCTCTCTCTCTCTCTCTCTCCTCATCGCCTCTTCCATTTAAAAAAAAAAACAAGCCAAATTTACATGATCTGTAAAAAGCCCCGATCAATAGTCGAAGGCCACCGCACTGGGCAGAAATCGGGCAGAGAGAGGACGCAAATTACAGGGACAGGATTCGGGGTTCGGCTTTTTAATGAGTTACAGCGGCTGTGTATACAGACGAGAGGCACAGCTTCCACCCCGTACACTGTGGGTGAACGAGGATGGATGGCGAGGGTAGGAGGAAGGAAAAAAGAGCAGACAATGCATAAGAGGAAAAAAAAACATGGGGAAACATTTTCTTATCTCAAAGAAATCGCTCAGGAGTTAAATCATATTTAGGAAAGGAACAAGTTAATACGCGATAACTTAACACCTCAGAAAAGCATTGCGCAGGCTAAAAGTCACGGCGGGGGAAAAAAGATTAAATAAAAATTCATAACGAAAACGCAAAATCAGGTTTAAACAGAAAAAAAAAGCCAGCAGACATAATTGATTGGCAGGGCAGGGAACGTAAAGAGACAAGAAACGAGGGCTAAACCAAAAAAAAAAAAAATTAATTTAGAAATAAAAGAGAGAAGAGAGAAATATGCTTTTGAAAAAAAAAAACCCTGAAAAATATGAAAAAAAAATGAATTAAGAATGAGGTTAAGGCTGGGCTATGCAAATCAGCATCAGACAAAACTGAAAAGCAGAATAAATTTTACAGAAAAACACAAATTCTTGAAAATATAAGGTAAAATCACGAGACAGATATCGGGGTTGTGAGAACATACAGATATAAAGATATCACGAAATGATAAAAGATATTGCTAATTGACATTAGTTGCTTTTTTTTTTTTGCTTTTCAATATAGTGACTATTTCTAGCGTCACGTGACCCTCATGAGATCGAACAAGACATACAAACAGGAAGCAAATACAATCCACGCGCACGAATAAAAGGGGTGAATTAGTCCCGTGAATGTGTGACTCAGTCCAGCTTCATACAGATCTGCATTTGAAGGGGCCAGGAGGGACTGAGGAGGAGGATGAGGAGGAAGGCCCACATTAGACAAATTCATTTAGTCTAATGAAGAATTATTGCAGGTAACCTCGCGTGATTTGGGAGCGAGATTTCGTTCTGGAGTCGGGCGGGTGGATATACTGGTAGACATGGCTGAGGAAGTGAGTCTGAGAAAGTGAGAGATTGTATGTTGAACAGGCGAAAAGATTAAACAGAAAATAGATAGGTCTTGACAGTTTCATTTAGAATAACGATGATAAGAGCAGAATAGATAAACAAAAACAGTTAAAGAGAAATAATTGCTAGATTTTTCAAAAGTAAATAAACAACTTGGAAAACAGGACAAGACAAAGGAGATACTGGGAAAAAAACATGTAGAAAGCTCTCTTTCACTCCATAAGGCACTTGGATTGTTGCTAGATCTTGCGCAGTTATGCGAATAACTGTTCAGAACGATATTTAAACAACGCCTAAATGATATGAGAAGTAGCAAACTTACAAACCACATTTTTGTTTAAACTCTGGACTAACTCTCTTCTAGTTTCTTTCTGCCAAAGTTTCTCTTCAAAATTTATTCTGAAAGAGTATTGGAATGAAAGCCAGGATTAACTGATGTAGCACCTTAATGCAAGGAGAGCAAACTGCAGCTATCTTTCAAATTTGTGGTCGAAGAATACAAGTTAGGAAAGACAAGGCTTACAATGGTGCTACAAGAATCTACAGATCCAGTTGTACGAGAAGTGCAGCCAACACTTAAAACTGGACGAAAATGGAAAGTAAGTGAGAAAGTGGTCGCAGCCAGGGAAACACAGGAGCTGAAAGAAGTAATAGGATACACACAGACCAACAGAAGGGGATTTGGTCATGATGAAATCAAATGTTGGTCAAATGGTCAAAGGCCTCCTGTAAGGAAAGAAAGGATATGATCATCAGCGAAGTAAGGAATTCAGAGGATGATAAGCGGTCCAGAAGGCAGACCAGCAGGTAAAGCAAGGTCAGTATACAACACAGGAGGAAGTCCTGCAGAGATCATTAACATGGAATGACATCTGGAAAATGGCACCCTTGAGACATCATCAGAGCTACTTACGACCTTCTGCCTACAGGCTCCAACCTATTTTATATATATATATATATAATATATATATATATATATATATGTATATATATATATATATACTGGGGTGTATCAGAAGACACAAAGTGCCTCTCTGCAATGAAAGGCAAACATTGGAACATGTGCTGTCAGCATGTAGAGTGTCTTTAGGGCAAGGAAGCTACACCTGGCGGCACAACAGAGTGCTGCAGGAACTAGTAGCCATTGTAGACAGGGCAAACGATAAAGCGAATAACAGCAAAGAGTTGAGGTCCCACCTAAGTACTTCATAGGTGCTGGTACGACATCGAATATTGAAATCAGGGACATTCCCTTACAATCACTGCTAGATGGTGGAAATGACTGGGATGTGATAACGGACCTACCAGGAAGAATTGAATACCCGACTGCCATCAAGGACATAGGAATGCGACCGAACATTGTAGTGTACTCCATAGCAAAACAGTAACTAATAATGATCGAGCTTACGGTTCCGTACGAAACAAGAATAGAGGAGTAGCATCTGTTCAAATGTGAGAAGTACAATGATCTGGCCAAGCAACTGAGGCAGGGGGCAGGAGTCAAGGCAAAAGTGATAGCTGTAGAAGTGGGAGCAAGGGGATTCGTAGCAACATCAGCATACGACCTATGTAAGCAACTGGGCATAAAGGGACAAGCAAGAGCAAGGCCATTGAAAATCCTTTCAGAAACAGCAGAAAAGGCCTCATGCTGGCTGTGGAGTATGCGAAACAAGTATTGAGAACTTAAGTAATTTTGTTTATCACAACCAATACCGTAGCTAAATTGCTAAAGACGCACTTCAAAGTGCAGTGCCAACTGGAAGATCATGGGTTCAATCGCGGGACGAAAAAAAAAAAAAACAGCAACAACTCACAAGACCTGGGAGTCATGATCCAGAGAGGCCCCCCCACCCCCCTAGAGTGTCAGGAGTTTAACAAGGCCGAAACACTTGTCTGAGGGGGTGTACTTCCTCCGATGATCTGAATAAGTTTTGTTGTTGTTCCGCTCTCTACAGTAGAGAGTATCCTGCATACAGAGGTCAAAAGACTTTCGTAGATTTTATATAGAACATGGGCATTCATACCCCAAAGGGGTATGGGAACCAAATAATGGAGGTATAAGGCTCGATATTTTTTTAATAACAAAATTATTTTTTAAAAAATGCCTGTTTCCATTCCATTAAGACAGTCTGGGGATACCGTATTAGGCCTACATTTCCAAGACCATGGGTACATGAGTGATGTGGTCAGTACCACGCCTGGCCGCTTTTACCTTCCTGGATTTCTCTGCTGCCCATTTTTTAGCGGCTGGGTCAACCTCGAGGCCTTTCCTTTATAAATTATTGTTAGGTGATAATTTTCTTTCAGCTATTCTGTTCTTATATGGAAAGACACATCAAGCTATTGATATCTTTTGAAGCAATACTGGCGTATAATAGGACTAACGATGATTATCATGATGATGAGATGATGATCTTGTTGATGATGATGACGATGGTGAGGATGACGATTTCAAGTCTGGAGAAGGGGGCAAGCGGACTCATTAAGCAGTCCACTACGAGTCTGTAACAGTAAAAAGATAAATAAACACTGACTGTAACAGTAAAAAGATAAATAAACACTAGCTGTAACAGTAAAAAGATAAATAATCCCTAGCTGTAACAGTAAAAAGATAAATAATCCCTAGCTGTAACAGTAAAAAGATAAATAAACACTAGCTGTAACAGTAAAAAGATAAATAACCCCTAGCTGTAGCAGTAAAAAGATAAATAAACACTAGCTGTAACAGTAAAAAGATAAATAAACACTAACTGTAACAGTAAAAAGATAAACAAACACTAGCTATAAAAGTAAAAAGATAAATAAACACTAACTGTAGCAGTAACAAGATAAATAGCCTCTGGTACGGAAGTAATACTCAGATGACTTACACAGATTCACATTACGGTGAATCAAAAATTCGTCACGTTTTTTTTTTTAGAAACCCTGCTTTCAGTCAAGGATGCCGTCTTATACGATAATTGGTGTATAAGTATACAACTATACACCGTCTTATACGATGCACTGACGTGTGTTATGTCACGCCTACGTCATAAGCTACGTCATAAGCTACGTCACGCCTACGTCATACGCTACGTCATGCTGAACACGTGCATATCAATTTTTAGCCAATGAATAGTTAGATAAGAGCTGAAGGAAGTATGGCGGACAGCAAGATTGTCGCTCGCGTTTATTTAAGAATCATAACTGGAAGAAAGGCCTGAATGCCGCCCCTCCCCCAGCTGCCCGTGAAATTTACAGTGTGGAACGGGGGAGGAACAGTTGACTGACAGCACTGCAAGGAAGTGGTTCCAAAGGTTCAACTCTGGGGACACCGATATCAAAGAGAAGCCTAGGTCGCGACGCCACACAACACCCATGAGGAAGTCCTGCTTCAGACTGTTGAAAACAATCCTCCAATGCCAGCACTCGGCGCTTATCAGCCCAGTTGGGCCCTTCTGAAGGCACCATAGTTTCGGCACTTGCACGAGCTCCCCAGCAAGCGCAATAGACGTGTTGACGTCTTTGGCCAACTGTTGACAAACTCACAAGACAAAACGATTCTCCGCTGTAACGTCACTGAGGATGAGAAGTAGATTTTCCTGCAGTAACCCACACACTGGCCCCCAATGATTCCAGCTGGCCCAGTTGGCAGAGCCCGTCGCCCGATGAGGCCGGTTAGGGAAGCTGTCTTTCTACAGCGGTGAAATTCACGGCAAAATACGCGAGGAACTTTTGACTCGGCGTAGTACATGTATATATCCTCATAAATGACAGAAACAATTAACATTCAATCTAAAAATATACAAATGCCTTTGTGGAATTCAGATCTCTTGGAATTCAGACTACAAGATAAATAATTCAGAACATACTCTTTCAAGAACGTCTGTCGAGATAGTGTCTGCTGTCTGGTGGCAGAACAACAGGTGAAGAGAGGAGACAAGTTTCCTCAAAACATACTTAACGGTTTACCACTACTGGGCTGTTGTTGTGTCTCCTTAGAACTGCCAGCAGCCGATGATGCGGTGAAGATGTTGAGGCAGAGCATTGTGTAGAATGTGAAGTGGGTGTTGGAGGGGGGAAGGGGGGAGGTGCTATTTTTGCAGTTTCCGAGGGGAAGTGAAAGCAGGGGCGACGCCAGAGCTCTTTATCAGAGCCCGTCGCCATTGGGACTGACCCGACATCCAGCCTGGGTCTGTTATTGGGGGGCATGAACTTAGTCAGGGTCTTGGTCGATTATGGTTCGCCCGTTCTGACACAAGCAGTAATCTATGAGTGGCCGACAGGTACCTCAGACCTCATCTTTAACACCTCAATTCCATCCCGAAAAAATACTGGGAGAGAGAAACAAAGAGAGAGAGAGAGAGAGAGATGAGAGAGAGTGTGTGGTGAAAGAAAGGAGAGAGATGTAGGTAGGAAGAGGAGAAAGAGGTAGAGAGAAGGGTAGAGAGGGAATGAGCAAAATAAAATTGTGGTAAAATATTGTGGTAATAAGAATCATGTAAAAAAAAGTAGTTTAGACATCGAGACTTTGGGAATTTAAAAATGTCGCACGGAAAGAAAGAAAGAAAGAACAAAGAATACAAACGGAGTGCAGAATTTAAACAAACTCCGTACGGCAAATATTGAGGATGTCATAAGAGAATGAAGAAGGGAGTGGAAGTGAGAGATCTTAAAGAAAAAGAATGGAACATGTGAAGGATGAGTCATAAATTAGGCAAAACTTCACAAGAGCAGGCGGGGTCGATGGTCTGATAGTTATAATAAGGTGCCGGAGGAGTATGAATGCTAGGACAACACTTTGCTGTGTGAGAGGATGCCTTGAATGAAGAGAAACAGGCCGAGAGAGGAAGCACTATGTAAAGGAGGCTGTGTGGGAAGAGTGGAACTGTGCTACAGAGTGGGGACGAGGAACAGTCTTGTTCGGTTTTAGGTAGAATCAGTTTCCGGGAAGGCGTGTTAGTTTTCTTGTTAGAGATTCTACTGAACCTATTGAGTCCTAGTTTTCTGGATGATGATGATGATGATGATGATGATGATGATGATACCAGGGGGTCACGTCTTTTCCCATGACTTATGAAATGCACCCCCCCCCCCAAAAAAAAAAAACCAGACTCGATTTATCTGTTCAGTGAAAGCACGAGATAAGAGGAAGCTGGTAAATCCACTATAAGCAACCATTGAGTGTACGAGGACTTGATGAGGGTACGAGGACCAGGATGAGGGTACGAGGACTTGATGAGGGTACGAGGACTTGATGAGGGTACGAGGACCAGAATGAAGGTACGAGGACCAGGATGAGGGTACGAGGACTTGATGAGGATACAGGGACCAGGATGAGGGTACGAGGACTTGATGAGGGTACGAGGACCAGGATGAGTGTACGAGGACTTGATGAATGTACGAGGACTTGATGAGGGTACAAGGACCAGGATGAGGGTACGAGGACTTGATGAGGTACAGGGACCAGGATGAGTGTACGAGGACCAGGATGAGTGTACGAGGCACAGGATGAGTGTACGAGGACTTGATGAGGGTACGAGGACCAGGATGAGGATACGAGGACTTGATGGGGGTACGAGGCACAGGATGAGTGTACGAGGACTTGATGGGGGTACGAGGCACAGGATGAGTGTACGAGGACTTGATGGGGGTACGAGGCACAGGATGAGTGTACGAGGACCTGGATGAGTGTACGAGGACCAGGATGAGGGTAATATAAACGAATCTTAACAACAAACAGAAGAATGTCTCTAGTTTACAATTTCACGTCAGCGAGAACTCTTACGAGAACTCCTTTCAAGAAAATCAAGATGAGAGACAGATCTAAGTCCAGATAACAACTTTATGTTGCTAGAAACAAAACAGTAAGAACTGATATTATGATTTCATTTCTCACTTCCATAGATAAACTAGAATAGGCCAAGCAAAGACTGCAATTCAGAGAATGAGAAACGTATTATACAACGTATCCTTATCAATGAATGTTAGAAAACTGGTCCTAAAATGCTATATTGAGCCTATCATATTATTTCGAGCAGGTCCGCACAAAATTCATTGGAAGCAGTAGAAATTTTATTTATTAGAAGAATATTGCAAACTCCGTGTACAGCAAAGATTACTAATGAAGAGTGTAGAAGAAGAGCTAGAGAGACAAACGAAAAACAATGTTGTCAAGAAAATACGAGAAAGACAGTGTACTTTCATAGGTCATGCAATGAGAAGAGAGGGCACTGAAAATACTATAACAACAGGAAAAATAGAAGGAAAAAGAGCAGGGCTCAGGGTGAAGAAAAAATGATACTGTACAGTCTAACGAGATGGCGTGAGAGGAGATCACCAACTGACCTGATGGCCTGCATGAAGGATCATGTACTGTGGCGAAACAAATGCAATATTGCGAATAAACTGAAGTTTGCTGATCAGACAAGGGCAAACTGACTGAAACGTTCACTTGGACATCTGCTTCACGTGCTGACCTGAATTGTACTCAGCAGATGATTCATGAGCACAGAAAAGCGACACTAGTCAAAACAGCATTTTTGACAATAACTCATGACAGGTTCACGAGAATCCCTTGAAACTTAATGAACACAAAACTCATTGACCATGTTATTGACTGCCTGCAAAAAGACTGACTCGAATCAATTCATTTGAAAATTCAATGAGCAAGTATGGCTCATCTCAATACAGAACAACGACTCATTATTATTATTATTAGACGTTTACAGACTGGACTGTCACAAAATGTAATGGCCAGACAATTTAATGTGGTTAGAAGTACTATTAGTTGCCTTTGGAGACGATTTCAAGAAATTGGCTCAGTTGCAGACAGGCCGCGTAGTGGAAGACCCATTGGAATCGATTTGCGTGTGCATCCTCAACAGTCCAGTCAATGATAGCAGCTCGTTGAATTTCAGATCAAACGGTCAGGAACCGGCTGCACGACGCTGGTCTTTGGGCTAGAAGACCCTACAGAGGTCATGTTCTTACGGACCGACATCGCCAGAACCAACTGCAGTTGGCGAACCAGCATCGTCAATGGATCGTTGCGAATGATTGGAGAAGGGTTTGGTTTAGTAATCATCATCTTTTTCGTTCGTTTATTAATTTCGTAAAATAAAATTTTGATACAAGTTTGAAAGTTGATGTCAATTACGACTACAGTACTGTTGCGTTTCTTTTTTTTTGTTTTTGAACAGCATAGTTAGCGCCAGTCACCGCGGCACCTGATGATGATGACAGACAGACAGACAGATAAATAAACTGTATGTATACATATAAATATATTTGTTAACATGTGTATGCCTATATAGCAGACAGAACATGAAATTACGTCTTGTGTACCTTGCGTCTGTTTACAATGATGGAGGGGGAACCCAAATTGTGTTATCTTACATCAAGAGTCGATCATCTTTAGCTGCGAAATGACTCAAAGACATATTAGCTCTGTTCTACGTACAATGCACTGAGTAAACAATAACACACAGACACAAACGTTTAGCATTGCAGATTTATAAAGTTCAGGAAAAAAATCACCTGGAAGTTCTTGGCCATCAAGATCATTTTGTCCAGTGCTCTAATCTGCTATGGTATATTTTCTAATCTCAGATCAGATGAGATCGGTGAAGTACCGATAGGCGTAGGGGGTCATCTCTCTCCACCTCGCTCGGTCTTCCGCGTCTCGAATGAAGTTAATTGTTGCTTTCACACCAAACCATGCAGTCAGGTCATCTAGGTATGTCTGTCTTCTTCTTCTCACACCAAACTGTGCAGTCAGGCCATCTAGTTATGTTTGTCTTCTTCGCCCGATCTGTCTTTTGCCCTTTGCATTTCCAGTGATGACCAATTTTTCGAGATCTTCATGTCTGCTGATGTGTCCGAGAAACGTTGATTCTCTTTGTCTTGTGTATGGCACAAGTTTGGGGATATTCTTTAGCCTGCTGTAATACTTTTTCAGTTTATTAGTTCGTTGTTCTCTCTTGGCTAGACGGCTGCTCGTCCTACCGGAGTCCGTGTTCGAATCCCAGGTAATTCTCTTGTGATTTTTCTTTCTCTCACGTCTCACTAAAGTGCTTTGTCTACGATTTTTTTGAGGTCTAATCCTACAAAATTGTGTTCTTTTACTTTTCTTCTCCATTTGTCTTTCTGGCTGTCCATGGTATTTTTCTGACTGACTCTCGAGTATGTTGTGTCCTGGTGTCAGGTAACATGTTGTAACCTAATATAACGCATAACATCTTCTATATAACTTCTCTCGATGGTACCACTTTTGAGATCAGCTACAGCATAACCTACACTCTCACCAACTTTCACAGTCTGCGTATATTCTGGATATATTATTATGTATTATTACATAATATATATTCTAATCTATCTTCAAATAATCACATATAGATAAACGCACATGTGTCACGTACCATACATAGATAAACTCACGAGTGTCCACGTATCAGATACGGATTACCGCACGTAATAAAAAAACGAAACGTAAAGCATCCTGATCATTCATTCACTCATTTGCCTGTCTATTGCGGATCTTTGCCTCCCTAACAGCACTCCTGTAGGCCTCACGGTTGTGAGCAAGATGCCCTGCTGCTGATGCATCCATCTGCAGATCATCAACGATGTCTTGCAACCATCTTCGTCTTTATCTTTCTCTCTTTCTTTTTCCCATTATGTACCCTTCCAAGACGGTCTTCTCTAGAGTATCACGACGTTTAATGTGTCTAAAATATTTAAGTTTTCTCTCTTTAATCCTCTTTAATAGCCAGCCTTCTTCAATATCTTGAAACAGTCTCAAAATGCGAACACAAAACTACTAACAAATACACACAGCTGACACAAGACGTTGGTATCGCTGCGTCCACTGAGCCCACGTCATCGAGGCACAAAGACAGCGGTGCTAGGCAAATCACAGGAGGAAACAATTAAAACCCAAAACAACCTGAGGGGCCGTGGCTCTAAATGGGAGAATCCAGAATGAACAAAGGATACAGCAGAGAAAACGGAGAAGGGATAGAAATGAAATCGTACACGAATGGATGGTTGCTTGAACTAATATTCACTGCCAGAGTAATTAGACGGGAATTTCTTAATGTGAGTCAAGTCCGTGACTGATTACACAACAAGGACAGGATTAGGTAAATCACAGCGATGCAGGAGGAGGGGCAAGAATCTCGACGCCTACAAGATCTAAGACTTGAAACTCTCAGGGAACTTGTCCTAATTTGTAACTTTGTACATTAATTTCTTCATGGGCAAAGAATATTTTGTATGACATAGATAAGAGATTTGTTTTCCCATCAGCCGCGAGGACTGGAAAGAGCTGGAGGAAAAATGTGTCATATGAAGAGTGAATTCGCGCACAGTTCTGCGTCATCTGAGGGACAAACAGAAGACACAAAAGAAGACAGAACATACAAAGACAGCGAGATGGACTTTGTAGAATGAATACGGCGTATTGCTACCATAGCTAATTATATCAGAGAAATACTACTTGAATGAACCATGAGAGAAGTTGTCTTGTAAATTGATCTTCTGTAATACTCACAAATATCAAAGATATGCATTCTTCTTCTTCTTCTTCTTCTCTTCTTCTTCTACTACTACTACTACTACTACTACTACTACTACTACTACTACTACTACTACTACTACTACTACTACTACTTCTTTTTCTTGCACAGTAAAGTGATATAGCACAGTGCTTAAAATCTGAATGCTAACTTTAGACGTGCCAGAAAACAAAATGACAGAATTACCTGGGACTCGAACCCCGGACTTCAGTAGGGTTAGCAGCCATTTAGCTTTGAGTCACATCGCGCTATCCACTTTGGCACCTTATACTTTCAAAAAAAAAGGCGGGGGGGGGAGGCTTGAGTAACTGAGTACTTTAAATGCTGTTGAAAATCGTAACACCAGGAAAAGAATGGAGATCATGACACAGAAATACAGTAGTCTAAATTCAGCCTCCCGAAGGTACCAGATTTGAGAGGCAAATATACACACACACGCGGTCTCTTGCAAACATCCATCTTTAATCTACATCAGAATATCTAATATTAGCAGCATTGAGACAGCCATGGATGCACGCCGTATATAACAAAGAACTCATTCCGTGAATGCGTGATAAGAAATAAACTCAACGTGGCCAAGAAAATGTGAAGAGTTTAGATATCACAAGAATAGAAGGTGTAATAAAAGAGATTACTGAAGTAGAAAGAATGTGCTAATGGAATTTGTCCTCTTAGGAGAGAGTTTTGAAGCAGGCATATGTTAATTATGGATTTTGTCATGCATCACTTAGCTGACCAGCTCCTCTCGTATCTGCCTCTATCAATGTTGGAATAAGTCATTGTAGTAACAAGAAATGTTTGTGTTGCAAGGATCTATCTCCTTACCCTCGCGTATTCTGTCTTGAGATTTGGTCTTCGTTTCTCCTTCGGATAATGCTGCGCCTTTACCTTGATAGGTTCTTCTGTCAGTTCTAACAAATCCTTGACGAACGTAAAAACATAACTATCACTGATTGATTGTGATGTTGATTGATTGTAGTATTGATCGATTGTAATTTTGATTGAATGAAAGAGGCCCTGACACTGTCCCTTACATGTGTGCCGTGGGTTCAGTTAGTTTCTCAAAAGTACAGAGAAAAGAGAAGCAAAGTCAAATTTTAACTTTGCTTCCGCCGCTGAGAGGGTACCCAGACGAGACATACTCTGGTGATGAAATCTCAAGACATCCTGCTGTAAGATCTACAGATGAAATAACAAGACATCCTGTTGTAAGATCTACAGATGAAATAACAAGACATCCTGCTGTAAGATCTACAGATGAAATAACAAGACCTCCTGCTGTAATATCTACAGATGAAACCTCAAGACATCCTGCTGTAAGATCTACAGATGAAACCACAAGACATCCTGCTGTAAGATCTGTTGTCTGTGGAAAAACCTTAACAGTTTTATCTTTTCTTTATTTTTTGTTTCTTTCTTGGAGTGCTAAAGAACCTGATCAGTTTACGAGGAGGACGTCATTGGCGATAAAGCAGCAAATACGGCCTACTCTTGATTTTCCAAAAAAGAGGCGTCATATCCCCCATGCAATGTTAGGCCCCTCAAAAACTCCACCTCGACTAGGATTACAACGACCCCTCTTCAACTAGGATTACAACGACCCCTCCTCGACTAGGATTACAACGACCCTTCTTCGACTAGGATTACAACGACCCCTCCTCGACTAGGATTACAACGACCCCTCCTCGACTAGGATTACGACCCCTTCCAGACCAGGATTAAAACAACCCCTCCTCGACTAGGATTACGATCCCTTCCAGACTAGGATTACAACGCCCCCCACCCCTCCCACCTAGGCTGGGATTACGACAACCCAACATCGACTGGGTTTACAATAATCCCTCCTCATGTGTTATCCATATAGTCGAAGAACACATTCTGCAAATGATGTAAGGTCTTCGCTGGTTGTGGTTAATCAAGTCATAGCTTCTAGGACTAACAGCTACAGAAACACAGACATGAGGAGAACACGAATCTTTATTTTGTGTCTACTGTCAACGAGGGTGTCTGAGTGGCGAAGTGGTTAGTGCACTGGTCTCTCATGGCGAAGGTCTGGGGTTCGAATCCGGCCGGCGGCACCCCAGTCACCCAGCTGTATAAATGGGTATCCGATTTCTTCTGGAGCTGGGGAAGGAAAAAGCGGCCAGGTGTGATACTGACCATATCACCCTCTAGTGTGCTGACAGGTCAAGGAAAATATGGGCACTAACACCATATCCCTATGTGCCTCTAAAGCATGACAGGGTTACCTTTACTTTTTTTTTACTACTGTCAACGCCAGAACAAAGGGCACATAGTAACTACTCTGGCACATATTAAACAACACAAAGCCCCAGTATTAATCTTCTGAACAATTGTACCGGGCAGGTAAAAGAGACGCGATAGGCGTAACTGCCATGCCTGAGGTCACAGCTTCCAGTGGCCTGTACACAATGACAAAAGTACTAGCCTCTGCGTGACCAGCTTTCCCGACAGAGGGCACCTGAATGAAACCTCCGGCAAGAATCCTTAGTAAAGTTGAAAGATTCAGCGTCGTAATGAGATATCCAACTGAGAGAGATATCCAACAACAACAACAGAAAAGAGAGAGATGAATGAGATAGGGATATGGTTCAGCTTCTCTTCTGGAGGGAAAACGATGAGAGATGTGCAAAGAACGGTTAACGGATTGTGTGAGATGATGATGTCTCAGTGTAGGCAGATAACGGGCACAGAGGAGGGGTTTCTGGGAGACTTTCTGAACCTTGAGCAAGGTAAAACGGAAGGGATAACTGTTATTCATTGGATGATACTGTACTTGCTTGTAGTAGTAGTTCCTGCTGGACGCCATTATTTGTATGAAAAGTGATTTAGCACAGCATTGTATGGGCGGAAAAATAGTCGACAAAACATTGTACACGTGAGAGAAAGATAAACAGTAGACAGACACTGTACACGTGATAGAAAGAAAAATAGCAGACAAAAAACTATACACGTGATAGAAAGAAAAATAGCAGACAAAACACTGTACACGTAATATACAGAAAAATAGCAGACAAAACACTGTACACGTGAGAGAAAGAAAAATAACAGACAAAACACTGTACACGTGACAGACAGAAAAATGGTAGACAAAACACTTTACACGTAAGAGACAGAAAAATTTTAGACAAAACACTTTACACGTGACAGACAGAAAAGTGGTAGACAAAACACTGTACACGTGACAAACTGAAAAATGGTAGACAAAACACTTTACACGTGACAGACAGAAAAATTGTAGACAAAATACTTTACATGTGATAGACAGAAAAATAACACGAGAATGACTGCCACTTCGACCTGTGTCAGCTTCGTTATTTCTCACTTGAAAAATTGTTTGTAAGAAAATTAAACACTTTTTTCTTTCAAACGTAGGAGTATTGAGAATCTAGACAAAAGTAAGATTCTTGAGTATTGAGAATCTAGACAAAAGTAAGATACTGGAGTACTGAGAATCCAGTCGAAAGTAAGATTCTGCAATATTGAGAATCCAGTGAAAAGTAAGATTCGTGGAAAACTCATTGTGGTAACAGATACAGGGTTATCAGCAGAGTTTCCTCCCTTCCCGCTGAGAGAGATTAAAGTCTGTTCTTTCTTTTTCCATAAATAAAGAGAAGTTTATTTTGTCGGCGTTAGAGACAGGTCCATTTACAATAAATCTAAAACCCTTCGAGTGTAGGGAAAAGTCCCATTTCTTTAAATATGTCTTGTCCTTTTTTTAACTGTTCAGTGGCCATTACTCTGCTAAAGGCATGTATTTGGCATGTTCTGGGAGAGCTCCACGCAAGGTAAGATGTTAGAGGTTAAGGGAAAGCGCCAGGAAAGAAGGAAGAGATTTCAGCTCTTGGGTTGTAAGATTTACACATCACAGACAGATAAAACCAAGCGAAGATAAAACCAAGCGAAGATAAAACCAAGCGAAGATAAAACCAAGCGGAGATAAAATCAAGCGATAAATCCTTATGAGTATTAGAGGCTTTAAAAAAAAAAAACTAGTGAGATATAATTCTTCTTCTTTTTGAAGAATATGCATGGATAAGAGCGAAACGTAAATGTTATATTTTATTTTATTTTATGTGTCTCAGCTTTCCAAAGTTAGTTATCTTGGCATATTTGTAGAATGTTTGGAACAGAGTGAAAGTTGTATGATAAAGGGCAGAATGTCAGACGGGCCTGCGTGCCCAATTCTTAACCCTTTGGAAATAAAGATCAATCACTTAATCAATCAATCCATCGATCAATCAGTCAATCTTTTTCGTCGTTCGCCTTGAAAAGTGGGTTAGTTGCATTGTGTCGCAGTTATACGCCTTTCGCTCCAGCACATCAGACTTCGGCTCAGCATATTTTCATAGCCATGTTCGTCTTTTCAGTGCAGTCCCCATTCCTTTGGTCAGATTACGGTCTGTTTTCAGGGTGTGTGGGGGAGGGGGGGGGCCGCCAATGAGAGGAAGGACAGGGTCTCTACCACCTGTGTTTCCCCAACCCTGACGCAAACAGTCAGCTACGGTCGCTGAGCATTATTTCATCCTGTGTGCGTAGGGCGCCTTTGCTTCATCAAAGTGGGGCGTCTTTGCGTCACCATTTTAAGTAGGACGTCTTTGCTTTACCAAAGTGGGACGTCTTTGCTTCACCATTTTAAGTAGGACGTCTTTGCTTTACCAAAGTGGGACGTCTTTGCTTCACCATTTTAAGTAGGACGTCTTTGCTTTACCATTTTAAGTAGGACGTCTTTGCTTCACCATTTTAAGTAGGACGTCTTTGCTTTACCAAAGTAGGACGTCTTTGCTTTACCAAAGTGGGACGTCTTTGCTTCACCATTTTAAGTAGGACGTCTTTGCTTCACCATTTTAAGTAGGACGTCTTTGCTTCACCATTTTAAGTAGGACGTCTTTGCTTTACCAAAGTGGGACGTCTTTGCTTCACCATTTTAAGTAGGACGTCTTTGCTTCACCATTTTAAGTAGGACGTTTTTGCTTTACCAAAGTGGGACGTCTTTGCTTCACCATTTTAAGTAGGACGTCTTTGCTTCACCATTTTAAGTAGGACGTCTTTGCTTCACCATTTTAAGTAGGACGTCTTTGCTTTATTGAGAATCTAGACAAAAGTAAGATTCTCGAGTATTGAGAATCTAGACAAAAGTAAGATACTGGAGTACTGAGAATCCAGTCGAAAGTAAGATTCTGCAATATTGAGAATCCAGTGAAAAGTAAGATTCGTGGAAAACTCATTGTGGTAACAGATACAGGGTTATCAGCAGAGTTTCCTCCCTTCCCGCTGAGAGAGATTAAAGTCTGTTCTTTCTTTTTCCATAAATAAAGAGAAGTTTATTTTGTCGGCGTTAGAGACAGGTCCATTTACAATAAATCTAAAACCCTTCGAGTGTAGGGAAAAGTCCCATTTCTTTAAATATGTCTTGTCCTTTTTTTAACTGTTCAGTGGCCATTACTCTGCTAAAGGCATGTATTTGGCATGTTCTGGGAGAGCTCCACGCAAGGTAAGATGTTAGAGGTTAAGGGAAAGCGCCAGGAAAGAAGGAAGAGATTTCAGCTCTTGGGTTGTAAGATTTACACATCACAGACAGATAAAACCAAGCGAAGATAAAACCAAGCGAAGATAAAACCAAGCGAAGATAAAACCAAGCGGAGATAAAATCAAGCGATAAATCCTTATGAGTATTAGAGGCTTTAAAAAAAAAAAACTAGTGAGATATAATTCTTCTTCTTTTTGAAGAATATGCATGGATAAGAGCGAAACGTAAATGTTATATTTTATTTTATTTTATGTGTCTCAGCTTTCCAAAGTTAGTTTCTTGGCATATTTGTAGAATGTTTGGAACAGAGTGAAAGTTGTATGATAAAGGGCAGAATGTCAGACGGGCCTGCGTGCCCAATTCTTAACCCTTTGGAAATAAAGATCAATCACTTAATCAATCAATCCATCGATCAATCAGTCAATCTTTTTCGTCGTTCGCCTTGAAAAGTGGGTTAGTTGCATTGTGTCGCAGTTATACGCCTTTCGCTCCAGCACATCAGACTTCGGCTCAGCATATTTTCATAGCCATGTTCGTCTTTTCAGTGCAGTCCCCATTCCTTTGGTCAGATTACGGTCTGTTTTCAGGGTGTGTGGGGGAGGGGGGGCCGCCAATGAGAGGAAGGACAGGGTCTCTACCACCTGTGTTTCCCCAACCCTGACGCAAACAGTCAGCTACGGTCGCTGAGCATTATTTCATCCTGTGTGCGTAGGGCGCCTTTGCTTCATCAAAGTGGGGCGTCTTTGCGTCACCATTTTAAGTAGGACGTCTTTGCTTTACCAAAGTGGGACGTCTTTGCTTCACCATTTTAAGTAGGACGTCTTTGCTTTACCAAAGTGGGACGTCTTTGCTTCACCATTTTAAGTAGGACGTCTTTGCTTTACCATTTTAAGTAGGACGTCTTGCTTCACCATTTTAAGTAGGACGTCTTTGCTTTACCAAAGTAGGACGTCTTTGCTTTACCAAAGTGGGACGTCTTTGCTTCACCATTTTAAGTAGGACGTCTTTGCTTCACACCATTTTAAGTAGGACGTCTTTGCTTCACATTTTAAGTAGGACGTCTTTGCTTTACCAAAGTGGGACGTCTTTGCTTCACCATTTTAAGTAGGACGTCTTTGCTTCACCATTTTAAGTAGGACGTTTTTGCTTTACCAAAGTGGGACGTCTTTGCTTCACCATTTTAAGTAGGACGTCTTTGCTTCACCATTTTAAGTAGGACGTCTTTGCTTCACCATTTTAAGTAGGACGTTTTTGCTTTACCAAAGTGGGACGTCTTTGCTTCACCATTTTAAGTAGGACGTCTTTGCTTCACCATTTTAACGAAGAAAAAGATGCAGTATCACAAAACTGCTAGGTTTAAAGTGCAGATGAAAGAAAATTATACAAATAACACAATCCTGGGTTGTAAGAGGCCCCTGGGATGTGTTTCCCACATGTGTGAGTTACTTGCTTACAAAAACAAGCAATTCTTTCACTGAGAAAAACAACAGGGGACTCAAGAAATCAACTTTGAGCAGTGGAAGGGGGGGGGGGGGGGGGTGCTAAAATTCCTGAAACCATTTCAACAAATAATGTTCAAAAGTTGTTTTTAAAAAAACGAATTAGGAATTAATATTTAAAACCAATATTTCAGAAATCATAAAATCTTTTATAAACTACTGCCCCGCAAGTACAAAAAAAATAATTTAAAAAAGTTTAGATTTAAACGCTGACAAATCTGTCGTACAGAAAAGGATAATAGATGTGATGATGATGATGATGATGATGTCATTATGTAAATGAATTTTATTGTAAAGATTACAAAAGGAAAACAGTATCAGCCATCGTCTTGTATAGCCACACGTGAAGAAGTGTATTTGGCCAGGGAAATAACGCAATCGACAGCCGAATTCTGCATGTGCGAAAATGAATGACAGCTCAGTATGTGGTACCTGGGAAATCCGGAAATATTCCAGATGAGTCGATCACACAAACAGGCACCCTGTGTTGGCAAGAGAAGTTGTAACAGCTATAATTATCCCTGCAGTGGCTTGTGTTTGATTGGAGAGAAGATATGAACAATAGTTGGCAAGACGAAATAGTCAGTGTTACAAGACGAAATAGTCAGTGTTACAAGAAGAAATAGTCAGTGTTACAAACTTCTATGAAAGATAAAGAACAAAGGATTCCTAGATCCCATGGTTACTGTTCTACTTTGTCTCCACTTTGGGGAGCAAAGATGGATGTGGTCCTGTGACGTTACATTTTTCAGGGGTGGCCACGTAGGGTTGGCCGGGGCCATGTCTCTACTCCCTTCTTCTTCTATCATTCTCAGTCCACTTGCATACTTCTGAAGTAATCGATGATCAGCTGAAATTGGTGTACGTACACACATAGCTTTTCTTCAACTGATACAGGTGTTGGATCATCTGTTTTCTCTACAGCTTATATGTTGGGCCCATCTGTTTTCTCTACAGCTTATATGTTGGGCCCATCTGTCTTCTCTATAGCTTTTATGTTGGGCCCTACTGCAGAACATACCCTCCTATCATATTTTCAGTACCTTCTGTGCACATGTTGGTCGGGCCGATCTTGTTTCTCCTAGCAACAAGCGCTAACTCTCTTAGTTACTAACGCTTATTTTCATAGTAACTAACGCTAATTCTCCTAGTAACTAACGCTAGTTCTTCTAGTAACTAAAGCTAAGTTTTCTAGCAACTAACGCTGGTTCTCCTATAAACTAACGTTATTTCTTCTAGTAACTAACGCTAACTCTCCTAGTAACTAACTGTAACTATCCTAGTAACTAACGCTAACTCTCCTAGTAACTAACTGTAACTATCCTAGTAACTAACGCTAACTCTCCTAGTAACTAACTGTAACTATCCTAGTAACTAACGCTAACTCTCCTAGTAACTAACTGTAACTATCCTAGTAACTAACGCTAACTCTCCTAGTAACTAACTGTAACTATCCTAGTAACTAACGCAAACTGAGGGGGGGGGGGGGCTGGCTGTGGTCTTTAGTGAATACAGTTTTCATTCTCTCTCTCTCTCTCCCTCTCTCTCTCTCTTTCTCTCTCTCTCTCTGTGTCTTTCTTTCTCCCTCTCTGGCTCACTATCTCTATTCACTCTGAGTTCCTTTACCCAAACGTCCGTTTCTTCGTAAAATCTCTCCCGCCCCTAGAGTAACTTTGAGTACTTTTTTCCACTATCTGTCTTTCCCTTTGTCTTGTCTCTGCGACTTGTCACTTGATTTTGGATGTCTACTTAGCGAAATTCATTATACAAATAGGTTCCATCAAGATAAATGAATAAATCTGTTCTCACTGAGTTCAGTATAAGCAGTATTTTTCCATGTGGAACTCTTGAATATGTCCTATCATTTATATTTCATTATTAACATGTCAATGGTCGTTTGAACTGTTTTATTTTATTTGTTACGTGTTAAAAAATAACTGTCGTGGTGTAGTTTTGTTCCGCAGTCAAGAGTTGGTAATTTTATACTATCTTAAATGTTAAAGCAAGCATCACGCCATTTCCCGATAAAATACAGTGGTCGAGATCTTTATTAAGTTACAAACAATGTTCGTGTATCATGGCTGATGTTTTCCAGATTAAGAGCTAGCGTACATATCTGTGCCGTAACTTTTAGTTAGCTCCGAGCTTTAATCACAAACCTGTTATGTGTATCTTACAGTGTTATAATTACAGGATTTTATCTTTATCTCTTAAGAATTGACCACGTGGTAATCTTCGCACAGTACACTGCAGGCAGAGACACCACTTAAAATAATGCAGACAGACACAAGAGACCTATGTCCTTGTAGCAAAGAGCAACAGACACCACATCACATCCTCTAGGGCTGCCAGCTACACAGCTCACTCAGGCAAGGGACTCGACTAGACCCCAGACCCCCCCCCCCCACAAAGAGAAGCTCTACGGTCATGCTGAAAACCTGAGACGAACTGCCATGTTTGTGGAAGAGAGATTGGCCCCAGATAGGTGAGCTAACGACGAAGAAGATATCTTTGTAAAGACTAAAAAGTATGTTTTCTTTTAAGAATCAATATATTTATTTCTTTCATCCAGTGACGATCTCTCCATCTCGTCTCTCCATCTCGTCTCTCTTTTATCATCAAATATGTTGCCGCTTTTTATCTCTTCCATTTCCTACTTTTCTTGTTTTCACTAACCTCTTTTGTTTATTTCTCACTAGAAGGAGGTTTTAAAGTTTTTTTGGTTTTTTTTACATTCTCTCTTCTCTTTTTATTTTCACTTTTCTTTAACTTTTCCTCTCTACATATCGTTCGTTACTCTTCTTTATATATATCGTATATTTCTGGCAAAGTTCATGGTTCATGCTTTTTTTTCTTTGACTTTTTTTTTCATATGTTCTCTATGTGTTTTCTATGGATTTATTTGCTTTCCTTTATGGGTTTTTTTTTTCATCCTCTATTTGCTACTGCCTTTTCTCTCTTTCTCTCTCTACCTCTCTCTGTCTCTTTTCTCTCTCACTCTCTCTGTCCCTCTGTGTCTCATCTCTCTCTCTCTCTCTCTCTCTTCTCTCTCTCTCTCTTTCATCAATTTCTTTCTCTTTTCTCACATTCTTTCACATCCTCGTGAATAGTAAAGTAAAAAGTAACGGTAACCTTGTTATGCCGTGGGGGCACCTAGGGGGCCCGATGTTTAAGTCCACATTTTCCCTGACCTGTCTTCACACTAGAGTCTGATGTGGTCAGCGTCACACTAGAGCCTGATGTGGTCAGCGTCACAATAGAGTCTGATGTGGTCAGCGTCACACTAGAGTCTGATGTGGTCAGCATCATACTAGAGTCTGTTGTGGTCAGCGTCACATTAGAGTCTGATGTGGTCAGCGTCACACTAGAGTCTGATGTGGTCAGCGTCACACTAGAGTCTGGTGTGGTCAGCGTCACACTAGAGTCTGATGTGGTCAGCGTCACACTAGAGTCTGATGTGGTCAGCGTCACGCCTGACCAACTTTCCTTCCCTAGCTCCAGAAGAAGCCGGGTTCTCATTTTAACAACTGGGTGACTGGGACACTTCCGGCCAGATTCGAACCACCAGCCTTATCCTTGACGGACTGGTGCACTAACCACTTCACCACTGACAAGCTCCCTCCTGGATAATCTCTGTCCCTTATTCCGTCACTTTAGGGCTTCGTCCAGATTTCCCACCGGGCTTCCTATTTCTCGCCTTATCTAATGGATAGAAGTCTTAAAGACACGCCATGAAAAGATTATTTCATACCGCTGAAAACTAACCCAACCCCCCCCCCTTTACCCCATATATTCATGATAGCGCACACTTAACGCAGATTATGTGTGAAGTAGGATCTCTCCCATGTCTTTCATTTACAGTGACGCCTTCCAGGACCTGGGGCCGAGAGTAGGGCAACAAATTCTTGCATAGCGCGGTGTGTGTCTGTGTGTGTGTGTGGGGGGGTTTGTATGTATTTTCCTCCTATTCATTGGATACTTAATTCTTTATGAGTTCCATAGCAAGCACACACACACACACACACACAAAGTGAAGGGATTAAGTGAATGCAATAATATGTAGGTCGAACTTCACACTTGGATTTGGGGACTTTATTGTTGGCGGATGTGGCCAAACCTATAAGAGCTGTATTATAAGCTAAAACAAAGTTTCACCTGTGCGGAGGACTTCCCCCCCCCCCCCCCCGGCTTTTGGAGACCACTCCAACCGTAACATCAAGCGTGATGCATCTGGTAATAATTAAAGCCGGCGTTACAAACCTATAATCCGACGTGACGCCTTCTTAACAGAATCTCCAACGTGGCATCAAGTGCAAGAAACTTCTAGCCAGCAGATTCCGGGAGATTACACAACAATACATGGGAGTGGAACTCGCGAACAAAGCTGTACGGGGACCTGCGTTTAGTCGTTTCCTGTTTTTCCTGTGTGTTGTTCTGTGTCCTTGGAGCCACCAGCAGGATGTTCTTTGGCGGCTGATGTGGTGGAAGTGTCGCAGTACGAGCAGTCATGTCGGATGGAGAGAGGTTTACAGTGGGCATTTTTGTTTGTTTGTTTGCAGAGCCGGAATTAGGTGAAAAATCAGGAAGAGGTGCAGCGCTTCTTTAACAGATTCCACCTCCAGAAGTGCATCTTTAACAGACTCTACCTACAGCAGTACTTCTTTAGCAGACTCCACCTCCAGCAGTTCTTTAACAGACTCTACCACCAGCAGTTCTTCTTTAGCAGACTGCACCTCCAGCAGTGCTTCTTTAGTAGACTCCACCACCAGCAGTGCTTCTTTAGTAGACCACCACCAGCAATGCTTCTTTAGCAGACTCCACCACCAGCAGTACTTCTTTAGCAGACTCCACAACCAAACTGGAATTCATCCAGCCTAGACTCCATTTGCTGTTTGTTTCTTTTTTTTATTCACAGAAACATTAGCAAGAATTTATATTTTTAAGAAGTTCAGCATGATAAACTCTGAACTATAAAAGTTTATGTTTTACTTCCAAACTAACTGTAACAGTCTAGTTACATACGGTTGTGAATTCAAATATTTTTTAAACGTGAAATGTCTAAAAAGTAAAAGCTATTTGTATTTAGACAGACGGACAATCCTGCAGCTCCACAACTTTCCTATATCATACCATACAAGTGAAACACTCCACTTAAGCATATTAAACCTTCTGTACAAGTGGAAAGATATTAAGCGGCTTTCCACCCTGGCAGGTTTCTGAACAAACATCTGTTCAACAATGTCATAAACCCCAGGGCTCACGCGTCAACCCGCCCCGTGATCCCAACACTTGATTTCTCCCAGCAAAAATCTCACCCGTCTAACACCCGGGCTCCTTGTGTTTTTGTTATCTCTTCCCGTCTTCTTGCTAATTCTCTACTTCCCACAATCTCACAAAGACTGCGAAAGGAATGGAACTAGCGGGCCTCGCCTTTTCCTCGTCTCACAAATATAATTACTCTGGTCCAGAAACCAGAGAAATCCACATGGGCGTCGCCAGTAAATAATTGTAGTAGGAAGAACAGTATTAAAATCAACCTTTATATACAGTAGTAAAACAGAAGATTATACATCAGGATCTTGATACCTTCTTAGGAGTTTCAAGATTTGGGGTACGCCTTTTATCCTCTAGTAATTAACGTAGATGGACACATGTCGGTCATGCGATGAGAAGAAACGATCAGAGAATCCCAAAACAAGCTATCAAATGGAACACAACAGGCCGAAGAAAAAGAGGTCGACAACGTTAAACTCTAAAGAAGACACTATTAAGAGAGGCCAAATTAGAAGGCATAAAATCCCTTGATGAGGCTGAAAAAGCTCGCAGAGGACAGGAAAACTTGGGGAACTACCATGCGAGCCCTATGTGACGTTTAACGGCACGGGAAGGATGTAAGATGTACGAAGAATTAATCCGTGGATGAGGAAACGAGGGACCACGGTCACTTGAGTGACTTTTCTGACCATCTTCGCTTGTTTCTTTTGCTGTATTATCTCTAAGGAAATGAAAGAACTATGTCATCAACGCCCAAAGTTGTGAAGATTTTGAAATTACAAGCGTAGCATAGAATACTGCAACTGGTTTGCGGTGGTTAGATTGAAGATTTAGAATGGAACCATTAAAAAAGAGACAATCTTCTTGACAGACTTGATTATGGCTAGGGGATGAGCGTGTTATATAAGCAGCACCAGGCAAAAGATAAGGTAAGGTCTTGGCCAGCCGTGGGTCGCTGTCACAGATAGCTGTGTAATCACAAGTGCACATTGATGTTTGTTCCCAAAACCTTGACGCATCTTTTGCTTCACGGAGTTCATCTCTTAACAACTTCTATTACTTCACATCATCATCGTGTGCCATCTTAGGTACAAAATGAAACGAGAAGCACTGAAAACATGAAAGGCTGGCGGCAATGAAACGCTCAGAGTTCATCAGAATTCTCTTCTAGTCTCGTCACCGTGACCTAAAGCTCGTTAAGTCAAGGAGGTTCGAAATCGTCGGTTACAACGTTAATATCAGGGGGTTCTCAACATTTTTTACTCTTATAGACCACGCTGTGTTGCCTAATTAATACGCCGCATATTTCTTTCTCAACAGTATTGAAACCATCATCATCACCATCATCATCATCATCTTCAGCATATTCGGTACAAGCTTGACTTCAAAAGATGCTAACAACTCGTTTTTCTTTACAAACATGCAGCTAGGAAGAGAATACCTGAACACATTCTATTCTAATAACATTTTATTTTCCTTTCCAAATTCGTCAGAGATGGAGTTCCATAAGTTCATCATTTTGTTCCCATATGGAGTCCCATAAGTTCATCATTTTGTTCCCATATGGAGTCCCATAAGTTCATCATTTTGTTCCATATGGAGTTCCATAAGTTCATCATTTTGTTCCCATATGGAGTCCCATAAGTTCATCATCATTTTGTTCCCATACCCCTTTGGGATATGGATAAAAACCACCCCTCCCCCTCTCCTGGCTAAGAATCCCTGGTTTAGAGCTTACTAACGTGTCTGTAATATCTGTTATCAATGTTCTATCAGAAACTGCAAAAATCAGGATGTAATGTCTGTTGCCAGTGTTCTATCAGTCTATCAGAAGCTGCAAAAATTAGAATGTAATATC
This sequence comes from Achatina immaculata, assembly GCA_009760885.1. Lineage (NCBI taxonomy): Eukaryota > Metazoa > Mollusca > Gastropoda > Stylommatophora > Achatinidae > Lissachatina > Lissachatina immaculata. The sequence goes on from CM019716.1 coordinate 77,571,501, forward strand.
TGTTACCAGTGTTCTATCAGAAGCTGCAAAAATTAGGATGTAATATCTGTTATCAGTGTTCTATCAGAAACTGCAAAAATTAGGATGTAATATCTGTTACCAGTGTTCTATCAGAAACTGCAAAAATTAGGATGTTATATCTGTTATCAGTGTTCTATCAGAAACTGCAAAAATTAGGATGTAATATCTGTTGCCAGTGTTCTATCAGAAACTGCAAAAATTAGGATGTAATATCTGTTATCAGTGTTCTATCAGAAACTGCAAAAATTAGGATGTAATATCTGTTACCAGTGTCCTATCAGAAACTGCAAAAATTAGGATGTAATATCTGTTACCAGTGTTCTATCGGAAACTGCAAAAATTAGGATGTAATATCTGTTACCAGTGTTCTATCAGAAACTGCAAAAATTAGGATGTAATATCTGTTACCAGTGTTCTATCAGAAACTGCAAAAATTAGGATGTAATATCTGTTACCAGTGTTCTATCAGAAACTGCAAAAATTAGGATGTAATATCTGTTACCAGTGTTTTATCAGAAACTGCAAAATTATGATACAATGTATGATCAATGTTTGACCAGATCTTAAATGGCTGCATCAAACTTCCTACCAGCTCTGCTCCTGTATACTGCAGTGTGGACGAGTGAAGTTGCTCAATGTCTGGAAATCTGCATCGGATCTGGCTGGAAGAAAGCGCTCCATATTGATCATAGTTCTGTTGGTATGTCCATCTTCTCTACAGTGATCATAGTTCTGTTGGTATGTCCATCTTCTCTACAGTGACCATAGTTCTGTTGGTATGTCCATCTTCTCCATGAGCGCAAATGTTCATGCTTCATAGAATCTTGCCATGGAGTGCGAGTGAGTGAAGGAATATACATATCTGGGAAAACGTTAGTATGTGTCAATAACTAAGCTTGGAGATTATAAAACGCTACCAATTTGTTTGAAGAAAACGAAACTTTATAAGTCATAATGAATGTTGCTTCAGTGTTTCTCAATTTTTCTTTCCATGACTTTTTCTTATTTGGACAGTTACTTTTCTCAGTGTCTTGTCTGTCCGTCCGTCCGTCCATCCATCCATCCATCCACCCACCCGTCCGTCCATCCATCCATCCATCCACCCACCCGTCCGTCCGTCCATCCATCCACCCACCCGTCCGTCCGTCCGTCCGTCCATCCATCCATCCGTCCACCCACCAGTCCATCCATCCATCCATCCTTCCATCCATCCATCCATCCATCCATCCATCCATCCACTCGTCCGCCCGTCCGTCTATCTATCCACCCACTCACCCACCCGTCCGTCCGTCCATCCATCCATCCACCCACCCACCCACCCACCCGTCCGTCCGTCCGTCCATCCATCCATCCGTCCACCCACCCACTCTTAGCCATGGCTGTAATTTTCGCTTCCTTGCTTCTCTCAACTCTTTTAAAATATGACTCATGAGATAAGTAACAACATTTACCGCCCGTACGAATCTACATCAGTCTTATCAGTAACCCCCACCAGCATCCCAAATGTGGGCCGCCGCTGAATCCAGCATGCAATCAGGCACGCCTTGGAAGCGATCTAGTCTCCGGGTTTTAAACAAAACTGATTACAACAGCCTCCAAATTAAACTCGTTAATCTCAGAAAAGTCTGGCCGCCGGTATTCACCTACCAAGCGAGGCAACTCCAGGGGCCAAGCACTTAGCTCTTATCTCCCTTATCTCCGAAACCGCCATTTTTGTTAAGCTTGTCCGTCTCGTTTGGACGAAACTTTCCAAAATGTTTTAGTACCACGAAGGGATTGTGATTAGCTCTACTGGTCTGACTTGTCCTGGCTTCAGGATTTGTGTCTTCTCTACTTGCAATCCGAAAACAGAAAGACGTGAAACAATGGAAGACACGAACCATACATTTTAGCGCTTTGTGCTAAAGAAAGGAATGTCATCATACATTTAGTAATTATTTCAAACAAAACAGACGCAAAGGCAGAGATTTATAACCAGTTTTGGGCCAAGGAGACGGGAGATAGTTTTGGGCCAAGGAGACGGGAGATGGTTTTGAAGCAGATAGTTATCAGCCGCTGTGTGATCTAGTCCAGCATGCTCTTGCCGTACAGCTCTTTTCCTGGCTGACTCTACCAAAGTTGGGTTTGTATTAATCCGCCACGGTGGTAAGAGGTAACTCTATCACGCTTTACAGGCGCATAAAGATATAGTGCTAGTGCCCGTATTTTTCTTGACCTGTCACCACACTAAAGGTATAACAATATTGAGTTCATTTATATTGTTCTTTATTATTGTTATTATTGAATGTTCTATTATCATCACATCTCACCTTGGTACATCACACGTCGAAGTTTCACATACATGGCAATAGAAGATTTCTCATGAACATTTCACTGATTCATTTTAATTTGACATATAATATCAATATGATCAATACGTATAGCTGATAACTCACTTGTAATAATAGGCATAGGCAAGATTATACACATTTCATTATTTTCATCATAGTAGCACGAAATCTCACAAAATCACAATATCAAAATTCTCATAATTCTACAAGCAGTATTTAAGCAGCGTTCACAATATTCAGTAATACAAAAGCTCTTGGTAACAATTACTGTACGATCTCTTGCTACACTAGTTCAATCTAACCCTATGTCTCTATCTCTACATTTCTCTTGCTGAATGCCTCTTCCCCTCCTCTCTGCGTCTCCTCTCTCCTCCTCTCTGCTCTCCTCTCTCTATCAGAACCCCTATCTGCTCTTCGCCCCCGTCCTCTCTGAATCCTCCTCCCTTCTTTATATTCGTAAGTTCTGACCACGCCAAAACCGGTCGCAACTGGCGTCTTCACTTTAAGTCTCTTTCATCTCCGTCGTCTAATTGTTACCTCCCATTAACAAGTCCACCATCTCTTTCATGTTACCTGCTTCGGGACCTAGTCCGTTCTCTGTTCAGTCTTTGATCTACTGGTCAATTGTTCCCCCTGGGCTACTGCATGTGCGCGCGAAGTCGCACCTCTAGAACTGGACCACTCTCACGATCTATCAGATCTATCGATACGGTTTTACCTTTGATCAGGTCTTTGAAGTACCGAGTATCCGTTCCTCGCTCCTCTAACTATAACTTCTTTGTCCCCCAATACATTCTTTATTCCTGATCATGTCACTAATAATAATAATAATAATAATAATAATAATAATTATAATCATTACTTACAAGGCTATGCTACAAAGGGTGATGTGGTCAATATCACGCCTGTTCGCCTTTCCTTCCTCAGTTCCAGAAGAAGTAGAGTATCCATTTCTACAGCATGGGTAACTGGAGCTTCTCCAGCAGGATTCGAACCCCCAGACTTCGCCATGAGAGAGCAGTCCACTTATCACTTTGCCACTAAGACGCCCATAATCCGTCACAGTAGCAACAGGCAATGTTTGTGTTGGAAAAGTCTAGTTTTCTTGTACTTGCGTCTTCTAACTTTTAGTTTTGTCCTAATTTCCTCATCGAATGATGCAGCATCCTTGCGCAGAGTTCCTTAGATAACTCAACTTACGATATTTCCATTGGCTTTACGATAACACGATCGCGATCCACATTCATGAGTTACCACACTTGGAGTTTTTATCCATTCTCGGGCTACGCCCTGTTTTCAAAAATGCCCCCGCCAGAGCCAATCATATTGTGCAACTTGAACAAATCTTGCATAAACCAATCAAACTCTGCCTCACATCTTGACCTATGACATCCGTCAAAAGTGTCACGATTAAATATTTCAAATCTCACCTCTCTGTCCAGCTAATCAAATAATTCGTTTGATTTCAAATTTATATAAAGAAATCAAGTTACTTCAAAGATCTCAGCACATGACATTTACCAAGTATCAATAGTTATTTACTTACTGATCTATTAACCATATAAAATTCATATTCGGCTTACGATATCTTCAATTTACGATCGGTTCATTTTCCTAACCATACTTAGAGCTAGGTAACATTTGCACTATCAACTAAAAGCCCTAAGACCTTATAAAAATTTTATAACAAACACAGACGACATACTTTTACCAAGAACTAACAACAGACTTATATTTCGTTCATATATACAAGTGTATAGTAATTTACTATCCAAAAAGAAAACAATAAAAGAAAATGGATGCAGGCTTTTTTAAAAAATAAATTTCTTACGAAGTCATTTAAACAGTACAATGTAGAAAAGAAAACTTAAAGACAAATATCACAGACACTCTCTATCCCATAAGATGTCTTTATTGCCCATTTTCCAACACTTAATTGATTGCGATTACACAGAGATGCTACAAGAACAGGAAAAAACACAATCGCCATTTTGGGAGGATATCACAATATCCTATTAAATAATTTTTTTTTTTTATTTTTAAATCCGATACTTTTGCAGTTTAGATGCTTTGTTATCGGTACAGTCACTGTGGACGGTGATTAGAGAGAGAAAGAGAGATTTAGAGAGAGTGAGAGATTTAGAGAGAGAGAGAGATTTAGAGAGAGAGAGATTTAGAGAGAGAGAGAGAGAAAGAAAGAGAGATTTAGAGAGAGAGAGAAGAAAGTTATATCTAACCTCAGGGGTTGAGTGGTATAGAAATATTGTTACCATGAATTTTTTTTTTTTTTGCAATAATACCAGCTGTACGACCAGGAGGACTTTTATCACAGGCAAATATGTCGTTCAGTATATGTTAGTAGTATCAGAGTGACGGCTAACGGGCCAACTCCGGCTCTCGGAGCATTTTTGCAGCTCGCCGTGAAGTCATTGTGAAAATGTAATTTATTTCATTAAAATTAACATTTCGTTTCCTCAAAACATGTAAAAGAAAAACATTCTTAAAATATCTGAAAAGCTAATTAAATAAAAGAAAAAATTCGGCCACTTCATTACTGCAACTTTCATTTCAGTGTAGATAATGTGACAAAAACTAGATGATTTAGATATGGCCCACCATTCTATTTCCGCAGACAGCTGTGGCCCTTGAGGTCAGTGACACACCAGATATATATATATATATAAACAAACACTTAACCAGTTCTCTCGGACAGCGGTGTTTATTCAGTAGAGAAGCCATGCACTAAACCATTGCTGTCTCCTGCACATTGTTTCCTCATTATTATCTTCAGTGCCACCTGGGCGTAGCCATACTTTCTGCCACCTGGGAGATGCAGCGTTACGCTGTTGATCAGTCAGATTTCTTGGATGTTAAATCTACACTTTCGTCTTTCGACCAAATGTCTTCTTCTAACTTTGTTATCGCACTCTATCTAGATGCATTTTATTCTCGATTCTCGTGCTTGATAGCTCCCTGACAGCTGAGTTCCAGCTTTTTTTTTTTTTTTTAACGCTGCCTTTATCTATTCTCCCTCTTTTTAACCTTTCTCCAGCCCTTGACACACGGGAATTTCCGAAATACTGTATTGCTGTTTATTCTTTGTTCTTTTTTAATTCTACTGTTCTCAGTGCATCGTCTATTACAGCCGATTTCTTGCCACCTTCTCTCTTTCCTTGCTCTTTTTTAAAATCTTATTGTGAAACAAACACACACACACACATCTATGTCTACATCTGCTCCATTACAACCAGTTTTACAGAAGTCGCCATGACAGTTTTCTTTCACAATTCTTAATCGAAATCATTCATTACGATGGAAACATAATTACACTGAAGGCAACTGTTAGGCTGATGTCACATCAGTCGAATCTTCCAGAACATACCATGGCTTCTAATCTCAAAATGATCCACGACCCGGCTAACTGAAAGAACTGGGGCATGATTTCAAGAAGCACAACATGAGCCGCCAGGTCACGCCATTTTAAATTAATAACCTTCTTTCTGTCTGTTTCCCTCCGTAAACACCAAAAAACATATAAAACAAACATTCAGGAACGGTAGAAACATAGTACCATAACCACATACAACAGATTCCACCACATACATAAGTTATTCCATGCTTATCAATAAACCCCCACAAACAAGTCTCGTACTCTTCAGCTTTTTTTTCCAGTCCCCTCCAGTGATGAACTGAGAAGATTACCGCCCCTTGCTGAAGAAAAAAAAATTTTTATGCTGTCAAGAGCAGATAATAAATGAAAGAAACGGACAGGTGTGTGAGGTATGCTGGCTAAATGGAGCGAATATAGGGATATATAATGACAAGAGGTGAGTTCCACATACTTATCACTCACTCTGTCTGGGAGTGGAACAGGCGAAGGGCGCCAGATATAAATATTTATAGTCTTGCTAATTGAGGTGCGCTTCTATCATTTCTTTAATTCTTTCTTACTTTCTTTCTTTCTCTCATACTCAGCCGCCTTTAAAAAATCTATTATATATCCAGCCTGTGAGAGGACAAATGGAAATGAGGTATATAATTATATATTAAGTTACTACCGTTGATATTAAGATGTATTCTACAACTCTGGGCAAGTCATGAGGCATAATACTATACTTAAGACCTTCTTGAAGGCAAGATGGAAGGGAAGAGACAAAGAGGATGACAGCGACACAGATATGTAGACAACGTCAAGAAATGGACATGGACAACCTTGGCCGAGTACTCTACGTAGACAAGAAACGGAGCAGAGTGGAGGTTCACTGCAGCCAGACGTCCGTGGGGAGACGCACGAGATGATGATGATGATGATGATATACATAGAATGGGCCAACAGTTTGGTTGTGCTACAAGTATGGTAGAGGGCCAGCTAATAATTCCCGCCCTATGATCAAGACCCGTCCAAGGCTATTTCTGCCCCCCTGGACTGTAAAAAGAAAAGAATCTATAAATGTAAAATACTCAAAGGTCAGCTACTGGTTCCTCGGAGGTCTGCGCACTTAAGCGACTGTCTGGATAGCCTACTAGTCCTGTCCTGTCTTACATCTTCACGATGACATGATAGAGGCAGACAGACAGACAGACAGACAGACAGATAGACAGATAGATAGATAGATAGATAGATAGATAGATAGATAGATAGATAGATAGATAGATAGATAGATAGATAGATAGATTAACTTAGGGAGCACACAGACCAGGAAACACTTTCTCTCTCACTCTCTCTCTCTCTCTCTCAACTCCAGGTCATAAATTAACCGAGAGAGCACTAAGCAGTGCCAGCCCTGGCATCATGACTCCTCGTACGCGTCTCTCACTTCCTGCTTCGGCCAGCCATTGTACCAGAGCATCAAACTGCATGTCTGGCTTGTCACTGGAAAAAAATCGAAGGCTCTTCGTGGGTTTGTTTCTCTGACTGTCTCCTTCTCTCTTTTTCTGTCTCTTATCTTGCTCCTTACTTCTTCTGGGCTACTCTCTCAAGATCTCCATCTCTCTCTCTCTCTCTCTCTCTCTATCTTCTTCTTCTTCTTCCTTTGTCTGTCCTTCTCCTTAGCTCTATCATTTCTCTATCATCTTTCACTGCCCTTTTCTATCTTATTTTTCAGCCTCTATCGCAGCGCTTCTCAATGTTTTCTGCTCCAATGGAACCCCTGCAAGTTTTTTTTTTTAAACTCACACAGAACTCCTGCATTAAAATTATTTACCAGCTCCGATTTTTTTATACATAATCTCTTTTTCGCTCCCCCTACCCCCCCCCCCCTTCCTTAGAAGCTATCACCGCTATCCACCCCCCCCCCCCCCCCCCACCCCAAATATACGAATTCTAATAAAGTGATTAGGGTAAGGAGGACACTAAATGTTTTTCCTCTTTTAGTTTATCCAGCAGAGGACGGTCTGGTTGGCCGAGTGGTTAGGTCCTCGGTTTACTAATGCAGTGGTACCGGGTTCAAGTCAGAGTAGTGGGATTCTTTTTTTTTTTCTGGCAGGCAACAAAACAAGGGCCCGGGGCCCATCCAGCCTCTACAAATGGATACCAGAGAAACCTGGGAAGGAAAATGGAGCCAGGACTGATATTGACCACATCGCACTTTCATGTACCGAAGGTCGTGGAAAATACGGGTGTTAATACCGTATCCCCAACATACCTTAATGGTAAGGAAGCAGTAGATTTTAACTTCCTTTTTTTAATCCAGTAGAGGCCACTTCGTCGAAGCAAAGAATAATGATACTCAAAATGTTAACCAGGTTTGGCTTGCAGTATATAGCACGCGCAAGATCAGTTTTGTGTGAGTGTGTGTGTGTGTGTGTTTTGTTTGTGTTTCTTTGCGAATAACTAAAAAAGACTTTTTAATCAACCGGTCTTGGATAAAAGCAGAAGCATATAGCTAGTCTCTAGGATTCCTCGAGATGTGCCTAGGAGAGATTTCTCTGTCGCGATCTCCGGCGGAACCCTTGAAAATCCCTCGTGGAATCACAGGGTTCCATGGAACACTGGTTGAGAAACCCTGATGTATACTCACTCACCTACATGCAAGTTATGCCCCCTTATTTCTCATTTTGTCAGTCCCATCCGACGTCCCATCTTATACTTCACTTGCAGTGACAAACTACAAAATGGGTCTTTGTTAATAATTGTGTAAAACAAATGTACAACATTTTAAAATCTACATTTAAGACCAAACAAAAAAAGGATTATTTATTTTCCTCAAACTGAATGATCTATTTTATTTTATTGTTTACTGTAATATAAAAGATTTACTGCTTGGTATTGCCTGAAATAATCTTTGTGCTCTACTTCGTCTATCTTGATGCCTTTGGTGCTCTGCTTCGTCTGTCTATGCCCTTTTGTGCTCTACTTCGTCTATCTAGGCGCCTTTTGTGCTCTACTTCGTCTATCTAGGCGCCTTTTGTGCTCTACTTCGTCTATCTAGGCGCCTTTTGTGCTCTACTTCGTCTATCTGGGCGCCTTTTGTGCTCTACTTCGTCTATCTGGGCGACGTTTGTGCTGGATTTTCTTACAAGGAGGAGGTCAAAAAGCTAAGTCTGTATATATTTTCATCCATTCTTCCTGTTTTCTTTTTTCTTTGTCTTGTGTTGTTTTTGTATGTGATCACTGAAAAAAGGCTTCTGAGGAAATATTGTTGTATGTCCTTCATGTTTGTGTACTCATCTTGTTTCTACCCACTTTCCTCACACTTTCTATTTTGTTGGTGTTGTTGTTGTTGTTGTTGTTGTTGTTGTACAACTGTACCATAACACCTATCTATTCTCGTTACTAGACCAAGTTTTACCCCAGTTGTCGTCTCTGCTATCCCTGAAATGTACCCAACGTTTGCTTCTGGAAATTTAGACCACCTGTCCGTCTGTTTGTCTGTCTGTTTGTCTGTCTATCTCTACCTAATTATAGTTGTTATTTTGACTCGTAGGAGCTCTGCCTATCCTCCAATTGCATGTTTCGGCAGATGTTCACGTGATCAGCGTGCAGTAAAGGTATATCAGCTGGAAGAGGAGGGTGGAGAAGGAAGGGTGGGGGTGGGGGGCAAGACCAAGACCATATTTAAGATGTTTTCATCTCACATGGCTTCAGTAGTAAGTAAGTCACACTGGTTTGCAAATTGCTGGTCAGTCTTTATACCCCACTGGTCAGTCTGTACACTGTTAGTCTATAGTCCACTGGTCAGTCTATGCTCCATTTGTTAATCTATACTTCACTGGTCAGTCTGTAGCTCTTTAATCAATAATTATCCCATTTGTTAGTCTATAGTCCACTGGTCAGTCTGTACACTGTTAGTCTATAGTCCACTGGTCAGTCTGTATACCACTGGTCAGTCTGTACACTGTTAGTCTGTAGTCCACTGGTCAGTCTGTATACCACTGGTCAGTCTGTACACTGTTAGTCTATAGTCCACTGGTCAGTCTGTATACCACTGGTCAGTCTGTACACTGTTAGTCTATAGTCCACTGGTCAGTCTGTACACTGTTAGTCTATAGTCCACTGGTCAGTCTGTATACCACTGGTCAGTCTGCACCTTTCCGATCAGTTTCAAACAATTAATATCCACCTGAACGTCTTTGTTCTTAATTTTGTAGATAAATATTCATAAATAATTATAGCTTGTATAGTTTGTTCTATTAATTTATTTCAGCCTAAACATATACTTTTTGTAATATGAATGGTGTTTGTGTATGTGATGTTTGTCTGCTTATGTGATGTGGGTGTGTGTACACGTAGTACAGGTGTCTGTGTAGGTGGTGTGGGTGTTTGTGTAGGTGGTGTGGATGTTTTGACATACTGTCTACATTTGTGTAGACAGACAGACAGACAGACAGGCAGACAGACAGGCAGACAGACAGACAAACAGATAGATAGATAGATAGATAGATAGATAGATAGATAGATAGATAGATAGATAGATAGATAGATAGATAGATAGATAGATAGATAGATAGATAGATAGATAGATAGATGATAGACAGATGGGGATGGGATTCCAAACAAAGAAAGGATTGGTGATTTAATGAAGAGACACTGTATCCGAAATGCTGAGATTAACAGCAAGAAACTGTACACTGTATTTGTAAAATATCTTGTATGTGAATATTCTTGACCAGAATTTGAAAGTGATATAGAGAAGATTACTGAAGAGTTCGAGAATTTATTATGAAGGAAAATTTGAACACAATGAGAAGTGTACGTTGGAAATGGGAGGGCAGTGGAGATTGAACTTGTTGATTTTTTAGATGCAACTCACAGAAATAAAATGCAGAAATTTCATGTCATAATATATTAAAACAATCAAGATCAGTTAGCACTGAAATAAAGAAGTTAAAACATGAAAGCAAACAGAGATGGGTACAATGGAGTGTTGTTAATAAAGAGATGCTATGTGGATGTTAGAAAAGTAAAAAACAAAGTAAGAGATATGTGTTTGGTCACTTGTAATTTATAATGGAGGGAATGTGAATTCTACAGAAGAGTTCTTCAAATATCGTGGACACAAAAAAAAAAGAACAAATATATCCATACTACAAGAACTTAATATTGAAGAAGGCTGGCTAGTAAAGAGGATTAAAGTGAGAAAACTTAAATATTTTGGACACATTAAACGTCATGATAATCTAGAGAAGACCGTTTTGGAAGGGTACATAATGGGAAAAAGAAAGAGAGGAAGACCAAGGCGAAGATGGCTGCAAGACATCGTTGATGATCTGCAAATTGATGCATCAGCAGCAGGCCATCTTGCTCGCAACCGATAGGCCTACAGGAGTGCTGTTAGGGAGGCAAAGTTTCGCAAGGGACATGCAAATGAATGAATGAATGAATGAATGAATGAATGAACGGAGGAATATTATTTCTAGACAGTGATATAGGAAAACAAAATACAGACACTCAATATGAAGATGTAGACAAAGACACAGTGACAGATGTAAGAAAATAGACACGAGCGTCTGACAGACTTGCAGATAGATGGAGAAAAGGAGAGTAGAAGGGATGATAGATACATATAAAAAAGGTAAAATAGGTATACAGATAGACGCATAAGAGCAGATAAACAGAAAGATTAGACCAAAGATACAGACACGAAGACATAGACCAGACGCACAGAAATAATACAGACACACAGAAACGGTCATATAGACACATACAGAGAGTTAATTCAGGAGAAGATAGAGATTGATAATACACACGGGCAGACATGGAGAGAGACATACACAGAGAAATACACAGGCAGAGAGTAGGAAGTAGAGTATATATATATATATATATATATTATATATATATATATATATATAAAGGCATAGACAGTGTCACACAGTGAAAGACATAGAGACGGAAACTGAGAGTCACACACAGAAGAAGACGTAGAGAGACATAGAGTCAGACGCAGAGAGTGAGACACACAAAGAGGCAGACATAGAGAGGCATACGCAAAGAAGGAATCTCACAAAAGAAGGCATACACAGAAGTAAGTAAACAAATAGATAGATAGATAGATAGATAGATAGATAGATAGATAGATAGATAGATAGATAGATAGATAGATAGATAGATAGATAGATAGATAGATAGATAGATAGATAGATAGATAGATAGATAGATAGATTCAAATAAATACAGATAGATAAGCACACAGTAGACAGAAACAAAGGGATAAACAGAGACACAAAAGAGATAGACACAATAGTAGATAAGCCACACAAAGAGACAGAAACAAAGGGACAAATATAGACATAAAAAGAGATAGACACAATAGGTAGAGGAGACACAGAAAGAGACAATTGCAAATAGAGACACACAAAGAGACAGAGAGAGAGATTGAGAGAGAGAGAGATAGACAGAAAAAGACAGACAAACAGAAAAATACACAATGAGATAAACAGAGAGAGAGAGAGAGACAAAGAGACAGACATACAGAAACAGACACAGAGAGAGACAAAGAGACAGACATACAGAAACAGACACACAGAGAGACACAAAGAGACAGACATACAGAAACAGACACAGAGAGACACAAAGAGACAGATATACAGAAACAGACACAGAGAGACACAAAGAGACAGATATACAGAAACAGACACAGAGAGACAAAGAGACAGACATACAGAATCAGACACAGAGAGAGAGACACAAAGAGACACATAAAAGACACAAAGACATAGAAAGAGAGAGGCACATAAAAATACACAAAGACATAGAAAGAGAGAGGGACATAAAAATACACAAAGACATAGAAAGAGAGAGGCACATAAAAAGACACAAAGACATAGAAAGAGAGAGGCACATAAAAATACACAAAGACATAGAAAGAGAGAGGCACATAAAAAGACACAAAGACATAGAAAGAGAGAGGCACATAAAAATACACAAAGACATAGAAAGAGAGAGGCACATAAAAATACACAAAGACATAGAATGAGAGAGGCACATAAAAGACACAAAGACAGAGACATAGAAAGAGAAGGGCACATAAAGACACAAAGACGGAGACATACAAAGAGAAGGGCACATAAAAGACACAAAGACGGAGACATAGAAAGAGACACACAAAAAGACAGGCACACAGAGACAGACATTTAGAGAGAGACAGAGACAGAGAGAGAGAGAGACAGGCAGAGGCACAAAGAGTGACAAAAACAAAAAGACAGACACAGAGAAAGACAGACATAAAGAGTGACACTAGCGGAAGCAGACAGAGAGAGAGAGAGAAAGGTAAACAGAGAGAGAGAGAGAATCAGAGAGTAACACAAACACAGATATAGATACAATTAGAGGCATGCAGAGAGGGGCACACAAAGACGAAGACAGAGAAAAAATGAGACAGAGAGACAGACACCAAGAGAGAGACTCAAAGAGGCAAATACAGAGAGAGACAGAGAGAGAGAGAGAGATAAACAGAAACAGAAAGACTGTTAAATGCACAGCAACATACACAAGGACAGACATGGAAAAGGACAAACACAAATAAACGCAAAGAGATGGAAAGCGAGACGGAGAGAGAGGAGAGAGAGAAAGAGAGGAGAGAGAGACTGATACCCATATATACACAAACATTCAGAAATTGACGCACAGAAACACACACACAAACATACACATATATATACACATACAAACATACAGCACAAGGATTGAAATACAAGGTCTGTATGTGTCGAAGATAGGATATGAGCCTACACCCACTGGTTATACATTAGAAAAACAATAGCAAGATACCACATGCAACATATAACTACATTCACAATTACTACAAACAAACAGAAACAATACAAATAAAAAAGACATACATTGAAAAAACTAACATAAATTCTCACCAATTTCTTGAAATCACAAACCAAAACATGGGTCGCTGTAACAGGATATACAGAATTCCAAACGCGTGTTTTGTGACATACACTTCCAAAACTTTCCACACAACGTGTTATAAAGAATTATATTTGTACGTGTTTCCACATACAAAGACTGATATGCACTTTGACAACATGCAGAGACTTTCCAATATGATAAGAATATAATCCCCCAAATCCTGGTCTCTTACCTACACCGGTCTGCCAAATAAACAAGGGGCACTACTCCAGTATAGAGCTGTCCTGTGGTTACGGCCCCTTGCTTGGCTTACCATTCTGGAAGTAGCGAAGAACAACTGCCGGATCTCTACGGAGCAAGCGGTAGCCCCGTGTCCTCGCGAGCCGTGATTTGTCGCCGATTTCCCTGGGAGGTCTGCCGGGTCAGCCGAGCCAGCACAGAGTAGCAACAGGTCTGCGAGTGCGGGAGAGAACGTGTCGTGACCGGAACGATACCCGCAATCTTCGCCCAGTTTCTTCGATACCTGACCCCTCTCGACATACACGGCTACTGTCCAGGGTCCTAGGTTGGGGAACTTTTGACTTGGCCGGCAGTTCCTAGACAAATTGTCTGCTTCGAAACTCACGCACGAGTATCGATGACACGAGTTGTCTGCTTCCTGGCATATTTAGTGCAAATGAGAAAACATGGAGAGCTACACCAGTTTTTCCACCCAACAAACGCAGAGTCCATTCTTGATACCCCACACACATAGACAGGAAGATTGGTTAAATGAGTGATCGGACACATTGAACAGATTTGTTCCATACATCTTCGGTTCTCTTGTTTGTTGAACTGTTGTTTTTACAATTTTCAAACCGACATGACGGTCTGAAAACATCGCAGAACCTAACATTTGAAATCTAAATATTTACAGCAATTAAAAAAAATAACACACATACCATTATGGCATTAATCAGACATACCATTATGGTATTAAGCAAACATACTATGGCATTAAACAGATATACCATTATGGCATTACATAGATATACCATCTTGGCATTAAACAAAATGGAAACAGCATAACATTCGTCTAAATTAAATTATAAACCATTATTTAAAAGCGTTTATTGTTTATAAAATATTCTCCATTGTTCTTCCTCTTCGCCATCATCGCCACAACGACGGCGAAACTCCACTGTTTCTCCTCCAGCTGCACACCGGATCTACGTCCATTTCTTGACGTAGGTTTTAGTATATTTGCTGGAGCACCCATCTTAACTGTCCCGTCTTGCAGAAAAATGGGGTCTAGATGTGGGCTTTTCACGATGCATTTGTTATTTAACAAAGAAAGACAGTATATGTATTAGACTAATAACATGTATTACACTTATAAAATGTATTATATTTATAACATATAATATATTTATAATATGTATTATACATATTACGTGTATTAAAGTAATATGTATTATACTTATTACACGTACTATACTAATAATATGTATTATACTTATTATGTGTACTATATTAATAATATATATTATACTTATTACATGTATTTAATATGTATTATACTCAGTACATGTATTATACTAATAATTTGTATTATACTTATTACATATATTATACTAATAATATGTATTATACTTATTACATGTATTATACTAATAATATATATTATACTTGACAAAATCAAATTCCTCTCTGTTTCGGCAGTCAGAGACCCTTAACTATCATGCTGGTATCCGGATTAGCAACCCAAAGCTGACCAAGACCCTGTCCCATTTCTCCGTTGGCACCCCCAGTAACAGGTTAACCTGACTAACAGGTTAGGGATCGCCATAGTCCCCACGGCGATGAGTGTGCTAAAGAAGTATTCCCCCCCCCCCCTTTTTATTTGTGCGTTTTATCTCAACTTAAGAGAACAGAAAAAAAACAAACACACACACGCAGCTGTCATAAACTGTTCTCAGTGTTGCATTTCATCATCTTCACTGCACTGGTTATAAAGAAGTTCAAACTGACAGTTCCACAGAAGAAGAAGAAGAAGAAGAAGAAGAAGAAGAAGAGAGCGCATTCAACACTACGCAACAACGCTAACACAACATTTAACATTTTATATGAAAGTATGCGGGGGTTAAAAAATAACCCACACACACAAAAAAAAAAAGAAAAAGCAGATAAAATGTAAAATGGATGACGAAGCTAATGTAAGCAGGAGAAATTACTCAAGCATAAAAGGTGCAGGTATTTGCTTATACCCAATTTCTAACGCACCCCACAAATTATAAAAGTCCTGCACTTTATACAGCGAAAAATCTCCTCAGAATGTTTATTTTCTAATACCACTTTTATCTCAGGAAGGTCAGACAAAAGGTCTCCCTAAAACATTTCCCTGCCGCTTTGAAATTTTATACCCACAAAAGCATTCACTTCAAAAAAGCAATAACGATCTTTACACAAAGTCTAACAAGATAATTACAGCTTTTTATTGCAAGCAAAACATGGACTTTCAGCGCAACTCCACGACCAAGAAATGATCTTCAAATATATTGTTGTCTCATCAATACATTATCTTCAAATTAATATCAGCAACAGGACAATGCCCTAGCGAGGGGCATCTCTAGGAGGCATAATTAACGAAGTCAGTGGTATACATTGTGTCTTTTTTTTTTTTTCCTTCCTCCAATTACTGAAATTACAAGAAATAATTTCTTGGTGTTAAATATCCTGCGGTGGATTAGTGGAGGTCCTGTAGGACATGAGACGCTGCGTCCTTTGAGTGTTTTATTTCATTTATAATTTGTTTGTTGGTAGAAATAGTGTACGTTTATTTCGATTATGTACATTATATGTCGTTTGTTCTATTTTATGCAGTGACTTTTCTAATTCTTCTTCTTATTATTATTATTCTGTCACTTTGTAACTGCGAGCTGGTGTTCTTTGCAGCCAATGCGTTGAAGATATTGAGGCAAAGCATCGTATCGGCGTTCGAGCGGATTATGGCAGCTATTTTTTTCGGTCCCGGAGAACAGTTAAAAAACAAAAAAAGCAGAGGGTGTGCAATACCTCTATAGCAGACTCCACCACCATGAGGACAATGGCGATCCCTGCCCCGTTAGCCAGGCTAGACCTGTTACTTGGTGGGTGGGGGGTGGGGGGGGGTACCGGCGGAGAGGTGGGAGAGGATCTTGGACAGCTGCAGGTCGGTTATAGAATGGCAGAGCATTCTTATTTGTGTAATATTCTTAAACTGATATCTCTTCACTACCAAGAAACAGCACGAAGATGGACACCATAAGGGGTAAGTATGGGTAGACCAAAGGAGACGTGGAGAAGAACAACAGAGAGGATGTTGAGCAATAGAGGGCTCACCTGGGCAAGAGAGGAAAAAAAGGTAAAAGACAGGCGTTTGTGGAAAACCCTTGCTGAAGCCCCATGTGCAACTTAAGGTTCAGAGAGAGAGAGAGAGAGAGGGAGAGACCCCCTCTGTTCAACCTTCATTTTTAAGTTTTATGCGACATTTTCTTGATGACTGAGGTGAAAGATGAGCATCTGAAGACGAACAAAGAAGAAACACTGTATATAGATGAAAATGAAATCTGATGTCTATAAATCGCGAAAGTTTATCTCTGGAAGTATCACATACAAAAAAATGGCGAACATTTTAATGACAGTTTCACCGCACAGAGCTCCTGCTATCTTTAATTAGACTGAATATATCTACAGCAGCCTCACAACGAGGCTGCATATCATATTTTATATCACCAGATGCTTGCTGCATTATTGCAAGATCGCTTTATAACAATATCGTCTTCTTGCAAATGTGTTTGATACTTCTGTGACAATACCGCCTACTTGCAAATTTGTATGATACTTTTATAATAAAACCACCCTTCTTGCAACTGTGTATTATACTTTTATGACAATACTGCCTACTTGTAGCTGCGTATGATACTTTTATGACAATACTGCCTACTTGTAATTGTGTATGATACTTTTATAACAATACTGCCTACTTGTAATTGTGTATGATACTTTTATGACAATACTGCATACTTGTAATTGTGTATGATACTTTTATGACAATACTGCCTACTTGTAATTGTGTATGATACTTTTATGACAATACTGCCTACTTGTAATTGTGTATGATACTTTTATGACAACACCGCCTACTTGTAATTGTGTATGATATTTTTATGACAATACCGCCTACTTGTAATTGTGTATGATACTTTTATAATAAAACCACCCTTCTTGCAACTGTGTATGATACTTTTATGACAATACTGCCTACTTGTAACTGTGTATGATACTTTTATGACAATACTGCCTACTTGTAACTGTGTATGATATTTTTATGACAATACTGCCTACTTGTAACTGTGTATGATATTTTTATGACATTACCGCCTACTTGTCTAACACTGTGGAGGTGGAAGACGCGCTGCTCAAACTGAATGAGAAAGCAGTCAGCGGCCCATAGTTGACTGCGTATGTCAGAACTGGCCAACCTTAGCTCTCTGTCGATGTCAGAACTGATGAACCTTAGCTCAGTGTCGATGTCAGAAATGGCGAATCTTAGCTCAGTGTCCATGTCAGAACTGATGAACCTTAGCTCTCTGTCGATGTCAGAACTAATGAACCTTAGCTCTCTGTCCATGTCAGAACTGATGAACCTTAGCTCTCTGTCCATGTCAGAACTGATGAACCTTAGCTCTCTGTCCATGTCAGAACTGATGAACCTTAGCTCTCTGTCCATGTCAGAACTGATGAACCTTAGCTCTCTGTCCATGTCAGAACTGATGATCCTTAGCTCTCTGCCCATGTCAGAACTGATGAACCTTAGCTCTTTCTCCATGTCAGAACTGATGAACCTTAACTCTATGTCCATGTCAAAACTGATGATCCTTAACTCTCTGTCCATGTCAGAACTGATGAACCTTAGCTCTCTGTCCATGTCAGAACTGATGAACCTTAGCTCTCTGTCCATGTCAAAACTGATGATCCTTAACTCTCTGTCGACGTCAGGGCTGGCGAACCTTAGCTCACTGCTAGAACTGGCGAACCTTAGCTCTCTGTCGATGTGAGGGCCGGCGAATCTTAGCTGGCCAAGAACATATCCCGTGTCTAAGTGGTGCCCCCTGGAAACAGACAAGTCAACAATGGGAAGGAGTTACCCGGTCCCAAAAAAATTACTCCGAACTGAAGTCAGATGTGTTGGGCCGAAAGTGACATAATTGCGACACAGGGCAACCAAAGCCCCTTCCAGGCGACCGCCAAAGAAGAAAGATGTATGTCACGGCCGCCATCTTACAAATGTGCATTATGGGAGTTGAAGATTTGAACTTTAAACACACATTATAGGAGTTAAACATTTGAATTTAAAACACACATTACAGGAGTTGAACATTTGAACTTTAAACACACATTATGGGAGTTGAACATTTGAACTTTAAACACACATTATGGGAGTTGAACATTTGAACTTAAACACACATTATGGGAGTTAAACATCTGAAATCTGAACACACATTATGGGAGTTAAACATCTGAACTCTGAACATACATTATGGGAGTTAAACATCTGAACTCTGAACACACATTATGGGAGTTAAACATCTCAACTCTGAACACACATTATGGGAGTTAAACATCTGAACTCTGAACACACATTATGGGAGTTAAACATCTGAACTCTGAACACACATTATGTTGGGACGGTCTGGTACTAAGAACAACGCATAATGTTGTTTTCTTACATAAGTTGCTGTTGTTTCGAAGGCTGTCTGTCATTTACCTGATGACTTAGATGATGAGGACGAATGATGATGAGTCACTACGGGGTGAAGCTTATTGAAAGAACCAGGGTGGTAGCTCATTTAAACCTTTGTAAGCCCCAAGATATTAAGAGAGGGGAAAAAAAATCACGAAAATTACCGATTCTACTCACGGGGATGAAGGCGATGTCTGATTTGGAAACC
Source organism: Achatina immaculata (assembly GCA_009760885.1). Lineage (NCBI taxonomy): Eukaryota > Metazoa > Mollusca > Gastropoda > Stylommatophora > Achatinidae > Lissachatina > Lissachatina immaculata. The sequence goes on from CM019716.1 coordinate 77,591,126, forward strand.
AGCGACCCATAGCTGACATGCTACCGTTATGGTTGGCGAACCATAGCTGACCAAGACCCTGTCCCTCCTCTCCATTAATGCTCGCGGCAACAGCCCTAGTCTGGCTAAGGGGGCAGTGACTGCCATAGTTTCCATGGTGGTGGAGTCTGCTAAAGAAGTATTGTAAACTGCATGATTTTTAGTTCCAATAAGTGGTTGAAAAACTCCGCTAGCCCGACACAGTGCTATACCCAACATCTTCCCTCAACTCACGTATATATTTATATATGTATATGTATATAGTTTCCTTCCTAATCAGTATCCAAGCCTTCATACCAGCAATTTTAAAAAACTGTGGATTAAGTTGTTTGTAAGCTTGAAATATATCACGAGAGTGGTGTTTTCACAAAGTGATTTCTACAAATTCTGACCAGCGTAAACTAGAAAGCGCCTCATGTATTGCTTGTGAAAAGAAAAAAAGATTGAAAATGTGAACCTGAAATCACGCATTCACATTATACTTTTCGTCCTTAGAGACGGGTTTGGACTAGACAGATGTTAGTTGTGGGTTTTGCTGAACAGTTCCTCTCATGGCTGATTTTTACCAATGAATGATTCTCACAACTAGGCTACAGTTAGTAGCAAGTAATGTTTGTGTTGCAAGGTTCAGTATACTTGAACTGGCGTCTTTTGTCTTCAAGTCTGGCACTCTGATGTACAAAGCGGCATAGAAGAAAAGCCTACTTCGTGTCCATGTTGGGTAAACCTGACATTTTTATGTTTAAATATAAATAATATTGTTAATAAATGGGAGGAGATGCAGGGGAAGACGAAGAGAAAAATATCATGGACAGTCTAAAGGGATGACAGAGCAAACAAAAACAAAAAACGAAACACTGAATGAGCTTATGGAAAATATAAAAGAAACGAGATTTGTATAGCAGCACGAACGACAACGCATGTCGGCATGGCACATGATGATGATGATAAAAAAAAATCACACCAAACTGCTAATAACGTACATGGACTTTCAATACAGAAAAGATGTTCTGAATCCTTCTTTGACCTTTCTTTTTAAATAAAGCACTAAATATACGTTTCTTGTAAATGTTTCATACTGAATCTACTTCCTGCTCCATGGAAGCCCCAAAAATTCTTCTATGGACTCTCTGAGGCCGGTCCACTGGCCTAAGGTTATGAACTACCTCTCTGGCAGTTTTGGGAGCGTTTGTATTTAGCACAGATTACATTCTGCCATTGTCTGTACCTAACAGATTTCTGTGCTTTATCGCTATCTTCTGTCACGCAGGATGAAATAGATGATCATGTCTCTTTTTTGTGTATGTGTTTATGTGTGTGTATATGTGTGCCTACCTTCTCCATTGCTTAGAACTGCTTTTTATCTTTTACTTTCTCCGTTAAGTTTTTTTTTTTCTACTAAATTTTACATGGTGCTTTCATGCCGAAGCGTCCGTTACTTTCTCTCTCGGTCTTCATCTGCTACTCTGTATACCTTTATCCTGGTATTATAACAAACTGTCATACCATTGATTTCTTATTAAATGTAAAACATTTGCCCGCTATTAAAAGTATATAAAGTGAATCCTTGCTTTTTTTTTTTACCAAAAGTAACTATCCTTCGTCGTAAACAGGGATCTCTGTCAAGAAAAAGAGGTGCAAGAGGGATATACGATGTCGCGTCAATAATGTCTCACTTTAAGATAAGCCAAAGAAAGAAAGAAAACACATCTTTCTATGCTTGCATGTTTCACATCTTCGTCTAATTGTTCAACCGCCTCTTTCTGTTATATACTGTGGGAGATTTTTAAAAAAAAAACCAACTTTATAGTCGGAGTGTTCAAAAGAGACGGATAAAGAAAACTTTATAGCCAGAGTGTCCAAAAGACGGGGATGTAGAAAACTTTACAGCCAAAGTATCCCAAAAAAAAAAAATGCAGATAAAGAAAACTTTATAGCCAGAGTGTCCAAAAGACGCGGATGTAAAAAAAACTTTATAGCCAGAGTATCCCCAAAAAAATGCAGATGAAGAAAACTTTATAGCCAGAGTGTTCAAAAGAGACAGATAAAGAAAACTTTATAGCCAGAGTGTCCAAAAGACGGGGATGTAGAAAACTTTACAGCCAAAGTATCCCAAAAAAAAAAAAAATGCAGATAAAGAAAACTTTATAGCCAGAGTGTCCAAAAGACGCGGATGTAAAAAAAACTTTATAGCCAGAGTATCCCCAAAAAAATGCAGATGAAGAAAACTTTATAGCCAGAGTGTTCAAAAGAGACAGATAAAGAAAACTTTATAGCCATAGTCTCCAAAAGACGCGGATGTAAAAAAACAACTTTATAGCCATAGTCTCCAAAAGACGCGGATAAAGAAAACTTTATAGCCGGAGGTCCAAAAAACCGCGGATGTGGAAAACTTTATAACCGGAGTGTCTAAAAGAGGCGGATGTAGAAAACTTTATAGCCGGAGTGTCCAAAAGTTGTTCCGCGTGCAGCACAATAGGCCTAGCATGCCACGTACGTATTTGCAGAGTGGGAGATATCTATGAAAATGTGACTAATTCATTAAACTTAACAGATAATCAAAACATTTAACTTTAAATGTTCCCTCACATACGTTTCCTTGTCTCTGAACAATTTAAAACCATTTGTAAAGACATGTAAAGCTCGTTTTAAACACGATTAGTTCATCTCTGCTTCATAAATGCCGTTTTTTTCTAATTTTTATCTAATTTTCGTTAAGTTCAAACAAAAACAAAAAAACTTGGTGATTTATATGCGGCTCGCCACTCGATTTCCGCATACATTTGTAGTCCTTGTGGCTACTGAAGTTGCAGATCTCATTTCTACAAACTGTTTTATCTTTTAATTTATGTTCCTTAAATCGTATTCCGGTTTCCTTGAAGTAATTGATGTCTGCAGCACTGATATCGTGTCTCTAGCGGGTACTAACTTCTCCAGGGCGTGTCTGGCCTGACATTCAACGTTCGTGAAGATTGTCTCCCCTCCTAACTGCTGTGTAACTGTGGAGATTGTCTCTTCTCCTAACTGCTGTGTAGCTGTGGAGATTGTCTCTTCTCCTAACTGCTGTGTAGCTGTGGAGATTGTCTCTTCTCCTAACTGCTGTGTAGCTGTGGAGATTGTCTCTTCTCCTAACTGCTATGTAGCTGTGGAGATTGTCTCTTCTCCTAACTGCTGTGTAGCTGTGGAGATTGTCTCTTCTCTTAACTGCTGTGTAGCTGTGGAGATTGTCTCTTCTCCTAACTGCTATGTAGCTGTGGAGATTGTCTCCTCTCCTAACTGCTATGTAGCTGTGGAGATTGTCTCTTCTCCTAACTGCTGTGTAGCTGTGGAGATTGTCTCTTCTCCTAACTCCTGTGTAGCTGTGTCCCAAGCCTAGGTAGTTAGAACTTGTCTTCTAACATCTTTAATGATCAGACAAATTTTGTCAAAGACCTTCTGATCTTTATTGTAATCTTTCTGTAAAACGCTGTTTCCACTGGCCGAGTTTTACAGTCTGAAACTCCAGTGTTTGAGTTCAAACGCCTCTCCCCCCCCCCCCCTCCTAAAAAATCCAGAAAAATTATATAAAGATTTACTTCAAGTCCTTATAAGGAGCTGCAATTAATCTATACATGAGATTTATAAATCTTTCTTTCTACTCAAGTTTGAATTATACAAAAATAGACGTTCATCTACAATTTTGTAATGTTTCATGGCATTTATACTGGTTACTTCCTAGCTTCCCACAGTCTTCGATGCTGATTCTCCTGACAACAGCCTGTGTGCATCTCTGTACATGTTTGTATGTTCTAGTATATTCAATAATGTAATTGTATGAGAGGCAACCAGGTACTTGTATGTGAGGCAACCAGGTACTTGTATGTGAGGCAACCAGGTGCTTGTATGTGAGGCAACCAGGTACTTGTATGTGAGGCAACCAAGTGTTTGTATGTGAGGCAACCAGGTGCTTGTATGTGAGGCAACCAAGTACTTGTATGTGAGGCAACCAGGTACTTGTATGTGAGGCAACCAAGTACTTGTATGTGAGGCAACCAGGTGCTTGTATGTGAGGCAACCAGGTGTTTGTATGTGAGGCAACCAGTTTCTTTTTTTTTTTCTATCAGTGCCAGTCGGGGTAGAAGTCTTTTGCTCTTTTACATACGTCATAACTATTCTCTTTCTTTCTTTCTTTCTTTCTTTCTTTCTTTCTTTCATTCTTTCTTTCTTTTTCTTTCTTTCTTTCTTTGAATGTTGACGTCCCCTCTCTCCCCTTCATAAAATTATTATCTAGATCAAGGTTGTCCACCTGGCGGCCCATGAAGCCATTACGCCTGGCAAGCTATTACCAAAATGAAACTTATCTGATTAAAATAACACCCCCGCCCCACATTCTTTCCTCAAAATGTAGAAAAAAAAAGCATTTAAACATTTCTAAAAGGTCTGGGAAGCTAATAAAAAAAAAAAGAAACACTCTGTTCATCTTTATTTTAGGAAGTGTCATTTTGTTTTGTTTTTATGTAAAGTGACAAAAAAAAACAAACTATTTGATTTTAATGCGGTCACTCCATTTCCTGATACAGTTGTGGCCCTTGAATCCACTGAAGTTTGGAACCTCAGTTTTAGTGTTTGCTGTTTCTTGTACTTTGCATCATTTCATGTGTTTGTACCCCTTTATGTTCATTTCTATCTCTTTTTTTTTCCCAGAGAAAACGGCAAGAACTGAGTGATGTAATCTTTCTGAAGGAAATAACAGACGTAATGCTCTCATATTATTATAGAAATCTTAATTTGTAACATCTGGCATCATTATCAGGTTCTCACCAGGAGTATCACAGGTAAGAGAATATCATTTGGGATGTCTAAAGAATTATACTTTAATGGTATTGTTAGATACTCGACTTGATGTAACAGAGAAATATGATTTTGGAATGATTTTGTGGGAATATTCAGAACAAATGTTGCAGCATCTGTTCTCGCCCTGCGTATTACTGAATTTACCCCTTATCTTCAACGTGATGATGTAGGCATCGATGGTGCTCTTGCTTCATGAAAGTGCTGGCAATATGTTCCTTACAGCCGATGAAGTGAAGATGTTGAGGCATCATATCCACGGGGACTGGGTTATGGCGGATTTTTTGTTTTCAGACTCTGAGATGCAATGATTTCTTAATAGACTCTACTGCCGTAAGAACTACAGCGATGGCTGCTCTGTTCGCTGGAGCGAAGATACTGACCGTTTTGGCAGTCAGAGACCCAAACTGACATGTCAGGATCAGGTTTTGCCAACCATAACTAATCATTACCCTGTACCCCCTCTCCGTTGATATCCCCCCCACCCAAAAAAAAAAGGTCTAACCTGACTAACGGGGCAGGGATCGCCATACTCCCAATACTCTGCTAAAGAAGTACTGCTGTACACCCTCTGCTGTATAGCTGCCCTCAGGGACTGAAAACTTAGTTGCCGTGACCCTCTCCGAAACCAGCACAATGCTGCCCCTCAAGATCTCCACCACTCCGGTTGCAAAGAACATCAGCTCGCAGTTCTATGGAGATTAAGAAGAAGAAGAAGAAGACGAAGAAGAAGAAGAAGAAGAAGAAGCCCTGGTGGCCAGGCCGAAACTTTTAACTGGGCCATCCAAATAGCGGTGGACCGGATCTTAGTCGGCTATAGTTGGCTAAACCTGGTGCAAACAATCGGCTATGGATCACTGAGCCCGACAGAGGTAGTTCTTCTAGGCGATGCAGGGGGCTGTGTTCTTGATATGTGAGATACTACCAGGCTGCAGTGATTTCCTTTTACTTCTGTTGACCATACAAGAAGAAATATACATGTCAGCTTCAGTGTCAAACTGCTCAGTAGCCTCCACCACCTTTTTCACCTGGTTGCTGTGTTGTCTTCAAGAAGAACTGCATGTAAATGCGACCGAGTCTTGACTACACATAGCTCACAGGACCTGGTAACACAATGAATGGCTCCACTCCTCAGCTGTACTGACACTGTAATATTGTGAATTATATATTTATGAATTGTTCCATATTATAGCATTGAAGCTTGCAGATGCTATTTGATTACACATCACAGATTTCACAAAATTTTACCACATTCACTATATCAGAGCAAGTTCGATGAAATGTTCACTGCATTATTTAATCCTGACAAATAAATTAAAGATGTATTGTCGGCAACATCACTTGGAATGAATCACTTAATCATTTGTTGACAACATCAAACTCTATCATATGCTACATACAGCATTTCGGCAGTGCTCTCAACTTCAAGATATTCTACATGTGATACTATGACGATTCTAAACTCTGTTTTCTAATAGATCTGCAACACGTGGTCAACTAGTTTCTCCTCTAAAATCACTTTACTCGAAACTCCAAAAGCATCAAATCGTCTAAATCATTTGAATCACCTGAAAAACATCTTCAGTCCACCACTTATTCTGATTCCATATCGTCTCGTTTTCTTTCTTGTTCTTCTGTGTTTCTGTCCCCTCCGCTCTACTGTTCTTCTGTTCCTTTTCTGGTCCGTGTTCCCCTTCTTCTGTTCTTATCTGATTCTCCTCTTGTCTGTCTGGTCCTCTCTGACAGTCTTCCTCTGCCGTCTCAATCGGCCTTCGCTTACTGACCGTCTTTGGTCGCACGATTCCCCCACTCGATCGTCCCTCTCTGTCTGCTGTTCCTCTCTGATCGTCTGATTGTCCCTGATTGTCTGTTCTTCCGTCTGCTATTCTTCTCTTCTCTATCTACTTCTGACGATCCCCCTCACTTGTCCGCTAGCCTCTAGACTTCCTCTTCTTGGGGGCTCCTTCCTTCTCGTGCTCCTTACTTTGACGTCTGGACCGGTCTCTATTCACTAACTATCCTTCTTCCTCCGTCTTCGGGCCCCCTCCTCTCCAACTGCCCCGTTACTTACATGTCGTAAATCATTTGTCCAATAGGCCATGCCTCTAAATATTTAATTCGTCAGCTGGCCCAGTCGGTAACTCCTTTATTTAAAAACCGTGTGCTATAGCGTCATAAGATTAGCAAGCTAATACGTGTCATACGTGTCAACTCTGTCTATACAATTGTCATTTATGTAAGTCATTGTCTTGTCTTTCATGTCGGAGGTTTTATTGTGTCCTCGCTTTTCATTGTGTCTGCCTTTTTTATTCGTCTTTTCTGTTTTGTTTACTTGTGTCAGCGTCAAGTCATACTAATGTCATGGAAGTTTGTTTTTCTACCTTGCTCTAATTTTCCTGTTTACTTTTTCTGTTGATATTAGATGTTGCTATTATGCCTACAATATATTCATAAACATATTCATTAATAATAATAATAATAACCACTCTAATCATTACTTATAAGGCCAAGCTACAGCACAAACAACAAAGAACCACGTTCAAACAGCATTTAAGTCGCGCTTTTGTTTTCGTGATTTTGAAACCTTCCAAATCTCTAATTAGAACATTCTGCAGAAACCTTCCCCAAGAACACTGGCTCTTTATCAACATCACCTTCCTGGAAAGGAGGGTGCAAAATGTATAAAGATTAAAAGAGTATCTTCAAATGGCAGCGTGGCATATCTTCTACGATGTTTAATTACCACGAATACACGACCCGCGCCTGTGCACGATTTTTTATGTGTGAACATTATGTATTGTATAATGAGAAATATCCCAGTAGGCGGTAAGCTTCGAGATCGACAAAATAGATGTTCCTGTTATCTGTACACACGCTTCTCCAGGACGTAACTCCCAGGCTATCTGGCGTCTGGGGAGAAAAAAAAAATTGTCGCAAATTATGCAGACCTAGGGGTAGCGCCTGTTTCCAGGTAAAGGCTGACGTAGTGGAAATCAATGAGAGTAACGCCCTTGCCCAGCAGGTGGACAGATTACTCCGCTGTAGAAGGTGTCAATGTGAGAAATCTCATCACCGGCACAAGTCCTCGAGAGGATGTAGTCCCGTAAAAGACGAAATTTATAGAGATAAGAAATAATTTTATAAAATAAATAAATATCTGCCTGGAATGTTCTTTAATTTTGATTACCTTAATATAAACTTTGCGAGGCTGGGAGGGGAACTGAGATGGCTTAGCTGCGAATGGGGAGATAACCGGTGTTAAATAAGGAAGTATTTCGGTGCAGTAATTGTGATAAGTTTTCCTACAAGGAGCATACGGTAAGTGTGGAAGAGTATTTAAATTTATCATTAATCAAGGGAATAACACGATGCGGCTTTATCTCCCTTCCAGCGGGATGGCATTTATAACCGTGGTAATACACTGGTGTATGTGGATTCAAAGGCTGCAAGGTACGGTAAGCCAGGAGGGCGAGTGAACCAGAGGCAAGGTCTGAGATCCAGGTTACAGCATTATTTCTAGCACCAGGGGGTAACAGTAATAGGTTAACATAGACATCAAAATGATTAAAGAAATCTCTGTTCTCAGTTCAAGAAATCTCTATTCTCGGTTCAAGTATCTAACCTCTATTTAAGATATCTACAACGGAGTTAGAGAATGCAGTGCAGAGGAAAAATAGGAAATTATTCTGGAAATTAAGCAACTGATTCATCAGTAAAAAGGTACCACCAGAGAGCCATAAAATCACAAAGACCCACAAAACAGAGGATCACTGATCAGTTTATAGAAAAACACTTTTTTTATCCATGTACTGGAGCAGCATCAAAGCTCACACAGTGATTCTTCAGAACATCCAAGGAACGAACTTTATTTTCAGAGAGTGAAGAATATGATCTTCAAGTCCTTCCGTCTTACGATCTTCTAACTTTCAGACTTCACACTGTTGCAAACATTCAGTTGACTACAAATTCAATGTTCCCTCTAAGCTGCGCGGCAGAGCGCGCGCACGCATACACAGAAACAAATCATCACGTGTAAGGAATTTTAAATGCCTCAGTAAGTAAAGACATACATAAATAAATATTAATTTGCTTCTATTTTTCAATGTTCTGATGTTACACTGTGATATAATAGCGCCGTAGAAACGATAGCGCTATATGAGTTTCTTTTCCTGATTTCTTTTGATTTTAGAATTTTTTTCCTCTTAGAACGTAAAAAAAATTATACTTTGTAATTTGACGTTACAACTCACATTTGTGCACAATTTTTTTGGTTTGGGTTTTGTAACAACATATTTCACTTGGGTTGAAAATGTTGTCATGAAAGAAAAACCCTAGCGAACACTTTGTTACAAATATGTTAAAGATGTAACACCCACAAGAAAATTTAAAATGATGTAACTTTAATTTGCGGAAATTATCCATTACGAGTGTGTAAAATTTATCTGTAGCTGAAACAGAATATATTTATGTAGTGGTTTATCTATTTTTATTTATATATAATTTACTTTATTCCCATTAATCAAAATGGAAAAATACATGTAGAATGGGACAGATATTGAAGAAGTCATTCAGTTTGCATACCTCGGCAGCTACATAGACCAGGATGGTGACACCAGAAAGAAAGTTAGAATTAGAATTGCAAAAGCAGCATCGATCTTCAAGAATCTTGAGAACATATGGCATTCAAAAGTTATAAGCACAAAAACCAAGTTAAGATTATTCAGTTCAAATGTAATATCCACTCTCATTTATGCATGCGAAAGCTGGAAAGCAACTAAAGAAATATACAAGAAATTAGACTCTTTTGAAAACAGATGCCTAAGGAAAATACTCGGCATCAAGTGGAACGAATTCAAGAACAATGCAGAGATAAGACAGATGACTGAACAACAACCAGTCTCATGGGTGATCAGGAAAAGGAGATGGACAATATGTTGGTCACCTGATGAGAAGAAATGATCAGAGAATCCCAAAACAAGCTATCAAGTGGAACACAACAGGGCAAAGAAAAAGAGGCAGACCGCGTGAAACTCTGAAGAGGACATTGCTAAGAGAGGCCAAATTAACAGGCATAAAATCCCTTGATGAGGTTGAAAGACTGGCCGAAGACAGGAAAAATTGGCGAACTACCTTGCGAGCCCTATGTAACGTTTAATGGCACGAGAAGGATATAAGAAGATTACTTTATTGTTCTTATTTCGGCACTGACGTTGTTGTCGTGTGCCAGTATATCAGTCACTCGTATCTTCATACAGCGGTAGGCAGCAAGAGAAACTTGCCAGACATCACGAACAGCATTTGGTTCACCAAGCGCCCGAGCACACTACTCAGTACAATAGGTTGTAGGTTGGTCTTAGCAAGACAAAAGAATACCATACAAAGCACTTACACAGTGTTTATAACTTACAGCGAGGATACTAAGCTGATGATCTGGCCGAGAGACTTTCATTAAACGCCTGTTTGAAACTCCCAAGTTTCCTGGACCACGTGTATTGTTCAACTCCAGGCATAAAACCGATCCAGGCTGCTTTTTGCTTGCTATCTTTCCCTACCTGAGTTTTCTAACGAGTCTGGCCATTGACAGGCAACTCAAATGACTTGTGTAGATTCTGACATGCGGCAATATCAGGTAATTTTTGCTCACCTGGCTGTAGGTGTCAAGGTTTGATTTGACCTCAAAAGACTTTGTCTTCTAGACTCCGTCCTAGCATTCCGCCCTGTCTATCTTACCACGGGAACTGGGGCAGTGTTACACTATATTAGGTCTCTGTCAGCACATCATACAGTTTCTTCTTCTTCTTCTAATTTTTTCCAACCAGCTGCTGAATTCAGCAGTTTTCCGAACTGCTGAAACTCACTGCTGCAGACAAGACACACCTATTCCTCTCTATTCCTCTTTCTTCTTGATATTTTCTTGCCAATTGTCGATCCCAAGAGCGCATATGTTTTCTTCAAAGTTGTCTGGGTCTACCTCTTGGTCTGTCTCCTTTCATTGCTTCTGACTAGGCTATTTTTGTTTGTCTATCCTCTTCCATTCTGCCCGAGCCACCTCAATTTATTGTTTTTAACAATGGCTGTTAAAATCGGAGAGTTAAACAATGTGTAGATTTTCTGCAACGTATAAAAATACTAAACACATGGGAGGTAATTATTATCACACTCTCACAGTCACAGCGCGCTACATAAATTGATATTAATATACCTACCATATATATATATATAAGAAGAAGAAGAAGAAGAAGAAGAAGAAGAAAAGAAGACGAAAATCTTCACAAAATTCTAGTATTCCACAGACTTGCTCCACGAACCCCAAGATGACCACTATGACCCTCTCAGATCCGCATTTTAAGAACCACTATCCCAGAGCGACATACACCCACATTAAGCTAATTATTTCCCCGCTACTACTTACATATGATATTTCTAACCTTTACAAAACAAAGAATATACACCAGACCCGTACACGAAACAATCCTTAAAGCTAAATAATTCAATAACACATTCCGTCAGAAACTATAAATCACGCAAATGACGATGTCCACGTGATCACCGTCTAAATCCCCCTTGGCCAGGTACATATTAAACAACAAAACATAATCATGTGGTGGTGGTGTTAGACTCCCCTGCATGTAATCCAGTCTTTACTGACAAAACTACAACGCCAGTGGCTAGGAAAGTTCATAATGAACATTTGTCCACAAGAAAGCAGCCAATGAAACCAGGAAGAGATATCTCAGAACTCCTCGTTATTAATACTTCCAAATGAAATGTATTTCTAATGACCCCACGAACAAACCCTATTGGCCGTTATTAAGAGAACACGCCAGTAGATAATAACTGAAAGGAATACTGGAAAATTAAGAAAGAAAGGGTCAGGGAAAATAAAAGAAAGGCTTACACTATGAAACGAAAAAAAGACAAAGACTCGAGACTGGCAAGACCTCTTAATCCGGGCCAGCAAATCTCCAGTGAACAAAAGCAAAAATAATTGAAGCCAGAGAGCGAGGACAAATCTGAGAGCTGGCTAAACCAAGGGATCTTTGTTAACGACGAAACGGTCTAAACAAGGCTCTTTTGTCCCGACTCGCGAGAGAAGAAACTATAGTTTAGAGAGGGGCTAAAGGGGAGAAAAGTCAGCGGGTATAGTGAAGAGAAGACGAATAGTGAGGCAAATCAGACAGGAGGGGGTTGAACTAGAAGAAACAGTGGGAATATAGGGCAGATTATCTGTAACTAAAGTTAGTTTATAACAAATAACTAGAATTAGTGTAACAGGTAACTAGAGTTGGTGTAACAAGTAATTAGAGTTTAGTGAAGCAAATACCTAGTTACTTTAACAAAACAAGAGTTTGTGTAACGATTTCTGGACTCGGTCCCGCCTCTGGGATTTAACTGATTGCATCATTATTTTATTATTATATTATTATTTATGGCTGTCATTACCAGATGTGGTGTCGCCAGGAATAGGCGATCATGCCTCTCGAGAGATTTCATCATGCACTAGATTCTTTATAATCTAGTCGGAGAAAAGTATAAATGATTATTTTTGAAAAAAAACCCATTGTACACAAATAAGAATAGTTTAGATGCCAGAGAAAGAGAAGTGATAAGAGAACGACAGCGGATCGATCCCTGGACCGTGTTAGGTGGAGTAACTGCCCAGCCATGAGAGGACAGCGTGCTATCAACTCGGCCACGGAGTTTTTTTTTTTCTTTTGTCTTCCTCTGCCTCGTTTACACTTTGTTTTTCCTGTTGTTGCGGTGGCTCCCCTTCTCTTTGTATGCCCAGTATGATAAAGAAAGAGCCAGATAGAACCTATATTGCTCTAAGGAAGAGAGCCATGGATAGAGCAATATAGAAAACACTGGAAGGCATCAAGAGATGCAGTTTAGCAGAAGAAAAGATACTTTTCACACACACACACAAAGGTAAAGGTGAAAAGTACAATCCCCTTTTACATGCCATATAGGCGTATTTAGGATACGGTGTAAAGCCCGTATTCCCAAGACTTTCGGCACAACGAACAAGGCAACTAACAAGTGACTGACAAAAACAAAACAACAACAACAAACGGTTGCCTTTTTCTTTAAATTTTTCTTTAAAGGATTTCACTCTCCGCTGGATTTCGACAGCCATTTTTCATTAGCAAGCATTTTCTTTCGATAAAGATTTCCGTATTACAGGCGGATCCCGACTTATGTAGCTTCGACATACGTAAATCCGGACTTACGCAAAACAAATTTACAACCTGCGTAAAAAAAAAAAAATCTAAGGAATTTTACGGATACAAACTTCTAACGTAAAATACCGCTTAAGGTAAATAATACAGCAAGCCTCTGAGTTAGGTAAAAATGGACTTACCCACAGAAGTTGTGGATCGATCCACTTACGCACGTCAGGGATTTTCTCTAGTCAGTATATTGTCAGAGATTCACAATATACATTGTATATAGTTTATTTTTTTTATTGGTTTTCACTACAAGAAAGAGAGATATCATATACTTAATACTAATATATATATACATATATATAATTCTTTGCATGGAAAGCAGTTTTGATTGTATATTTTTTAACACAAAAGGACGCAGTGAAGCTAAACAAAAAACCGAAGAGAAAAGAAATGCCATTGCTCTTGAAAGCAGATTCTAAGAAAAAGAAAACGCCCCTTAAAAAACAAAAAAACAGGCTAGTGATAATTACTACCGAATATTGCCTTGATGCATTTTAACAAAACAAAACAAAAAAGTAAAAAAAAAATCGCGGTTCATCTCAGCTCATAGCAGAATTATATACCAGCAAAAGAAACCTATCAATCTTCCATTCTTCGCCCCACCCCCAAACTCCCCACACCCTCAAGATCCTCCCACCACCACCAGCCCCTAATTCTCAGTGTATGAGCTAGCGAAGGCTAAAGAGAGACAAGGAGGACACCGATAAACCAACTTAGACGCTTTATAGTTCTATTATTATTATTATTATTGCAGTTTATTTCATACTTGTACAAACGCATCTTAACTACTTCATTCTCTGACAGATTACCTTCCCGAGCTTACGGATGATTTGACAGCTATTCCCCACCCTCCCTCCCCACTTCTCTTATCTTCATAATTTTCCCCCTATTCCCCCACCCCACCCCACTCCCTCCTTGCTTATTATTTTGTCGTTATTTTTGTTTTCCTTTAAACGAGGACACAGAGGATCAGGAAACTGGCTTTCCTGGGGAAGGAACAGGGACCAAGAAGTTACCCAACATTCCCGCGTATATTTTACAGTATTTTTTTTTTTTTATTATCATGTTTGCCGCGTATAATTTCATTTCATGACAAAACCCTGCCATCTTTGGAATACATCACATTTATGGCGAATTTAGATTAACATTTAATACCTATATTCAATTCTAACATAAAGTCCTTCATTTTGGCGCCCCCCTCTTCCCTTCAAGAATGATTTCCCTTTCAACTCTTTCTTTTCTTCCCTGACACTTGAAGATCTGAACAGCCTTACCTTCCAGGGCAAGCATTTCTCTGGCGTGCACAAGCTCTTGCAGTGTCTTTACCGGACTTTGTGTCAAAAGTTATTTCCTGGACTCCACGACCTCGTGGCACGAAATCTTCCCATGATGAATCCAATCACACGCTTTTAAACGAAACCTCCATAAACATGGTATTTTCAAAATTCGATGTTTACTCTGGCACTCATGACTAATTTTGCCCTCAATTCAATAAATATTATTACGCTAAGCCCGTGTAATATGCACGTCTCAAGCCAGAACTAGGCGAGGTGCCCCTGTCTTATCTGTTTACCGTAGCCGAGCTTGGGAAAGTAATTAAACATCTTATGCAAAAACCAGCCCATAGCACTCCAGGCCTCGTGGATCAAATTAAAATAGAATATTAAAGTGTGAGATTATATGTGTCAGGGCGGAGGTGAGGGCTGAAAGACATGGGGTGGGGGTGGGTGGAGGCGGGGGCGGGGCGGGGCGGGGCGGGGAAGACACCCTGAAAATAGAAATGAAAAGGCAAAACATTCCAGGAAATATAAATCACACCCAAAAAAATCTGACGATGATTTTAGCTGATTTACATGGACATTTTTTTTTTAAGTAGAGAGAGAGAGAGAGAGAGAGAGAGAGAGAGAGAGAGACGGGGACACGTGGATTTGATTTATTTCCTTCCACATTTCTAGACGTAAGGGGGAAGAACTGTCGGAGTCAGAATGTAAATGCATTTGGAGTAAATGGACTGGGATAGGCACAATACAGGGAATGGAGGGAGGTAAGTAAAGGCCGTTTAGAGATATGATGTAAAGGCCGTTTAGAGATATGATGCAAAGGCCGTTTAGAGATATGATGTAAAGGCCGTTTAGAGATATGATGCAAAGGCCGTTTAGAGATATGATGCAAAAGGCCCTTTAGAGATATGATGTAAAGGCCGTTTAGAGATATGATGCAAAGGTCCTTTAGAGATATGATGCAAAGGTCCTTTAGAGATATGATGCAAGGGCCCTTTAGAGATATGACGCAAAGGCCCTTTAGAGATATGATGTAAAGGCCTTTTAGAGATATGATGCAAAGACCGTTTAGAGATATGATGCAATGGCCCTTTAGAGATTTGATGCAAGGGCCCTTTAGAGATATGATGCAAGGGCCCTTTAGAGATGTGAAGCTCGAACCTTGTTTTCCTCGCCTTTCAGGTTCTCAGATATATTTCAGGAAACAAATACCCACAGAAAATGGCACAGAAGACGAAGAGTTTTCATTCCTAAATCTGCAAAGAAGTAGGTTAGGGCTCGGCAGAGCAAATCTAGATCATGAACAAAATGTGTGAAGACTTTAACCTCATCGCCAAGAGGCTGAGGAGTGTAAGAAGAGACGGAGAAATGGCCATTTATAATTGATTCCAGGGGTCATCATCTGAAACAGTTTGAGAACTACTGACCTAGACAATTTGTGTTATTATTTTTGAGTGAGAATGTTTCCAATGTTTGTATTTACAAAATCTTTCTTAAGTTTCACATTTAAAATGCGACCATTTCTTTCTTTCTTTCTTTCTTTGTTTCTTTCTTTCTTCCTTTCTTTCTTTCTTGTTCTACTTATTATTGCAGGCGTCTGTCTGTCTGTCTGTCTGTCTATCTTTTGAAACATTTGAAATAAGCAATTTTCTTCTTCTCGTAAATATTTCCTCTTAATCTTTTCCTTTTTATTTCTTCAGATGAGAAAAAAAATGGGGCTGGTGAGGGTCGGGGTAAGGGGGGGGGGTTGGGAGAAGACCTGTTTCCTCTTAGATGACAAGGTATGATTGTCTCGCCGACATTTTAAGCGTTAAGGTAAACAAGATAAACATTTAAAATGATTTAAAAGTACAGATTAATCAAAGTTTCCAGCTTAGATCGACAGAATACTGAGGAAGTAATTAGGACCTACACCGGTTCAGGGAAGTGAGATTAGGATATACTCAAAAAACCAAGGCAGCAGATAGTAGGGAAAAAACAAACAAACAGAAAGACTGGTAATTAACTCTTTCATGACGGATAATTAACTCTTTTAGTCCTCGTCACTTCAGCTGGAGTGTCATTTATGGAAATTAAAAATGCTTAAATTACTTGTGCATTTAGTGGGGTTTTATGGGGTTTTATTTTTATTATTATTATTATTATTTTAATTTCAAGAAAGCGAACATTTTAGTTCAACTTAATAGTTTAAAATATAATAATAGCGTTTTATTATGATAGAAGTTAATGCATTCTCTCTCTCCCCCCCCCTCCCCCTTCTCAAGTGAGCCTAGAAAACGAAAAAAATAAGTTGCTAGTCAAAGGGTTAATATCTTCACAAACGGTACAGAAAACTGAAGCAGCACATACTTTTCGCATGTAATTGTACAAGAGTAAAACAAAGTATAGACAAGTACCAAAAAAAAAAAAAGTTACGATGGAGGGATCATTCTCCGTGTACTCTAGATACATCCACAAGTGGTGAGATCTCCTCTTCAGTATCTCCTTCTGCGTATAGTAACTGATTACCTCCTTCAGCGTATAGTATCTGATTATCTCCTTCAGCGTATGGTATCTGATTTTCTCCTTCAGCCTATAGTAACTTATTATTTCCTTCAGCGTATAGTATCTGATTATTTCTTTCAGCGTGTAGTAACTGATTATCTCCTTCAGCGTATAGTAGTTGATTACCTCTTTCAGGGTATGGTATCTGATTATCTCCTTCAGCGTATGGTATCTGATTATTTCTTTCAGCGTATGGTATCTGATTATTTCTTTCAGCGTGTAGTAACTGATTATCTCCTTCAGCGTATAGTATCTGATTATCTCATTCAGCGTATAGTATCTGATTATCTCATTCAGCGTATAGTATCTGATTATCTCCTTCAGCGTATAGTATCTGATTATCTCCTTCAGCGTATAGTATCTGATTATCTCCTTCAGCGTATAGTAACTTATTACACCAGTTCCTTGTAGGCTGACCATCCCCCTTGAAGCTCGTCATTACTCATCCATTTTTCACTGCTCAGATTTCATTTCCCAACCTCCTTCAATCTTTGGAAATGGCGCCTACTCGCGGTTATCGACCAGCTTGTCTTACAGCACACAAGAAAAAACAAAACAAAACAAAACAATATTAACTTAAACCAAATAAAGTATGGTTGAAACAAGTCAATAAAACATTTTCAGTCAATAAAACATTTTTTCTTCGTGTCACTATTGTAAGGTAGAAAAGACACTGGTGTCTGCATTAATGATTTACAATATCTTCACAATGTATACGTTTACAATGGATAAATTGCAATATGTTCAAAATGGATGAGTTACAATATGTTCTCAATGGATGAGATACAATATATTCTCAGTGGTTGAATTACAATATCTCTAGTATGGATGAGTTACAATATGTTCTCAATGGCTGAATTACAATATCTTCACAATGGATGACTCACAGCATCGCCATAACTGCTGAGTTACACATCTTCCCTAAGTTTAGACTGTAATATTGTAACAATGGATGATTTAAAATAACTTCCACAATGGATGTCTTAAGGTATCATCGCTGTCGCTTAAACTACGGACAGTAAGAGCTAGAAAAGTAATTTAATAAGAACAAAAAAGAAAACAAGCACAAACAAAAGACTGAGAAAAGAAAAAAAAGAATCTGAAGAAATTGACAACGTATCTAAATATAAGATGAACGAAGTCTTCTCTTCTGACAAGAAACAGACTAACCATAAAAACAACGACAAAACAACACACAGTGTAGCCAAAACATTATCAATTCTACGAAATTCTGCTTTGTACATTAAAACACGTAATGAAACAATCTAACTAAAACAAGTAATAAAACAGTATAACTAAAACTCGTAATAAAACAATATAACTAAACACGTAATAAAACAATATAACTAAACACGTAATAAAACAATATAACTAAAACATGTAATAAAACAATATAACTAAAACATGTAATAAAACAATATAACTAAAACAAGTAATAAAACAATATACCTAAAGCAAGTAATAAAACAATGTAAATAAAACAAGTAATAAAACAATATAACTAAACACGTAATAAAATAATATACCTAAAGCAAATAATAACACAGTATAACTAAACAAATAATAAAACAATATAACTAAAATTTAGAAAAAGGTTCGCAGTATCATAATATTTTCAGAATACTGATTTGTCCCATTATAGTTTGCATATTTAAAAAAAACTGAATAAAAAAAACCACCAAAGATAATATTATAGTGCGGTTTGTCAAACTAAGAGCCATATTTTGTTGGTATTCAGTAGTTCTCTTTGCTGGCAGCCCCAGAAGTAAGGGGAATTAACGAATTTTATTAATTATATGTCACTTTTGGAAGTGTCTGTGGTTTAACTATATCACTGTCCAGAATTCTATCTGAACTGAACATAGAGATCCGAATATTTACTATATCAAGGCTGCTTCAAAAATAACTAATGAAGAATGTATGAGAAGAGTTGGAGAGACAAAAAAAACCTTGTCAAAAAGATAAGAGAGAGACAATGTACTTTCATAGGACATGCAATGAGAAGAGGGGGCATTGAAAATATTATAACAACAGGACAAATAGAAGGAAGAAGATCAAGAGGAAGACCAAGAGAAATGATACTGGACAGTCTGACGGGATGGTGTGAGAGGAGATCACCAACTGAACTGATGGCCTGCATGAAGGATCGGATACTTTGGAGAAGCATAATAGCCAACGCCAGTTGGCACGGCACCTGATGATGATGATTATGATGATGATGACGATGATGATGATGATGAAGGCTGCTTCACGCAGCGCTTCTCAAACTACTTGCAGATGGGGGGGGGGTGGGGGGAATTACTACTCTCATAGACTACCAGTGGCATTCATGCCACTTTAAAGAAGAATAATGGAAGAAAAGACAAGAGACAAGACAACTGTATAAAAGAATAGATGATACAAGAATAAATGACACATTTCTGTTTCCTACTTGGAGGAAGACACATTCAGATAAGTTCTTCGTGTTTTTGTTTTGTTGTGTATGTATCCTCGAATAAGGCTCACGCCGAAATATCGGATGTTGTATGTTTTTCATTTATACATTCTCATACTTTCTATTCGTTTTTTTCTCACCTTACTCACTCCCTCCCTCACTTTGTAAAACTGCACCATACACCTCTGTCTACCTTATTTATAAAAGAATAGTGTAAACTAACAATAGCAAAGTCACAAAGAAAAAAAAAATTAACGTTGCAGTTAATGTTACAAGTTTCAATTCTTTCAAATTAATCTACCTCTGTAGTTGGACGGCATCAGCAGGAGGGCATCTTGTTTACAACCGAGAGGCCTACAGGAGAGCTGTTAGGGAGGCAAAGTTCCGCAAGGGACATGCAAATGACTGACTGACTAACTGGCTCCTGTAGTGTACAGATGGTTGTCTATGCTCAGGACAAGGTACACGATATTTCTCTCTCTCTCTCTCTCTCTCTCTCTTTCTCTCTCTTTCTCATCTCTCTGTCTTCTCCTCCCCCTGTTTACTATGCGCTCAAAAATTAAAAGTATACGCTCTATTTCTTGATGTATATATTAAACACATATCAAGGCTAATAGAGAAAGAATTCTCCGCTGTAGCACCCTTCTTATCATAGTCCAGGGACATCCTCCTACCACCCGCTGGGTACGCCACTGATATACCTATGAAAAATGTGGAAAACATTACTACCTATACAAGTATTTATAGCTTTCTATTGCTATACTATGTTTCTCCTCTCTAACAGTTCAGACGTCTAATTGTAAGTTAACTCCTTGTTGCCTGTCAAAGATTTGCAAGCTACCGCTAATCACTAACGATCGAAACGGGGTCGAAAGAGAAGGTTTGAGCCTAATCTTTTAAAACCATTGTTATAAATTTCTTTATCTGAAAATATTTTCTTTTATTATTTTGTGGTTGTTTATGGCACGTTATTTTTTTTTAACCAAACAGTGTCATGTTATTTTCTCATCACCTTTTTAAAATATTAGTTTCTCACTCTTATTTTTATAACCATGTGCCCGCATGTAATGAGTTCAGCAATCACTTCAGAGAAGAAATCAATATCTTAAAATCTTCACTACCAACCCCTACTTTTGATTTAAGTGAATTAAAATAAAGTTATGGCTACCAAATGTGCAACCTAGTATTCTTTTCATGTCAGTTAGTGAAGTTTACAATTATCTTTCATCTTTAAAGAACAACAACACAGCAGGACTTGATGAAATCAGCAACAAGATATTACGCTACTAAGCCCCAGTAATTACAGATACACCAACATACATTTACAATCAGTGCATTGCACATTGTCATTTTCCTCAGGGCTTTAAAATTGCCAAAAATATATCCCATTTTAAAATCTGGTTCGGAGAAAAATCCCTCAAGCTATAGACCAATTTCCATTCTATCGACTTTGACAAAAACCACTAGAAAAATACATACAAAAAACAACCTTACAACACATGCAAGAAAATGATTTGATTGTTGAATGTCAGTCAGGTTTTAGGTCAAAACATTCCTGCCACACAGCTCTCACAAAAATGACAGAATGTTGGTTATCTAATATAAACGATGATAAATTATGTGGGGCTGTCTTTGTTAACTTTAGAAAAGCATTTGACATGATTAGTCATGAAATCCTAGTTAGAAAGCTTGAGACTTATACATTACACCCTGTCTTGACAAAATTTATTACGTCTTTTCTTTCCAACAGACAACAGGTAGTTTGCCTCAAAAACTCTAAGTCAAGTTCATCTGTGGTTGATAAATGCGTTCCACAGGGATCTATTCTTGGTCCTCTCCTGTTTACCATCTACATCAATGATCTTCCACTTCATCTCAAAAAACCATACTGTGACCTCTTTGCTGATGACTGCACAGTTTACACTAGTGACAATGACTGTATTAACCTTGAATCAACTCTTCAAATTGAAATAAACAGTCTAATTAACTGGAGCAACAACAACAGAATGCTAATAAACAGCAGCAAAACAAAATTCATGCTCATTACAACAAAACAGAAACTAACAAATTCACCACCAACAACAACACTACAGCTCCACGCTGGAACTTCAGAGATAGAGAATGTTAGTAAACAGAAAACTCTAGGTCTCATGATTGACCACCACCTCAGCTGGAATCATAATGTAGGCAATTTGATCAAACTCATTGCACAAAAAGTTTACAAATTTACTAAAAGTAAACATTTTCTTGACATGGACACCAGAAAAATATACTACATATCACAGACACAAGAACACTTGGACTACTGCTCCACAATCTGGGATGGTTGTTCCATGTCAAACATGAAAAGACTTTACTCACTTCAAAAACGAGCAGTAAAGCTTATAGATGACAAACATGCAGCACGTATTACAAATAAAGACAAAAATGTTGATATTCTACCGCTCAAGAAAAGATTTCTTTTCAACAAGGCCAAGTTAATTTATAAAATTCTATCGCACAATGCTCCACCCCATCTGTGGTCGTTGTTCAAATCCAACCCAAAACACAGTCAACGCTTAAGCAATTGTATTCTCCCTAAACCAAGGCTTGACATGTTTGAAAAAAAGCTTCTCTTGCTCAGCTGCTCACTTTTGGAATGCCCTACTAATTCACTTAAAATTTATAAGTAATATTAGTTCTTATAACTTTAAACTTTGTCAACATCTGTTTATATGGACTATATGCCTCCCTAAGCATAGTTTAAAGTAGTTTAAAGTATGGCTTCAGTGTTGTAATTAAAAAAAAATAATACTGCTTTTCTATAAATTTGTTAATTTTGAATGAATGTAAGAATGCAAGTTTATTTCATGTTGTTGCATAAATCAGAGTGTAGAGTGTATGGACATGAGATAAGTTTATTATTTATTTATGTAATGATTTAATGTGTCTACATGATTATTATGCTCATTAACAAACGCTGAATGACTGTGACTGAGTGAAAGCTGTATGATGAAGGGAAGAATGTTAGACGGGCCTGCGTGCCCAGTTCTTAACCCTTTGAAAATAAAGTTTGTTCGTTTGTTCGGTCTCATTTTGTTTTGTATCTATTATAATTTGTATTTTGTTTCGTGCCGAGGCCCAGTGTAGTTTTACTGTAGTCCTTACTTTACTATTCCTGTTCGTTTCATGCTGAACTGTTCTTTACTTCTGGCTCTTCTCTCCCTTTATTTCCTCAGTCAAAAAGTTGCTTCATTTATTATACTCATTATTTTTTATGACTTGTAAACCGCCCTGCTTTATCACACGGTTAGTAATATTTTATTTCATTGTCGGAAATTTTCGCTTATTTTTTTTTGGACTGTTTTTCCTCCTTTCCTCAAATGTTTGTTAGTTAATGTATTATTAGAATTAAAAGAATTATTATTATTATTATTATTATTATTATTATTAAGTCTCTCCGGAATTGGGAGCTAGAGTTCTTTGGAGCCGATGCGGTGACGATGTTAATATATAGCATGGTGTCGGTTTGGGAGTGGGTTATGATAGCTATTTCTTTTCACTCACAGAGTGGAGCTAAAAACCAGGGCTGTGCAGTACTTCTTTAGCGACTCCACCATCATGGGAGAGGATTACGGCGACCCCTTTCCCGTCAGACAGGCTAGGCCTGTTACTGGGGGGGGGGGGTGGGGGTGACGAACGGAGAGGTGAGTCAGGGTCTTGGTCAGTTATGCTTCGTCGGCTCTGACGCCAGCATGTCAGCTATGTTTCCTCGGCTCTGACGCCAGCATGTCAGCTATGTTTCCTCGGCTCTGACGCCAGCATGTCAGCTATGCTTCGTCGGCTCTGACGCCAGCATGTCAGCTATGTTTCGTCGGCTCTGATGCCAGCATGTCAGCTATGTTTTCCTCGGCTCTGACGCCAGCATGTCAGCTATGTTTTCCTCGGCTCTGACGCCAGCATGTCAGCTATGTTTCCTCGGCTCTGACGCCAGCATGTCAGCTATGTTTCGTCGGCTGCCAGCATGTCAGCTATGTTTTCCTCGGCTCTGACGCCAGCATGTCAGCTATGTTTCGTCGGCTGCCAGCATGTCAGCTATGTTTCCTCGGCTCTGACGCCAGCATGTCAGCTATGTTTCGTCGGCTGCCAGCATGTCAGCTATGTTTCCTCGGCTCTGACGCCAGCATGTCAGCTATGACTGGCTGATAAATACCGCTATATCCGCAGTCGTAGCTAAACTGTGAGTGTTAACCTGCTTGGAGTTCATCGGCTGTCTCACAAACAACATTACACGAATCTGTCACAGGTGGAAGCACTCGATCTGAGCATTCTGTACTGATAACTGAACTATCCAGGACCTTGTCTCTCAGCCAGTGGCGCACAGAGAGCTGTCGGATCACGGAGCAGGTCACACAAATGTCCCTGTAGCAGCACCCTAACAGCCTCAGCCCTCACTAAAGTCCGGTACGTTGTCTGTAACTTACCAGTATGGTAAACAACGTTACTTGTTACGTGGCTACAAAAGTGGTTAAGTGAATAAACAATATCGTACACCTGGATCGGTAAACATGGTTGTTTAGGTGGTTGATAGTCTAGTTACTGGTAACCTTTGCCCCAAAAATCTACTCAAACTTTATCATTCGTGTATAGGACGCAGATTTTTATAGTGCGTCTTATATGAGGGTAAATATGGCAACTGAAAAATATTCATTTTATATATAAAATTATTTATACTGCCTTGTCTTGTCTCCTTCCCGCATACATCTTTCTAACCTGAGCAAGAAAATACACTTCTCAACAGGTTGGCAGTTTATTTCGTTAAAGACGACTGTTTAACGTTCTTAACTTTCTTATCAGTTAAATTACAATTGGGTAAAACTGTACACTCCAGTTTACGAACTAAAAACAGTAAATTATTATTTTAAATAACAAATGAAAACTAAATATATAAATGAAGGAATAGCAAATGAAATTAAAAATAAGTAAGTAAATATTCCTTTTAAAATACGTATAAAGGCAAGAGAAATGAACGATCTGATATAAGTGATAAACTATGAGTAAAGGGACAGGATAATGATAAACGTCGACATCCAGTGAAATAAATGTTGATTATTATAGAGAGAAAAACACAAAATGGAAATGTTGATATACTCAGCTTTATGAAAATTAAACAAAAATGGTTAACCGGTGTTCCGTATTAGACTTGACCAAGTCGTTCTGAGAAAGCCGGGCTGGTACATGTGTGTAGGTAGTAGAAAATCAAAAGTTCACGCCAGAAACAAAACAATTCCTCAGTTTGTTTTTTTTTAAAATTATTATTACTTCTTTATATGGCCAAGTCTATGCAGGAGTTAAAAGGGGTAATGGCCATTCTACATTTTTTTGTTTATAGAAAAGAAAGAAAGAAAGAATCATGCTAAAATAAAATTATTTGTATAGTGCATGAATTGTAATCCACAAAGTGTGCGGAAACCATCAGCTGAAAATGTTGTGTAGTTTGGGCAAGAAAATAAATGGAACTCTTATAATATACGGAACCGACAGATTCATTTGCGTGTTATAACAGTGGGCATCCTTTCAAAATAAAGTGTCAAGGAATATCAATGATGTGAAATGTTCAGAGTGAATGTCCCGTATTTATCTAGTACATTATGTTACTTCACAGCATCGGATCTTAAATGTTGTTAAAGAGTTTAAAGATTAAAACAAAAGCTTCGCGAAATCTACATCCAGGAGACAGTTCTATAGATACATGGATAATTCTACTGTTTTAGTTTAGATAAGTGTGTATGTTTGTTTCATTCATTCATTCATTCATTCAGCTTTCCACGCCATTGCGGCTTATTGCTGCGGACAAGACTTGTCTCCATTCCTCTCTGTTCTCAGTCTTCTCCTGCCACTTGTCTCCATTCCTCTCTGTTCTTAGTCTTCTCCTGCCACTTGCCTCCATTCCTCTATGTTCTTAGTCTTCTCCTGCCAGTTGTCTCCATTCCTCTCTAGTCTTCTCCTGCCAGTTGTCTCCATTCCTCTCTGTTCTTAGTCTTCTCCTGCCAGTTGTCTCTATTCTTCTCTGTTCTTAGTCTTCTCCTGCCAGTTGTCTCTATTCCTCTCTGTTCCTAGTCTTCTCCTGCCAGTTGTCTCCATTCCTCTCTGTTCTTAGTCTTCTCTTGGCAGTTGTCTACATTCCTCTTTAGTCTTCTCCTGCCAGTTGTCTCCATTCCTCTCTAGTCTTCTCTTGCCAGTCGTCTCCATTCCTTTCTAGTCTTCTCTTGCCAGTTGTCTCCGTTCCTCTCTAGTCTTCTCCTGCCGGTTGTCTCCATTCCTCTCTAGTCTTCTCCTGCCAGTTGTCTCCATTCCTCTCTAGTCTTCTCCTGCCAGTTGTCTCCATTCCTCTCTAGTCTTCTCCTGCCAGTTGTCCACTCCCAGGGCTCGTAGGTCTTCTTCTAGCTTGTCACGCCGCCGCTGTCTCGGTCTACCTCTTGGTCTGTCTCGGTCTACCTCTTGGTCTGCCTCTTGGTCTGTCTCTTGGTCTGCCTCTTGGTCTGCCTCTTGGTCTGTCTCTTGGTCTACCTCTTGGTCTGTTTCTTGGTCTACCTCTTGGTCTGTCTCTTGGTCTACCTCTTGGTCTGTCTCTTAGTCTACCTCTTGGTCTATCTCTTGTCTACCTCTTGATCTGTCTCTTGGTCT
The DNA here is from genome assembly GCA_009760885.1 of Achatina immaculata. Lineage (NCBI taxonomy): Eukaryota > Metazoa > Mollusca > Gastropoda > Stylommatophora > Achatinidae > Lissachatina > Lissachatina immaculata. Next base: position 77,617,129 of record CM019716.1, read on the forward strand.
ACCTCTTGGTCTGTCTCTTCGTCTACCTCTTGGTCTGTCTCTTGGTCTACCTCTTGGTCTGCCTCTTGGTCTACCTCTTGGTCTGTCTCTTGGTCTGCCTCTTGGTCTACCTCTTGGTCTACCTCTTGGTCTGTCTCTTGGTCTGTCTCTTGGTCTGTCTCTTGGTCTGTCTCTGTTTATCACTTCTGTATAAGCCCTTTTGTGTCTGTCTATTCTCGTCCATATTCTCCAACTGTCCGGGTCATCTGTGTCTATTCATAATGGTATTCAGAATGGTTTTTCATAATGGTATTCATGATGGTTTTTCATAATGGTATTTGTAAGTGTGTTTGTTATGGCCATAATATATTTGTACTAACTAAAGTAGAAAGTCTGGAACAGAGTGAAGGTGTCAAGTGATAAGTGGGAGGATGTCAGGCTAGGAGTCTGCATGCCTAACTATCACTTTTTTTTTCAGAGTTCCTTCTCTGAGTAGATAGCAGGTTAGTGGAGGAGGTCAACGAATTTGTTTATCTTGGTAGTAGAGTAGCAGACGATAGAGACAGCACAGAGGATATCAACAGCAGACTTACTAGAGCAAACCAGGCTTTTCCAATGCTGCAGACTATACGGAAATCTTAAAAAACTAAGTATGAAGACGAAAATCAGGATACTTAAGAGTAATGTTCTAAGTGTACTGCTCTATAGAAATGAATGCTGGAAACTCACCAGAACTTTAGAAAACAAGTTGAATTATTTCCAGACTAAATGTTTACGAAGAATTAGAAGAATACTTTGGCCAAACACTGTAATAAATAACATCTTGTTGGCAGAAATGCAGATGAAGTCACTGACAGCAATTATTGAGGAAAGACGCTGGCGATGGTTGGGACATGTGCTCCGAATGACTGACTACTCACTACCAAAAATAGCACTAAGATGGACACCACATGGGAACAGAAGTAAGGGAACGAACGAACATACTTTATTTTCAAAGGGTTAAAAATTGGGCACGCAGGACCGTCTGACATTTTGCCCTTCATCATACAGCTTTCACTCAGTCACAGTCATTCAGCATTTGTTAGGGAGCATAGCAATCATGAAGACACATTAAATGGTTACATAAATAAATAATAAACCTATCTCATGTCCATACATTCTACACTCTGACTTATGCAACAACATGAAATAAACTTGTATTCTCACATTCATTCAAAATTAACAAATTTATAGAAAAGTAGGATTTTAAAAATTATAACACTCAAGCCATACATTAAACTACTTTAAAATATGCTTAGGGAGGCATATAGTCCATTCAAACAGATGTTGACAAAATTTAAAGTTATAAGAAGTAATATTACTTATAAATTTTAAGTGAATTGATAGGGCATTCCAAGGGTGGGCAGCTGAGTAAGAGAAGCTTTTTTTAAACATGTCAAGCCTTGGTTTTGGGAGATTACAATTGCTTAAGCGTTTACTGTGTTTTGAGTTGGATTTGAACAACGACCACAGATGGGGTGGAGCATTGTGCAATAGAATTTTATAAATTAACTTGGCCTTGTTGAAAAGAAATCTTTTCTTGAGGGTTAGAATATCAAGATGTTTGTCTTTATTTGTAATACGTGCTGCATGTTTGTCATCTATAAGCTTTACTGCTCGTTTTTGAAGTGAGTAAAGTCTTTTCATGTTTGACATGGAACAACCATCCCAGATTGTGGAGCAGTAGTCCAAGTGGTTAAGTTGTCCACATGATGATTCCAGCTGAGGTGGTGGTCAATCATGAGACCTAAAGTTTTATGTTCACTAACATTCTCTATCTCTGAATTTCCAGCGTGGAGCTGTAGTGTTGTTGTTGGTGAATTTGTTAATTTCTGTCTTGCTGTAATGAGCATGGATTTTGTTTTGCTGATGTTTATTAGCATTCTGTTGTTGTTGCTAAAGTGAATTAGACTGTTTATTTCAATTTGAAGAGTTGACTCAAGGTTAATACAGTCAATGTCAGTAGTGTAAACTGTGCAGTCATTAGCAAAGAGGTCACAATATGATTTTTTGAGATGAAGTGGAAGATCATTGATGTAGATGGTAAACAGGAGAGGACCAAGAATAGATCCCTGTGGAACACCATTATCAACCACAGATGAACTTGACTTAGAGTTTTTGAGGCAAACTACCTGTTGTCTGTTTGAAAGAAGAGATGTAATAAATTTTGTCAAGTCAGAGTGTAATCTATAAGTCTCAAGCTTTCTAACTAGGATTTCATGATCAATCATGTCAAATGCTTTTTTAAAGTCAACAAAGACGGCACCATATAATTTATCATCGTTTATATTAGATAACCAACATTCTGTCATTTTTGTGAGAGCTGTGTGGCAGAAATGTTTTGGCCTAAAACCTGACTTCAACAATCAAATCATTTTCTTGCATGTGTTGTAAGGTTGTTTTTTGTATGTATTTTTCTAGTGGTTTTGACAAAGTTGATAGAATGGAAACTGGTCTATAGCTTGAGGGATTTTTCTCCGAACCAGATTTTAAAATGGGATATATTTTTGGCAATTTTAAAGCCCTGTGACACTGTGCAATGCACTGATTGTAAATGTATGTTGGTGTATCTGTAATTACTGGGGCTTAGTAGCGTAATATCTTGTTGCTGATTTAATCAAGTCCTGCTGTGTTGTTGTTCTTTAAAGATGAAAGATAATTGTAAACTTCATTAACTGATATGATGAAAGGAATACTGAGTTGCGTTAGATTTGCACATTTACCACCTATAAATGTATTTAATTCGCTTAAATCAAAAGTAGGGGTTGGTAGTGAAGATTTTAAGATATTGACTTCTTCTCTGAAGTGATTGTTGAACTCTTCACAAGTAGCCACATAATTATAATTCTGCAAGTCAGACTGTTTTCTCTTGTTTGCTAGAATGTTAATTGCTTTCCAGACAGACTTACTGTCTGATTTATTCTGAACTAGGTTCCTAAAGTAATTTCTCTTTTCTTGCCTAATTAAATATTTCTAAGTAACCATTAGCTAGTGAATTCCTTAATTTTGTGGGCCTGATCCCTTTCCCTCATGACTTGCAATATCTCAGGTATTATCCATGGGGACTTCACTTGATGTTTAACTCTCACCTCTTTAATAGGAACATGCTTGTCAAATATATCCCTGAAGGTTTTTATCCAGTATTCCAGGGCCTTATCAGGGTCAGTTAGTTGGTACACATGATCTAGAGGCGCTGCTTGTAACTCTTTCAGAAATAATTCTAAGCTGAATTTGCTAAAACCTCTAAATTTAATACTGGTATGTTTATTTTGGGGAACTTTCAAGCCATGTCGTGTCCATGTCGAACAGACCGGATAGTGATCACTCAGTGATGTGTGAGGGACTTTACATTCTGTAATGTTTTCTGGATGAGCTACATATATGTGATTTATTAGTGTGGTTGATGTTTCAGTTACTCTAGTAGGCATTTTCCAGCTGCGGCACACTTGTTAACGCAGCCTCCTGCCTCGATACGCTTGTGCTGTTAGAGTTGGGCTCTCCTACGGTGAACCGTATATTTTAAGCCTTTTCAATACGTATACCCTACACAGACTATGTTCAAATTTTACATGTTTTGTTATACAAGGCATTTTTGTCAATGTGAAATGTGAGCCAGTTTGGAGACACAGATCCCAGGTCATTTCAACTCTCTCTCTCTCTCTCTCTCTCTCTCTCTCTGGACTGTGACTAATAATTAATTTGATGTGGGGTCTCTACCTGGCAGGTATTTATGTGCTGGGCCGGACAGCGTTGGTGATCATGCTTCTCCATGTCGTGCGGTCCTTGATGTTTCCGATTAGTTCAGATGCTTATATTCCCCCGTGGCACTTGGTCTGTCCACAGAGATTATTTTCTATTGGCCTTTCTCTCTTTCCTTTTTCTCGCGAATTTTTCAGTCATTACCAACTTCTCCAACATATTTTCTCATACCATGCCCCAAACATTAAAAACAAATTTTTTTAAAAATCATTTTAACTAGTTTTCGCTGTTCCATTTTAACTATTTTTCGTTGTTCCATTTTAACTAGTTTTCATTGTTCCATTTTAACTAATTTTCGTTGTTCTATTTTAACTAGTTTTCTTTGTTCCATTTTAACTAGTTTTCATTGTTCCATTTTAACTAGTTTTCTTGTTGCATTGTAACTAGTTTTCATTGTTCCATTATAACTAGTTTTCTTGTTGCATTGTAACTAGTTTTCATTGTTCCATTTTAACTAATTTTCGTTGTTCTGAAACTTCTCTGAGGACCTCTCCATTTGCTTGCCTGCCTGTCCAGGTATTTGTTGCATCTTTCGTCTAAACCACATTTCTGTTGCTTCCAGCATGTCCTCGCTTTGTTGACTGTCCAAGTTTCACAAACATAAAGCAATATTGGCTCTATATATCACAGTAATACTCTCTTCCTCACTTCTAGAGGCATTTTCTCATTTTTTAATATCTTCTTCATGTCATTAAAAGCTGCCTTTGCCTTATCTATTCCTGATTTAAATTCATTTTTGCATTTATCATCAGCTGTTATTGTTGGTATAAAGTGCTGTAAGTTGGTCAGAAATATCTTCTGCTCTAAAAATGTGTGGGCATACCTCTGTCTCCTTCGCGGAGAACCTCAGTCTCTTTCGTGGCACACCTCTATTTCTGTGTGTGAGTGTGTGTGTGTGTTATAAACCATTCATTCAATCACTCATTTGCATGTCCCTTGCGGAACTTTGTCTCCCTAACAGCATTCCTGTAGGCCTCTCGGTTGTGAGCAAGATGACCTGTTGTTGCTGCATTCATTTGCAGATCGTCAACAATGTCTTACAGCCATCTTCGCCTTGGTCTTCCTCTCTTTCTTTTTCCCATTATGTATCCTTCCAATACGGTCTTCTCTAAATTATCATGACGTTTAATGTGTCCAAAATATTTAAGTTTTCTCTCTTTAATCCTCTTTACTAGCCAGCTTTCTTCAATATCAAGCTCTTGCAGTATAGATATATTTGTTCTTTTTGTGTTATAAACCATGCTCTAGAAATATGAATAAACAGAAGAAATGGTTACATTACATAAGAAAGATGTTATTTCAAATGAAATTGAAAACGAGATACACTTAAAAATATTAAAAAATAAGCAACTAATGTGGTGAAAATATGAAGAGACAGGCTAATGTAGGTAAAATAACTGGAGAAAAGGATATTAGAGGAATACCTACAGATCGACGAATGTTTCTTTATACTGGTGGACGCCACGAAAGGATGGATGGATAAGAGAGAGATAGATCACAGGACCATCCAAGGACATAGTGCAACAGGCCAACGAGAAACAAAGCTTCACAGCGGAGATGGCGCATGATGATGATGATAACGATGATGATGATGATGAACAACAAACTAGTCAGGTAAAATGAGAAGAGAAGACCAAACAGAGTCAAGTTTAATATCATAAATCGGATGAATGAAATATCTGGCCCGGGATAGATCAAAATGGAAAAAAAATCTACTTAACTGCACTCTTCATAGAATTAAGGGATGGGGGGTGGGGTAGGGATGGAGGGGTGGGGTGGGGTAGGATGGGGGTGGGAGAGAGTGTTTTGAAAAACTGCAATGCTTTTTGCAATTTTTACTGCCATTAAATCATCAGATATTTGTATCCGCGAGCTTGCCTGGATGCTGGCTTGCGCCTAATCTTATACCCAAATGTACGCAAGACGCGGATGGATTTATCTTTGTCTGGAAGCGCTGAGGAAGATTTCACTCGCGAAGCTGCCTTTAATTACCTCATTCTCACACCTAAATTTACCTTCCTTGCATTACCTCCCTTATCCATTTTCAAAATCTAGGAATAATCTAATTAGAAAAGCAGAGAAACAAAACAAATCTAGCATTTCTACCAAGTGTACAGGGCTGGAGCTGACGTCTGTTATAATGCGTGCGCGGCATGTTCTCTGCCCCTGAGATTTCGGTGCATTCAAATTTGCAGAAACGGGTTGAAATTACCCCGAACATTCTCGCAGTGTTGTTAAATCTAGATATTTAAATACATGTTTTTTGCTGTTCATATTCCGAAAGTGCGCAAGCTCCGTCTGGTGCCTAATGCTCTGAGCACATTTAGGTCAGGAATGGAAAACAATTTTGCAGAAAGAATTATGCTCCCATGTGGGAATTTGCGCGTAGTGTGGATTTTTACGAATAAGGAAAGTTAAAAACAAACAAATATTTCCAGATAAATTCGAAGATATTAACAAAGTTATACTAGGGATATACCATACACGAGGAAAAAGTAGAAGGAAAAAAGCGCAAAAGGATGAAGAAAAAATTAGATTGGTGGACAACATACAAACATATACTTGACTCATCTTGACCAGGTACACTCTGAAAACAAAGGCGAGAGCAAGTTGGATGACCAGCTTGCATCACATGATGATGATGATAACGGAGTTCTCGGTCTTGTTTATATGTTTACATATATGTCTGTATGTACCCTGGCTGTCTTGAAAAAATGCTCATATTAGTTATTAAAGCAAAGACATATACTTCTCACTGTACACACTCACATATATACTTCTCTCTGTACACACTCATGTATATACTTCTCACTGTACACACTCACATATATACTTCTCAATGTACACACTCACATATATACTTCTCTCTGTACACACTCATGTATATACTTCTCACTGTACACACTCACATATATACTTCTCAATGTACACACTCACATATATACTTCTCTCTGTACACACTCATGTATATACTTCTCTCTGTACACACTCACATTTACACTTCTCTCTGTACACACTCACATTTACACTTCTCTCTGTACACACTCACATATATACTTCTCACTGTATACACATACATCTGTTACGTTGCTTCCAAGCCAATGACAGACAGTACAGGAATATGAGCACTGATAAAGTGCCAGCGTCTCAGGGAACCTAGTGTGCGTCTTACTGGCAACTGATCTATTTAAACGCCGTGCTGGAATATTGTGGTACCTGACATTTGATGTTGAAGGAGTTACAAGAAAGCGAGACAACCTCACCCTCTCATACGAAAAAAAAAAATCTGACATTTCACATTCTCTCCTCCATTTTCTCTTCTTCTGCTGCTGATGTAGGTGCATATATCCAGACAATTGTTACATTTCTAGGAGTGCCCTTAAATCTGATAGTGAGGATTCTATCACTTACTGGATTGTAACTTAGTAATGCTTTTGATGTGGATTTGTCCAAGTAAAAAGCCTCTCCATTCTTTCCTCCTAATTTTCCACCAGAGTATATAAAGATATTATCATTCTTGCTTTTTAAGTGTCCTGAACCTTTCCAACGATGTTCGCAGATTCCTAAAATGTGTATCCCCGTTCTTTTCATCTCGTCACTTATTATTTGATACTTTCCCTCATACATACTTCTATGTGCAAAGAAGAGATCAAGTATAACATCAGCAAAAACTTTACCAGGTGCTGATTGTGACACGGAACATGAGTTATTAATAGCAGACATGAAGATAAAGATAAAAAAGACAGTTACAGGATCAAGACCACTCCGCTGTGATCTTACAAAAATAGCAGAACAATACGGTATAGAAGTGAATAACTGTTCCGAAATAACTGTACAGGAGGAGATGACACCAGATTAATTGGCTACGCAGGCCAGAGATATCTTAATAACAACAGCTAAGGACATGGTTCCAGTAAAGAAAACACAAAAGAATGGATGGATTACAGCAAGCACACTAGAACTGATAAAACAATGTAGAGAAATGAAGACGCAATGGAAAGTGACAAATAACAACAAAGAGAAATATAAATCTTTAACACAATAAGTACGAAGAAACATAAGAAAAGACACAAAAAAACCCAAATACATACAAGACTGTTATGAAAGAATAAAAGGACATCAGAAGTGTGGAAGAGGTAGTGAAATGTTTAAAGAAATGAAGATATTGACGAGAAATGTCACACTTAAACTAAATGTAATTTGTAACGAGATGGGAAATACCTTGACAGAGACAGAGGAAATTCTAGAAAAATTGAAGGAATATTGCAGAGGAATGTATGAAACAAATGAATGTCAAAGCAGAAGTCAACAGTGTGAATTATTATTGGAGGAGAAAGAACCCGAACTGACAACTGAAGTTTTTTGGGCAATAAAGAATCTGAAAAATGGTAAATCACTATGATGTGATGAGATAACAGCTGAATTTATTAAAGCAGGAGGAAAGGAATGTGCAACAATCTATTATGCACTATGTAAAAAGATATGGCATTCAGGTATTTTGGCAAAAGAATGGAAAAGAACTGTATTCATACCACTGCCAAAAAAGGGTAACCTGAAATTATGCACAAACTACAGAACTGTTGCCCTGATTAGTCATGCCAGTAAAATTCTGTTAAAAATCATAATGGGTAGACTTCGTAAGAAAATAGAAGAGGAAGTCAATATGGTCCAAGCTGGTTTCAGGCAAGGAAGAGGATCAAGAGATCATAAAACAAAATAAGATTAATAATAGAGAAATGCAGAGAGTTTAATGTGAATCTATATTTATCTTTTATAGACTACTCAAAGGCATTTGATTGCGTACATCACCATAAACTTTGGGAAATACTGGGAAAAAAATGGGATTTCCAAAACATGTCACACAATTAATATCACTGTTGTATTTAGACAAACAGCCAGCAGTAAGAATAAATGGTGAAACAACAACTTGGTTTGACATAAAACAATGGGTCCGTCAGGGGTGCATATTGTCGCCTTACTTATTTAACTTGTATACTGAAAATATAATGAAGAATGTTAGAGAAGATGTAGACAAAGAATATTACGATGCCATAACAACTGGAGGTTATGAAATACCAGAGATTAGATATGCTGATGACACAAAACAAAAAGGAATTGAAAAACTAATTATATCAGTCTGTAAGAACAGCGAAGAGCAGAACCTCTATCTTAATGCGAAGAAAACTAAATTGATGACAACTGACAAAACAAACAAGGCAGCTGAAATGAGGAAAAACTGGAAGGAGTGGAGAGTTTTGAATATCTTGGATCACTACTAACTAATAATGAAGATACAATGAGGGAAATTAAAAAGGAGGACATTTATTGCTCGTCAAAAAGTAAAACAAATAAAGAATCTGTGGAGAGGAACAGACAGAATTTCAAAAATAAGATTTTTAAGGGCATGCATCTTTCGCATCGCAACATATGCCTGTGAGACCTGGACACTTAACAGAACAGCTGAGAAACACATAAAATGCCTTTTAATGTAAATGTGTACTACAGAAGAGTCCTTAAAATATCATGGACACAAAAAAGAACAAATATATCCATACTACAAGAACTTAATATTGAAGAAGGCTGGCTAGTAAAGAGGATTAAACAGAGAAAACTTAAATATTTTGGACACATTAAACGTCATGATAACCAAGAGAAAACCGTCTTGGAAGGGTACATAATGGGAAAAAGAAAGAGAGGAAGACCAAGGCGAAGTTGGCTGCAAGACATCGTTGATGATCTGCAAATGGACACATCTGTAGCAGGCCATCTCGTTTACAACCGAGAGGCCTACAGGAATGCTGTTAGGGAGACAAAGTTTCGCAAGAGACATGTAAACGACTGACTAACTGACTGACTGACTGACTCTCCATTTCCTCATTTCAGTCAATCTCTGCCTGGAGAGAGCACTGAGAAATTCTCGTCTCTTCCTCTCTCATGCCTCCCCCCTTACACACACACACACACACACACACACAGAGAAGTCATCACGTGAGAAATGACAAACCTCATAATTATAGACCTAGACAATGGCGGTTTTTGTTTTAGATTAAACCCCTGACTAATGATCAACCCGTGTATCTGGAGCTCCTACAAACTGACAACGCATCTTACACCTGAATACATATGCTGAACCTGCTGTATAAAGACTGCCGGTTTCAAGACCCTCTATGGAGGTTTCATGTTTGATATATCCCTCTACAATCGGTTTAAAAGGCTGGGATCACAGGATGTTCACAGAACATAAGGATTAAAGTTGTTTCATAACAAAAATTACATTTCAGATCTAAACGGGGGAAAATTCACTCAATGAAAGGAATGAGAAAATATGGCATGAAATAATCCACACCATAAACATGATTACAGCATGGTTTATGTAGAAGCTAGTCCCAACAGGACAGCACCAGCTGTGTGGCTGTGAACTGTTACCTTGCTAATAAACTGTCGCGGATATTATTAGTAAAGATTAGTTCTAGTGAAAGGCATTGAATAATTGAGCTAATAAACTCATTAACTCACTGTCTCAGGCATCCTGTTGTTACACACTTGCAAGAATAATAACGAGAGCAACAACCCAGATGACAAGTTCGATGAATTTCACCAACATCACTGAAAAAAATCCGCGTGAAGAACAAATATCCTTTAATGCGTAGAACACATGCTGATGATCTTCTTCTTCGTAAGCGCACTGGAGATGATGCGTGGTACCCTGATTTTTGCAATGCGCCTTTTGCCTGGGTGCCTCCGATTTCAGCATCTTTCCTTGCTAGGGCAGACTGTGGTTTTGCTCAGACTGTCATGAAGACAGTGGTGTAGGCTGTACGTAAGCCCCTTCTCCACGTCAGATCCACCATGCAACGCTGGCTAGCCAGGCGGCTTTGAGACAGTTCCACAGAGACCCTCCAACATTGGGATGAAGAATCTGATGAGTGCCTCAACGATATCCATTTCCCTCCACCTACTGGCTCTGTTTTATTATTTTTTTTACATCATTCTGATAGCCATTGTTGTAAAGACTCATAGGTTTGTAACGTCCTGGATTCATTGGTTTCACACCAGATTTTCCTTATCCCTGCCGGCGATCTCCATGTCCCCATCCATCCACCAACCTGACATTACATTTTACAAAAATAACAGTTACAACTAGTGTTGATTGCTACAGGTTTCTACAGAAGTAGGTCAGAGTTTTTAAACAAACAGATCTATGTTCCCTGTCTCATAAAGACTAAGTTAAGATAAGTGTGTTCTTAACACAGTTGGCTCCAGGGGATGATGATGATGATGATGATGATGATGAAACTTATATCTTATGCGATGAGTATAAGGTTGTAGCACTTCAAATCACACAGGTGAACCTGATGAAAGAGAATTTCCAGCTACAAGATCGAGACATCTCCGCTGTCATAAAGAGTTCAAAATAGCCAACAAAACTAGCGCTGACTAGCACGTGACTAGCACGTGGCAAAGTAGGCGTTGTCTCTGTTTTCACTGAAGTTTTACAGTAGGATGCAGCACGTACGCGGGACAGACAGAAAAACAAATGAAAGAGGTCCTCAACGAAATTCAGAATAACGAAAAATTGGTTGAGATTCTAAGAAAAAGATAGTCAAAACTTTTTGCACATGTCAGAGAACTTGGACATGCCATGAGAAAACAGAAGTCAGAGAACTTGGACATATCATGAGAAGACAGAAGTCAGAGAACTTGGACATGTCATGAGAAAACAGAAGTCAGAGAACTTGGACATGTCATGAGAAGACAGAAGTCAGAGAATATGGACATGTCATGAGAAAACAGAAGTCAGAGAACATGGACATGTCATGAGAAGACAGAAGTCAGAGAACTTGGACATGTCATGAGAAAACAGAAGCTCTAGAGCTTTGTAATGACTGGAAAATCCGAGGCGAGGTAGAAAAGGAAAATTGGAGACCCACGAGAAAAATATTTCTGCGGACTGACCAAGTGGCACGAAAATATAAATACATTAAAACTGATCTGAAACATCAAGGACCGCACCAGACGGAGAAGCATGATGTCAGCGTTATCCGACGTTAATGATAATAATAATAATAATAATAATAATAATAATTTTATTAATAATAAATTGGAACACGCTGTGGCAAGTGGGAAAAAATTGAGGGAAAAAGAGACAGAGGAAGACAGAGAAAGAAGTTACTGGATGGGCTGTCAGTGTGGCTAGGAAGAAAGTCACCGGCGGATCTCATAATCAACGCAGAAGACAGGGAATTGTGGAGAGAAATGATCGCCTACGCCGCGCGACGCTTAGACAGATAATAATAGCAACACCTCTGGCTATAAGAAACTGGTCAGAATTGAATTACAACTCACATTTTTCTCTCAGTTTCCTGGATGTCATGACACAGCCTTCCCTGTATGTTTGAGCATACAGAATATCAATACAACTGCATCATTCATGTGAATGAATACACTTGTATCCTTGTATCACTCATGTGAATGAATACACTTGTATCCTTGTATCACTCATGTGAATGAATACACTTGTATCCTTGTATCACTCATGTGAATGAATACACTTGTATCCTTGTATCACTCATGTGAATGAATACACTGGTATCCTTGCATCACTCATGTGGAATAATACATGACATCAGTATCGGTATTTCACTAAAGCGAAAGCACATACGGTATCGATGTTACCCCAGGCAGAATACGCCCACCATCTATAAAGGTGTGCCGCCAAATCGGAACATAAAACAATCGCCTGAGCTGCCTAAACAAAACATGAAACAAAAATTCCATCAACTTAAATAGAACAGTCTAATCTACTTAAACAGAACATAACACAACAGTCTAATCTACTTAGACAGAACATAACACAACAGTCTAATCTACTTAGACAAACAAACTTCCTTACCTTATAAGAGAGACTAGACAAGTCTTCCAGAAACTGCCCTCAGATCTGATCACTGGAAGACCACATAGACTGCTGCACATATATCGAGCTTGCCCACGACAAAGAGAGAGCTGAAAACAAATATATAAAATAGTCACCATTGAATGCAACAGTGTCATGGTCTGGTGGTGGACCTTTTGAGGTGCACGCTAAAACTATTTTTTTGTTGTTGTTTTGTTTTGTACAAAAACATCCTTTACTTGCTACAACGGGTTACTTCCCTTATTTGTTTGTATATTTTAAAGTGTGAAATTTGTTGGGTTTTAACCGCGCTACAAAAGTTGCGTGCACGTGTCACTTGTAGTACTTGTGATCTGAAATGCAGCAAACTAAACCTACTGTTCACACACAACAGGGAGGAACTGGAGGCCACAAACTCTGCCGCAAGGTGACTATCACATGCTAAACAGAAATGAACGAAGTCATCATTTCCCGCCTCAGAACTGGACACAACCGACTCAGAAATCACATGCAGACAAGCTTTGAGGCTGACAATTCTCTTTCTGCATATGCCCACCAACAGGGGGCCCCAAGCTGTGGAACATGTTCTCCAAAACTGCACCAAATAAGAAACATGGAGACACAACTACTGACAATGAAAAAAAAAAAGATAAAGATAGTCCCATAGCATTTCAAATGCCGTAGGGGGTGAAGCGTTAGAGACCTCATTATGCTGGGTCATCAGCGTATGAGGTAGGGTGACCAGTTCCTTTCCTCGCTGCCTTTACTTCCCAGATTTTCTCTGGTACCCATTTTACGAGGCTGGGTCGACCTCAGGGCCGTATTGGTCGGAAAAAAAATCCCGCTCAGCTGGGGATTCGAACCCTCGACCATTTGGTTGCTAGACGAGTGCTCTAACCACTACGCTAGCCGGCCCCACTGACAATGAAACCGCCCAAAAAAACTAAGTTCTATAGGGCCTGGCAGAGAAATGTGATGTTTCCAATATATCATCAAATGAAAACCGTCTAGTTTCCCTACCGGGCCCTATCATATTCTTTATGGGACATACAAGGAAGAAAAGAAGGTGGAGTCTATCAAAGAGACAGAACTACAGGCACAGACATACAAACTTGAAGAAGAAGATAGTTGCGCCACGTGTACATCACACCTGATGTGTTGCAATATGGTTACGGAAATGTTATAAATGATATATAAATAATCTTAGAAAAAAATATAATTCTTTGTAGAATTTAATGCCAGGATATAGATCAAATAACACGATAATCACTGGAGAAAAGGGAAGACGTAAGTTAAGACAACATGATAATCACCGACGAAAAAGGAAGACATAAATTAAGACACCATAATAATTACTGGGGGGGGGGGGGAAGGAAGACATAAGTTAAGACAACATGAGAATCACCGACGAAAAAGGAAGACATAAATTAAGACAACATGATAATTACTGCTTCAAAAATATCATACGTTATAAGAACATGATAATATATGGATAAAAAAAGGAAATTCATAATTTAAGAGAACATGCTAATAACTGGGTAAAAAGGAAAGGCACAAGTTTAAGAACAGCATTATAATCACTGGGTTAAAAAAAAAAGGGAAAACGTATGTTAAAGCAACACTCTAATCACTAGGTAAAAAGGACACAGATTAAACAACATGGGAAAAAGAAGACACAAGTTAGACAACATTATAATCACTGGCGAAAAATACAAGACGTAAGTTAGAGAAAGTGATAATCACTGTGGAAAAAATCGAATACATAAGTTAAACAACATGATAATCACTGGGAGAAAAAAAGAGAACGCATACATTACAGAACATGATAATCACTGACGAAGAAAGAAAAGACACAAGTTAGACAACATGATAATCACCAGCGAAAAATAATCGCTGGGTAAGGACGGAAAGCGAAAGTAGACAACGTGATAATCACTGGGAAAAAAGGGAAGAAACAAAAGTGAGATAACACCGTTATCACTGGAGGAAAATGGAAGTCACAAAGGTAGACAACATGATAATCACCAGCGAAAAATAAAAGACCTAAGGTAGACAACATGATAACCACTTAGGAAAAAAAATAAAAGACATAAATTAGAAAACATGATAATCGCTGGCGGAAAAGAAAAGACTTAATTTAGACAACATGATAACCACTGGGGAAAAATAATAAAAAGAAAGCAGGACAAAGAAGAAACTTGCTGGCTAAGTGATACAGGAAAAGAAAGACTACCGATGGATCTCACATTCCAAGTACAGCACATAGTAAAGATGCACGATCGCCAACAGCCGTTGTCGGCACGGCACGTTGTGAACGAATAAATCATCTATCTCTAGCTGTCTGTGATGTGATTTCTGGTGTCCTCTCTCCGTGCCATCTTGCCAGTCCATCCACGATTTTCTCTCTTGGTCTACCTCGGCCTCTTTTTCCCCTTTTAACTTTCCTGTTGTCACGATATGTTACAGTTGACCTATTCTCATGGTATGTCCTATAAATGTAGACTGCCTTTTCCTGACTTGTAATCATTTACAAGAACAAAAAAAAAAAAAAAAGCTGAATTCTTAATCTGACTTTTACATTTGGTGTGAGGTCGATACTTCAATTTTTATGCTTTTTTACATGTTCTATAATCATCGTGTTTCATCTTCTTTTGTTTACGACAGAAATTTCACAAACATAAAGTAATACTGGATCCTTTCAGTACTCTAATAATCCCACCCGCCCCCTCCACTCACGTTTATTAGCTAGTAAAAAGTCTAATCAGTTATCTAAGTCACAGAAAGGTGTTTTTACCTTGGTTATTCTTAAAATTGTTCGTCAAAAAGCTGTTCATTTTATCTTTTTTTTTTTTTTTCGTTTTCCAGTTCTGAAAGTATCCTTGAAAAGGTTGATTTATCTTTTCTGTTCTTTAAAAAAATGTTCTTTAAAAAGCTGTTTTTTCTTTTCGTAAAGCCAAATTCTTTTGCATAAAGATGTTTCTTTCCCAGTTCTAGGACTATATCTTGAAAACGCTGTTTTCTTTTTTCCTGTTCTCCAGATTCAATCTTTCTCCAAGAAAGGAAAAAAAAAATTAACACTTCGTCATTTGATCTATCAATTGGTCTTACCTTTCCAAGGATTATTGATTTGTTGTTGTTGTTGTTGTTGTTGTACCTAACAGGTGAATGCAGGTAAGTCTCTTACAGGTAAACGCTATGCTGGTTTCACTCACAACAAATACGCAGTTATCTAACTTGGTCTGCAACTCAGCGGACCTTATGGCACAGAAGGTCAGTGTTCAGGGAAGGGCGTAGAAGATATTTCGGTGAAACGTTGAGATCCTACATTTCTTTTGGTGAGATGGTTACACCGAGGAATTCAGTCTCCGGTAATCTATTATATTAAAAGATTAATACTGTTTCTCTCTCATTCTCTTTCTCTCTTTCTTTCTCTCTCTCTCTCTCTCTTGATTGATCTGTACAAGAAAAGCCTTGCATACTCTGCAGTACAGCTCTGGAACACCCTCCCCTACAATTTAAAATCCATTGGTAATACTTCACCCTTTAACTCAAACCTGTTTCATTATTTACTTGCTTGTAATTATATGCCTCCATAAAATAACCAGCACTCTCTCAACACGTGACTCGCCAACCATCAAGTACTAAAATGACATAGTTAGAAAAGCAACTTGTTAGATATTGTTAGAAATTATTTTAATGTCTGTTAAAAAAACATATGTTAGAAGATCTGTTTTTACAATGTATTTTTGTTTATGTATATGTCTGTGTATGTATGTGTGCGTGAGTGCTATTTTATTAGGTTAATTACTTCTTCTCCTTTACTTTGAATGTATTAGTTAAATCTTACACTTTTTAAATATGTTTTTTCCCAATTTAATTTGTATATTTGTACTAAATCAAATGTGTGGGAAGAATGAAAGATGGAGTGATGAAGGGCAGAATGTAAGACGGGCCGGCGTGCCCAATTCTTTACCCTTGAAAAATAAAGATTATTCATTCATTCATTATTCATTCATTCTCTCTCTCTCTACCCTCTCCCTTCGAACTTTTCATAAATTGTTCATAAGTTGTCTTATTTTGTCAGGTTTTTTTTTCATGCTAACAATAAATTTTGAAAGAAAATGCTCTGACGTTGAAAGTGACATGAATTTAGGCAGAAACACTGACAAATATTGGTGAAATCCACGAGATCATTATGAATTATGATTAACGCATGTTCAGTTTCATAACCACACACACACACACACATAAACAGATACACACACACACACACACGAAGGTTGCTCAAAGATTTATGAACGCTCGCGACGACTATCTCAACGTCAAATTCTCCAGAAACTTAGTACAATGTATCACATTCAGAAATGGACTCCTACTTGAAAAGACAGTGAGGAGGTAGCGAATGAAATATGACACAAGAATTCTGAAAAAAGTTTTCAATGTTCTTCCAACACAAGAGACGAAAAAAAAAAAAGAAGAAGAAAACCAAGAACATTATCAGTTCTGCTGTGGCTGATAACACGGAGACGTCGATGTCTCTCAGCCAGAAACTCTGATTAACCCGGAGTTTCAGTTTTTTTTTAATTCTGCTGAAATTAATGAACGCAAGAGTCACTGAAAAGCAATAATGAACGAGTTTCCGTTTAAAAAAAAAAGATTATGAGAACGTTATTTTATGTTTGTGAGACTTGGAACATAAAAAATAAACATACCCGGATGAAACATAAAGCGTAGGCAAGAGATGTGGTTCTGCAGAAAGGTGCAGTGTAAACACTGGACGGCTAGGAAGAAAAAAAAAAGATCTTGCCCTGTGTGGTTTCTTGTCGTCCACCTCCCTGGAGCTACTAACTGGCGTTCTTTGCAGCCGGTGCTATGAAGATGTTGAGGCACAACATCGTGTGGGGTTTAGGGCGGGTTATGGTGGATATTTTTCAGTCCCTGAGCTTTGATAAAAAGCTGGGGGAGGGGGTATACGATACTATTGTAGCAGACATCACCGCAACGGGGACTGTGGCCATCCCTGCGCTATTAGCTAGGCTAGGCCTGTTAGTGGGCGTACCAACGGAGAGGGAGTGGTGGGATAGGGTCTTGGTCAGCTATAGTTCGTCATTCCCGACACTAGCTATGTGTCTGCTCATTGCCAGAACGGACGGCCATCGTGTCCCCAAAGTTCTAAGATGAGTCAGTTAATTAAGAAAGAGCCACCATCCTATAAGTTAGTTAATTAAGAAAGAGCCACCATCCTATAAGTTAGTTAATTAAGAAAGAGCCACCATCCTATAAGTTAGTTAATTAAGAAAGAGCCACCATCCTATAAGTTAGTTAATTAAGAAAGAGCCACCATCCTATAAGTTAGTTAATTAAGAAAGAGCCACACTCCTATAAGTTAGTTAATTAAGAAAGAGCCACACTCCTATAAGTTACTTAATTAAGAAAGAGCTACACTCTTATAAGTTAGTTAATTAAGAAAAAGCCACCATCCTATAAGTTAGTTAATTAAGAAAGAGCCACACTCCTATAAGTTACTTAATTAAGAAAGAGCCACAATCCTATAAGTTAGTTAATTAGGAAAGAGCCACAATCCTATAAGTTAGTTAATTAAGAAAGAGCCATCATCCTATAAGTTAGCTAATTAAGAAAGAGCCACACTCCTATAAGTTAGTTAATTAAGAAAGAGCCACACTCCTATAAGTTACTTAATTAAGAAAGAGCTACACTCTTATAAGTTAGTTAATTAAGAAAAAGCCACCATCCTATAAGTTAGTTAATTAAGAAAGAGCCACACTCCTATAAGTTACTTAATTAAGAAAGAGCCACAATCCTATAAGTTAGTTAATTAGGAAAGAGCCACAATCCTATAAGTTAGTTAATTAAGAAAGAGCCATCATCCTATAAGTTAGCTAATCAAGAAAGAGCCATCATCCTCTAAGTTAGTTAATCAAGAAAGAGCCATCATCCTATAAGTTAGTTAATCAAGAAAGGGCCATCATCCTCTAAGTTAGTTAATTAAGAAAGAGCCATCATCCTCTAAGTTAGTTAATCAAGAAAGAGCCATCATCCTCTAAGTTAGTTAATCAAGAAAGAGCCATCATCCTCTAAGTTAGTTAATCAAGAAAGAGCCATCATCATCTTTGATTTCCCCTCTCCGTTATTTCCTTCAGTATACAGCACCTGATTGCACCTGTATCCTCTGTGTTGAATGATCAAATTTCTCTAACTTTTGATATTCTGTTCATTTTTTTCCTGTGTCCCGTGACATCTTCATGCTGTAGGGGTGTGAAGTGTTAGTGCCTTCACATTTCTAGGTCACTACAGTATTTTAGGTAGATATGCCAGCGCCTGTCCTTGCTACCTGTTTTTTTTTTCCTAAGGAAACCACAGGTACCTTTTTTGTGTTTTAGACTGGGTTAACCCCAGCGCCGGTGGGTTCCAACACATTCCGCTCCAGTGGGGAACTGAACTAGGGACTCCCCGATCGGCAGGCTAGCGCACTAACCACTACACCACCAGAACAAATAAAACTCGTTGAAGTAATAAGGGAAAAAAGACAATCAAAGTTAATCGGACGTGCCATGATTTAGAAAACCCGGCAGACAACGGAAAACCCGATGACAAAATAAGGCAAGGGAGATGAAGAGATAAGCACCCGAAATGGCTGACTAGGCCGAGATGACCAGAACCTCCAAGGACCGTGTAGAATGGAGAAGCGTACTCGTCAAAACTTAAAGACATGGCCCAAAATCAGTCAATGAATCAATCAGCATTTTAAAACTTTCATATCCACACCATATTAACCGTAAATTTAAAACTATGTCTGCACACAAAAAAAGTTTTAAAAATCTGAAAGACAACCGTTACAAACTTTCAACATCTTGACCAAAACCTCGCTTTTCAAGCCTTTGTTTTCCTAGGGAAACCCCACGTACCCATATTTAGAGGCTGGATGAGCCCCAGATACTCATTTTTAGAGGCTCAGTGAACCCCAGGTACTCATTTTTAGAGGTTGGGTTAACCGCAGGTAATCATTTTTAGAGGTTGGGTGAACCACAGGTACTCATTTTTAGAGGCTTAGTGAACCCAAAATACTCAATTTTATAGGCTTAGTGAACTTCAGGTACTCATTTTTAGAGGTTGGGTGAACCACAGGTACTCAATTTTAGAGGTTGGGTAAACCCCAGGTACTCAATTTTAGAGTTTGAGTGAACCCCAGGTACTCATTTTTAGAGGTTGGGTGAACCCCAGGTACTCATTTTTAGAGGTTGGGTGAACCCCAGGTGCCAGTCGGTCTGGAAAAAATTCCGCCAGAATACCAAATCGAGCTGGGGACCTGCTGATCGGTAAGCGGGTGCACCAACCAATATGGCACCACGGCCATCACTTTCCAATAAGATCAAATTTAAATTTATTAAAAAACAGTCAATGCTGGAAATTTGAGGAGGAAAGGCATACACAGAAAATGTTTTACAAAAAATAACTCAGTCTGATTTGCTGGTGATCAAATTTAAATAGTTTACGAAGTTTTTAGTATTTACTTACATTCATATTTTTAGTATTTTCCTATATTCATATTTTTAGTATTTACTTACATTCACATTTTTAGTATTTTCCTATATTCATATTTTTAGTATTTAGTTACATTCATATTTTTAGTATTTACTTACATTCATATTTTTAGTGTTACCTATATTCATATTTTTAGTATTTACTTACATTCATATGTTTAGTGTTTACCTATATTCATATTTTTAGTATTTACTTACATTCATATTTTTAGTATTTACTTACATTCATATTTTTAGTATTTACTTACATTCATATTTTTAGTGTTTACTTACATTCATATTTTTAGTATTCACTTACATTCATATTTTTAGTATTTACTAACATTCATATTTTTAGTATTTTCCTACATTCACTTTTTTAATATTTACTTACATACATATTTTTAGTATTTACTTACATTCATATTTGCTTTCTTGTCTTTTCTTTTGTTTTCTCTTGTTTTCTTTTATTTTCGTTTCTTTTCATTTGTTTTTTATTTTAATTATGCCACTTGCTCAGCGCATTGTTCTTGACCTTGTTATTTCATTTTCACACCTGGATCCCTCAGGTCAGTCTTCTAATGACATACTGTTTCTTCTATTTTTGATTAGTCACACTGGAGAATGAAGCTGGATGAGACAGCAGTCAGTGACTCACAGCAGGCTGTTTACATCAGGGTTAGCAAACAATATCTGACCAAGACTCTCTTCTACCCTCCAAAGTGTTGCCCTTGAACACGCACAGTTGTCTGGTCGAGCTAGTCGGCATCAAAAGGCAAGTTCGGTCGTTAAAATACGCTGAGTCGATGTCGGATGTTTCGGATCAAAAGACACAAGAACCACAGTCTAGCGTCAAATATAATACAAAACGACCAATTCTCTTTTCAGGGCGAACGTTGTAGAAGAAGAAGAAGAAGAAGAATTTGCGAAGTTATTCAACTTCTCTGAGAACTTCTTTATTTGCACTTTTCATCATCTTATGCATCTTCGACTTTCCTCAAATCATCTTCATTTTTAGTTCCAAATTTTGGATTTTTGCCACACGAATTATTAGTTAGCTAATGATGGCAAATCATAGCATTTTTTTGCTGCAAAGAAAACAGCCAATATTTTCACCAAAAAAGGATGAATATAAATCCAACACATAAATGTACCGTGTGGTTGTTGGTGCATGTAAGTCAATGACCAAATTAGCTAAGTTATTCTGTCATCACCCACAAGAACCTGTCAACACATTAACAAAATTAAAGACAGAAAGGTTGACAAAATCACAGTCAGTTACAGAAGTCCGGGCTCCGACGCGAGCCAAATCAATGAACTGTCATCTTTGTTTGTTTGTTTGTGGAAGCTAAGAGTTGGAAACCTTAATGGCTGCCTGGGGTAGATTAAAACAATTAACTCGGGAATCGATAAACGGAATAAAGCACGGAGTTTAACCCCACCGACAAGCAACCGATTAAAACCGTACAAGTGAACAAAAAAAAAAAAAAAGGAGGGAAAAAGGGCTGAAGTAGACTTGTATTACACTGACACGCCGATTACGGTATTGGACAATTCCCTTGGCGAACTTCAGCCACGGCGCTGCGAACTAATTGTCTTATTATTTCGTTCCGTTTCTTTCTCTTACAATCCTAATTTTTAAGCAATTAATTTTTTTTTGTCCCGCTCCTTTTTTTATTTTTATTTTTAAACAGAAAAGTAATTTCAAAACCTGGAGAGTGGCGACGGGTCATGAGTTGTTAAGGCACTTAGGATCTAAGATGGCAATAAAATGCAACATGTTAAGTCTTTGCTTACATTCATATTTGCTTTCTTGTCTTTTCTTTTGTTTTCTCTTGTTTTCTTTTATTTTCGTTTCTTTTCATTTGTTTTTTATTATAATTATGCCACTTGCTCAGCGCATTGTTCTTGACCTTGTTATTTCATTTTCACACCTGGATCCCTCAGGTCAGTCTTCTAATGACATACTGTTTCTTCTATTTTTGATTAGTCACACTGGAGAATGAAGCTGGATGAGACAGCAGTCAGTGACTCACAGCAGGCTGTTTACATCAGGGTTAGCAAACAATATCTGACCAAGACTCTCTTCTACCCTCCAAAGTGTTGCCCTTGAACACGCACAGTAGTCTGGTCGAGCTAGTCGGCATCAAAAGGCAAGTCGGTCGTTAAAATACGCTGAGTCGATGTCGGATGTTTCGGATCAAAAGACACAAGAACCACAGTCTAGCGTCAAATATAATACAAAACAACCAATTCTCTTTTCAGGGCGAACGTTGTAGAAGAAGCAGAAGAAGAAGAAGAAGAAGAATTTGCGAAGTTCTTCAACTTCTCTGAGAACTTCTTTATTTGCACTTTTCATCATCTTGTGCATCTTCGACTTTCCTCAAATCATTTTCATTTTTAGTTCCAAATTTTGGATTTTTGCCACACGAATTATTAGTTAGCTAATGATGGCAAATCATAGTATTTTTTTGCTGCAAAGAAAACATCCAATATTTTCACCAAAAAAAGGATGAATACAAATCCAGCACATAAATGTACCGTGTGGTTGTTGGTGCATGTAAGTCAATGACCAAATTAGCTAAGTTATTCTGTCATCACCCACAAGAACCTGTCAACACATTAACAAAATTAAAGACAGAAAGGTTGACAAAATCACAGTCAGTTACAGAAGTCCGGGCTCCGACGCGAGCCAAATCAATGAACTGTCATCTTTGTTTGTTTGTTTGTGGAAGCTAAGAGTTGGAAACCTTAATGGCTGCCTGGGGTAGATTAAAACAATTAACTGGGGAATCGATAAACGGAATAAAGCACGGAGTTTAACCCCACCGACAAGCAACCGATTAAAACCGTACAAGTGAACAAAAAAAAAAAAAAAAGGAGGGAAAAAGGGCTGAAGTAGACTTGTATTACACTGACACGCCGATTACGGTATTGGACAATTCCCTTGGCGAACTTCAGCCACGGCGCTGCGAACTAATTGTCTTATTATTTCGTTCCGTTTCTTTCTCTTACAATCCTAATTTTTAAGCAATTAATTTTTTTTTGTCCCGCTCCTTTTTTTATTTTTATTTTTAAACAGAAAAGTAATTTCAAAACCTGGAGAGTGGCGACGGGTCATGAGTTGTTAAGGCACTTAGGATCTAAGATGGCAATAAAATGCAACATGTTAAGTCTTTGCTACTATTTGTAGTTTGCTTTCAACGCTTTGTCTTTTCTAGTTATAAAATCTTCTGGTTTTTTTTTTTGAGAATTCTAATTTATCCCCCCTCCCCTAAAGGAGATAATTTTAATGTCTTTTTTTTGTGTGTAAACTTTAAACGTGAAAGCGTTAATTCTCCCACAAAAGGCTGCCATGACATCTTGATTTCTATAATTTAACGCATTCGGGAGTAACTTCCTCCACCGACACGATCATGAAAAGGAGAGACGTGAAACAATAAAACAGAAGGTAAAACAGTCAAAGCGGATAATATTTTATAAGGTTACAGTCACACAGTTTTCTTTTTGTGCTGCAGACATTCCCAAGTTTTCTTTTCCTGGTATAGATATTCCCTGGTTTTCTTTTTTTCTGGTGCAAATATTCCCCAGATTTCTTGTTTGTGGTGCAGATATTCCCCAGTTTTCTTTTTATGGCACAAGTATTCCCGAGTTTTCTTTTTTCCGGTGCTGATATTCCCCAGTTTTCTTTTTTTCTGGCGCAAATATTCCCCAGCTTTCTTTTTGTGGTGAAAATACTCCCCAGCTTTCTTTTTCTGGTGCAGATATTCTCCAGTTTTATTTTTCTGGTGCAGATAATCGCCAGTTTTCTCGTGTATTTATAAATCTCCTGATTTCGGTACTCATTTTTGCTGTTGGGGGCGAAGACGCTGTCTGATCAGCAACCCACAGCTGACGTGCTGCTTTCAGGTTTGGCCAACCGTAGCCGACCAAGACCCTGTCCCACTTCTCCGTATTTTCCGCCAGTAACAGGCCTAGCCTGGCTAACGGGGCAGGGATCGTCATAGTCCCCATGGTGGTGGAGTCTACTAAAGAAGCATTGTACACCCTCTGATTTTTATCTGCACTCAGGGATTGAAAAAAAAAACCGCGTGCCGTAACCCGCTCCCAAGCCGACAAAATGCTTTATCTTCACCGCAAAGAACACAAGCTCGCAGTTCCAGTAAGAAGAAGTAGAAGAAGAAGAAGAAGAAAAAGAAGTAGAAGAAGAAGAAGAAAAAGAAGAAGAAGAAGGCTGACTGAAGAGTGTTAGAACCTAGATAAGAACCCACGCCTATCGTCCAGAGAAGTCAGTTTCCTAAATGATAGGCCGCAGCAGATCCCAGGACGTCTTCTGTAGACTTAGTGTAGCGTTAAGTTTCAAGTTTCATTCACAGGATCATACCACAGCGTTCGTGCTTTCATGAATAGATCTTCGTGGAATGCTTCAAAGGAATTTCAGTTACCTGCACAAGCTGCTGAAGAGCAAGAGTAGCACAGCCGAAGCAAATTGCTTAACATATGAGCAAGGACTAGACAGAGACTCATACACGCCACTGTAATACAGCAATTAAAAAAAAGACGGGGTAGCTAACATACCAAAATTTCAGGATTTCCCCGATGACGTTTACGTCTGAAAGGCGATTCATACGGGAATCTATTGAACATGCAGATGTCAGTGTAGTAAATAAAAAAACCAAGAAAGATTACCAAACTAGGAGATTGATTGATTGATTGATTGATTGATCTTTATTTCAAAAGGGTTAAGAATTGGGCACGCAGGCCCGTCTGACATTCTGCCCTTTATCATACATCTTTCACTCTATTCCAGACATTCTACAAATATGCTGTTCATAAGCTACAGATGTAAGCTAGCGCTCCCCCCCTCCGCTCCCCAGACAAGTGTTTCGGCCCTATTAAACTCCTGACACTCTAAGAGGGGAATGGGCCCCTCTGGGTCATGACTCCCAGAGGTCTTGTGATATATCGCTCTTTGTCCTGTCTCAGTATTGAACCCGCGATCTTCCAGTTGCTACCACTAAGGAAGACCGGTACTGGTTGTGACAAACGAAATTATTTAAGCTCTCAATACTTGTTTCACATACTCCACAACCAGCATGAGGCCTTTTCTGCTGTTTCTGAAAGGATTTTCAATGACCTTGCTCTTGCTTGTCCCTTTATGCCCAGTTGCTTATATAGGTCGTATGCATGCTGATGTTGCTACGAATCCTCTCATTACCACTTCTGCATGTAATTTTTTTTTTTAAAAATAGGGAAAACTCGCGTATATATGCCATACGAAGAAGAAGAAAAAGAAGAAGAAGAAGAAGAATTAGCGAAGTTCTTCAACTTCTCTGAGAACTTCTTTATTTGCACTTTTCATCATCTTGTGCATCTTCGACTTTCCTCAAATCATTTTCACTTTTAGTTCTAAGTGTTGGATTTTTGACATGTCGGGGATACAGTGTTAGGCCCGTATTTTCACAACCTTCGTGTACATGAAAGTCTGATGTGGTCAGTATCACGCTTGGCCGCATTTACCTTCCCAGATTTCTCAGGTACCCATTTTTAAAGTCTGGGTGGACCCGGAAGGCCTTTTTTTTTGTGTGTGAACCAGCAAAATCCCACTTCTGGGCCTTGAACCCGGCACTACTGGATTAGTAAACCGAGCGATTTTTATTATTATGTAATAAAGACAATAATTGTCGGTATATGAAACAGAAAATACCATTAGTATATAACAGATACAATAATATTAGTATAACACACAATCGGGAATATTTGCGTATAGCAATGATAGCGAATACAAATATAATAATATGAATATATAACAAATATAGCAATGTTAGTAGACTACAAAGAAAATAAAGTATTAGTAGATAACACTGGACATATGTTGGTCACTTGATGAGAAGAAATGATCAGAGAATCCCAAAACAAGCTATCACGTGGAACACAACAGGCCAAAGAAAAAGAGGCAGACCGCATGAAACTCTGAAGAGGACATTGTTAAGAGAGGCCAAATTAACAGGCATAAAATCCTTTGATGAGGTTGAAAGACTCGCTGAAGACATGAAAAATTGGCGAACTACTTTGCGAGCCCTATGTGACGTTTAACGGCACGGGAAGGATATAAGATATAAGAAGATAAGATAACAAAGATAATAATCATGGGATATAACAAAATAATAATTTTAGTATATAATAAAGAAAATAATATTAGTATATCAGAAAGACCAGAATAGTCGTGCATCATAAAGACAGTACTATAACAAAGATAATAAAATAGGTATGTAATAAGGAAAATATTATTTGCGTATAACAAAGATGGTACATTGGTACATTACACAGATAATAATAATAGCGATATATACCAAGGATTAACAAATATTAATATATAGCACACACGGTGACATTAGTACGTAGCAAAGATACTAAAAATAATAACAAAATAATAATACAAATATACAAACTAAACAATAGTGAAATAAGTTCGTGACCCCTTTATGTCGTTCATGTTCTTAGTTTTGCTTTAATTCAGTTTCTTTAATCTACTGTCCAACCAATGATGATGATGATGATGATTGTGATGCCTTTTCTTGCACCTGTATTGCTACAAATGATAATGAAAACCTGATCTGTCCGGAGATCTCCATGCCGGGCTACACGGTCAAGTTCGCCACGACTTTTGGTCATGCCTGATCTATCCTCTTCATTCGGCCCTTGTACCTCACTCTTGTACCTCATTCTTGTACCTCATTCTTGTACTTCACTTTTGTACATCACTCTTGTACCTCATTCTTACACCTCATTCTTGTACCTCACTCTTGTACCTCATTCTTCTACCTCACTCTTGTACCTCACTCTTGTACCTCACTATGTTTATTGCAGTAGTCCTTAACCTGCGACCCGTGGACCTCCTTGTGGATCCACGGAAACAATTTTCATGGATCCACGACCCAGCAAACGGATTGGCCAGTTTTTTGGGGTTTTTTTTTTTTTGTTGAAAATCTTAACATCATTTTGCTTCTGTTTATTGCTTCATTTTTAATGAAGGGCCTGCATCTGTTCTTGGGCCGGAAAAGGGGGTCCACGACCAAAAGAGGGATGAAGAACTTGAGCAAAGCATTGCTGGGAAGTTTGAAGGGGAGGTGAAGGAGAGAAAATGGGTCTTATCCGGCCGTGGTTAACTAATTTTAGGTTCAGAACCGGATGTGTTTCCCCGCATCTCTCTCTCACTCACTCACTCACTCACTCACTCACACACCCACACACACACAACATATTTTTTAAATCTCGTAGGTGTGAGTCGTGTTTGGGAGAAAAGACACCTTCAGTGAGCGCCAAATGTAGTCAAAGAGAGGAGTTAGATGATGGAGGGGCAAACTATTTTGATCGTTTTTTTTTTTCGTTGCTCCTGTACTCAAAGTGGAGACTTCAGCCTCTTGCTTTCTACAAGTGACACATTTTTAGTTCATTTCTCTCTGTTCATCTAGAATATTTCGGTAAATCGAGGGGCCTGGTCTGTTGTCTCTCCATGGCTACACGGCCGCTCACCTAAGAGTCGTCTGTTTCAGTTTCAGGTTCGATTACGGTCATCCTCTTTGCGACTTCTCTTTCATCCAGCCCTGCTTGCTTTGTCTGCAGTTTTCTAGGTTGTTCTGCTAGCTCCATTCTTTTTCAAACAATGGTATTTCTTTAAAAAAAAAATCAGAGCATGCGCACTTACGACCTCAGTAGATTACGTCGCCGATGCTTTCTCCCACTCTATGGAGATAAAATACGAGAACAAATTGAGGGCGTGTGTGACTGAGTCATGACACGTGGGTGTATTATCACTGCTCACTTAGCTTGGCTCCCAGCAATGTATGTAGACGCACGTGCATCTGATGACAAAGAACAGGTCGAATGAGCCCTGTTTAATTAATAAATCGTATAAAGGAGGGATTGGGGAACCTGTTAATCGATGAATTTTCATTATTGTACTTTACAGCATTGTACACAGTTCAGTAAATATGTATATGCTTAGGTGTATACGTATAAAGGCCGCATTGAATAATTGTTTATATGTGTATTTGTTGAGTGTGTAGAAACATTTTAGAGCTGTGTTTAATATTCCTTTCGTAGCTTTAGACACTTCGCTACAAGCTGGAGCACCAGGCACATCTTTTAGAAGCTGGAGCACCAGACACATCTTTTAGAAGCTGGAGCACCAGACACATCTTTTAGAAGCTGGAGCACCAGACACTTCTTTTAGAAACCGGAGTACCAGACATTTCTTTTTGAAGCTGGAGTACCAGACATTTCTTTTTGAAGCTGGAGCACCAGACACTTCTTTTAGAAACCGGAGTACCAGACATTTCTTTTTGAAGCTGGAGTACCAGACATTTCTTTTTGAAGCTAGAGTACCAGACATTTCTTTTAGAAGATGGAGTACCAGACACTTCTTTTAGAAGCTGGAGTACCAGACACTTCTTTTTGAAGCTAGAGTACCAGACATTTCTTTTAGAAGATGGAGTACCAGACACATCTTTTAGAAGCTGGAGCACCAGACATTTCTTTTTGAAGCTGGAGTACCAGACATTTCTTTTTGAAGCTAGAGTACCAGACATTTCTTTTAGAAGATGGAGCACCAGATACATCTTTTAGAAGTTGCAGCACTAGACATTTCTTGTAGTGTTGCTACTTTTAATGCTTGTATTTTTGTTTATTTAAATATGTCTTCGCTGCATTATACTAAAGACTATATACAATAAAGAAGAATGAAGGACAACGAAACAAAACCGAGGGCACGTTCTAACGCGAAGTCCTGACATCACTAAATCGCACCAGGCCGACGAGACGTTGCCACGTGACCAGGCATCCATATTTTGTGGAGGTCATTGCAAATCTGTTCAGATCCGCAGCGTTTCTTTTCCTATGACAGTTCAGCTAATTTTCTCTCAGTCTCGCTCTGTCTCTTTTTTCCATTCAATTTTCAAGTGACTGTCAGGTTCTCAAACTTTTGTCGTTTCAGGACATTTAACTCTTATACCACCATGTGCCATGTAAAGAGCCTTTCAGGGGAAAAAATTGCGGTCGTATAGTAATGATACATAGTTAGGAATTCGTAATGTAAACTGCTGTAAGTGCTGTAAGATAGACTTCGCATAATTTCTCATTGGAATATGGCCACCGTAACAAATGGTAAATTAACAGGCATAAAATCCTTTGATGAGGTTGAAAGACTTGCCGAAGACAGGAAAAATTGGCGAACTACTTTGCGAGCCCTATGTGAGGTTTAACGGCACGGGAAGGATATAAGATATAAGATAAGATAAGAACAAATGGTAACAAAACATATTCATGTGCCACGTGTTTTGTTTTGGTAGTCAAAGAGTTAAATTAAGTTTCTTTCCTTATGGTTTTAATTAGAGTTGGGTGTTCAGAAAGTTCTCCGAGAACTTCTTCGTCTGATTTTCTGACCATCCAGTATCTGTGGTTCATCTTTCTATAGAAAGAGTTCTTCTCAGCTCTCCCAGTGTTTGGATTCTTTAGTCCAAACCAAGAAGAGAAATCCAGATACAAACAGTGAGAAACCAACCCCTCCACTACACTCATAAGCCATACCTTTTCTAAAATACTGTACGATAGATTCTATGAAGCACTAGAGACTAAGTAGTTGGAAGAACTGATGAAATGACTATATAAACTACTAGAGACAAAGTAGTTGGAAGAACTGATGAAATGACTCTATAAACTACTAGAGACAAAGTAGTTGGAAGAACTGATGAAGTGACTCTATAAACTACTAGAGACAAAGCAGTTGCAAGAACTGATGAAATGACTCTATAAACTACTAGAGACAAAGCAGTTGCAAGAACTGATGAAATGACTCTATAAACTACTAGAGACAAAGCAGTTGCAAGAACTGATGAAATGACTATATGAACCACTAGAGACTAAATAGTTGAAAGAACAGATGAAATACTAGACGTCAAGTTTTACCTAAGCCTAGTCAAGTTCGACCTTACGCCTAGTCAAGTTCGACCTTACGCCTACTGTTGTAACAGATTTCATACGGTTTTTCCTTCTCACGTTGTGTGATCTTTTTCTTTCTCATGTTATGTTATCTTTTTGTTTTTCATGTTATGTTATCTTTTTCTTTCTCACGTCATGTGATGTTAATTTTAACAACCACTGGATGATGCCAGCAATCCGAACTTTTGTGGACGAGGAATTAGACATAAGAGAATAGTTTCAGTGGTACCACAACACCAGTAAGGCCCTGGACCCCACCCAGCCTCTAAAAATGTGTACCAGACAAATCTGAGAAAGTAAACGCGGCCTGATCTGATACTGACCACATCACATTTTCATGTGCAGATGGTCTTGGAAGTATGGACCTAACACCGAATCCCCAATATGCCTTAATGGCATGGATACGAGGATATTATCTTGACCTTTGACATAGGAAGGTGACAGCATGTTACAGTATAGGATTAGGTAATAGGGTTGGATATATAATAAGGTGGTAGTCTCTCCTGCGGAGAGTAAACTTTGGATATTTGTAAGAGTGTGCAGCGGGAAAATCCGTTGTAAAGTTGCACGCATGCGCACTTGCAATGAGCGAATTGGTAGGAGACGCAGGAAGAAGCAGACGAGGAAACAAAAACGGTTAGGACCGGAGAAGTGAAAAGCTTCAACATGTACATTCACAGAAGTTGTCCTTTATAGTTAGTAGTTAATTGTGCTCTCGGAATAGTAGTATGTAGAAATTGTAGTCTGTCCTTGTAGAAATGCCTAGTGGTTGTTAAGATTGTCCTTTTCAGGACAGTTCCTTAGATCTTTAGTTTTGAATGTAGAAATATCTGTAGGAGGCAATGTCCTCCACCATCTTGTGGTGTGGGAGGTCGTCTCATGGCGACGTCACCTGGACACCATTTCACATAATTGTGAAACTCCATCAGTCTTTTCACATACTCCGATTCTGGCAACATCCACAAACAAGTGTGCTTTCATGAATAAATTCGATTTCTCCTGTAGGGCCCAGAGTTAGATGATTGTTGATTTATGTTTATAACGCAACTGTTAGATGTCTTGTTCATTTGATTTTTCTATTAGATTCACAGTCGTGAATGAACTCTACCTTAATTGTTCCTCGGTTATGTAATGTTAAACAGAGAATATCAATGTAACAGAAATGAGGCTGCTAGATCAGTCACAGAGACCAAAGTCTTCAACAAGTCAGCAATTACAGCCATCAGCATAGAGAAGAAAACCAGCATAACACGTATTTAGTGGTGCCAATAAATACGTTTTTACACCACAACAGTACTAGAAGTAATTTTTTTTTTGCAGCTTATTTCGTGATAAAAATTGAGATAAAAGATTCTGATTGCCTTTCTATGAACATTAATTGTTATACTTTTGTTGCGCGCTTTATATTAAGCTAATGTATTAAATTATTAACAGTACTGGAACCTCTTGGTATGGGGTATTTTTACATTTTCGACAATTTTTTAAAAAATTTTCTCTAATCATGAAGGTACTGTAAAATAATCCATAATTTTAAACTAGAAATGTTATTGCATCAAAGATCGCTACATGAATCATTTTAAATAGGAGAACATGAGTCATAAATCTGAGTTTTGATGAAAATATATTTATATGCGCATAATACACCAGTTGCCTGTGCATATAACCACATATACAAGTATTTTATATTTTGCAGAATTTTAGATGGAATCCCCGTAGTTTTATAATTACAAGGCATTATATTTCATTGCCATGGGAAAATTAGCCGAAAATATGCAGACACAGGAAACAAGATGTCATCAACATGAAGATAAAAGTGAAGATCATAACGCAGTTCCACTCCAGCGAGCATCAAAAGCAAGATAATGCCATCAATGTGAAATGAAAAGGAAGATTCTCAATAAAACGATATGGGGAGAAAATGACCAATAAAAGATCCAGAATTAATAGATCAAGAATTAGGTCAGCAAACAAGGGAATCATACACCTTCGCCAAGGACACAAAATGAAATCCAATCCCTCATGTTTTTTTCCCCGCTAGGCAAGGGGCAGTAGAAGAGAAAGAAAAGAAATTGTGTGTGTGTGGGAGGGGGGGGGGTTGTTGGGGCGGGGGCCTGCCCCATATTAAATTGTAGGGCGGGAGCGCAACCAGATTAAAAAAAGGGGGATCCGCAATGTGTCGGGGGTTTCCTAGTCTATCTATAAATAGAAGGCCAATCCCGCAAGAAAATCAAGACAAAATAGAATATTGAACAGAGAAAGATGAACAAGAGAACTAGAGTATTCAATAAAACAAGAGAACTAAAGAATTCAATAAAACAAAAGAGCTAAAGAATTTTTTAAAAGATGGAAAAATAGAAGTAATAAAAGAAAGGAATAAACATGAGAAGAAAAGGAGTTTGAAATAACTAAAATAAATTTTAAAAAAAAGAAAGGAAGAAAGAACACAAAAGAGTCGGCAAATATAGAAAATTAAGTATTTTCAAACATTTTCGAAAACAAAATAGCAGTGTTGGATATTCAGTCGAAATCGAATATCTGGTTTCCTGAATGAGTTATGAATTAAACTATGAACGATTTTATAACAAGTGTTCTGAAATATGTATGTGTGTATATGCGTGAAGGGCGATTCTCTACAGGTTTTTCAATAAAAAAATCTCTTACTACTTATGTCTACAACGCTCTGTTATATAAGATCTCTTACTATTTATGTTTACAATATCTTGTTATATAAGATCTCTAACTACTTATGTCTACAACATCCTGTTATATAAGATCTCTTACTACTTATGTCTACAACATCCTGTTATATAAAATCTCTTACTGCTTATGTTTACAATATCCTGTTATATAAGATCTCTTACTACTTATGTCTACAACATCCTGTTATATAAAATCTCTTACTGCTTATGTTTACAATATCCTGTTATATAAGATCTCTTACTACTTATGTCTACAACGTCCTCTTATATAAGATCTCTTACTACTTATGTCTACAACGTCCTCTTATATAAGATCTCTTACTACTTATGTCTACAACGTCCTCTTATATAAGATCTCTTACTACTTATGTCTACAACGTCCTCTTATATAAGATCTCTTACTACTTATGTTTACAACATCCTGTTATATAAGATCTCTTACTACTTATGTCTACAACGTCCTCTTATATAAGATCTCTTACTACTTATGTTTACAACGTCCTCTTATATAAGATCTCTTACTACTTATGTCTACAACGTCCAGTTAGGCAGTCCTGGTATTTTTCTACTGCGAGGGTTACAAAAAAATGTGTTGGTTCAGAAGTTTTCCGTGCGTGTGACAAGTAACCGCCATGAACAATCATGACATGCAGACTGATTGGCTAATGTCTCATTAACAAGCTTAATTAATTCAGAAGTGTTCAAGTTTTGAAA
Source organism: Achatina immaculata (assembly GCA_009760885.1). NCBI lineage: Eukaryota > Metazoa > Mollusca > Gastropoda > Stylommatophora > Achatinidae > Lissachatina > Lissachatina immaculata. The sequence goes on from CM019716.1 coordinate 77,650,752, forward strand.
AAGAAAATTACAGTTAAAAAAAAGCATCCAAGAAAAAAAGAGTTCATGTCAGAGTTGAAATCGAACACTTTAGGTAGAAGGAAAAAGAATTAGTTTAAAATAGTAGCACCACTGATGACCGATCATGCACATTTTGAGAACCATCGCTAATAAGATGTTTTGCGATCATTTATCTTTTATTGCACTTGGGAATTCTAAAAATGCTGATATTCTAATGTTCCTCCCTCTTTCTCTAACCCTCATCCTCTCATCCGCCTGCCCTTCCCCACATAAACACACACACTCATACACAGATTCACCTAAAAAACTACCTGGATAAGTTCTTATCGTCCAGCTACACCACGACGCTGTCACGTGATGAGGGTACCCGGGGTAGTTATTCCACTTTGATTGTTCCACTTGCATGTGCTTACTATATTAATTCATATCTTATTTCCTTCATTATTTTCTCTCGTCTTTCAACTCTCCAATCAGTAACTGGTATTCATGTAAAACAATAATTACACCACCCCCCACCCCCACCTCCCCCGACGACACACCCACAACAGCAGCCTGTTTCTCAGCACATCTAAAATCTAAAACATGACATCTATGTTTATTATATGCAGTACTTTGTTTCAAGTTCGCCCGTTGTTATGGCCATGATCTATATTTCACGGTACTGGCTATCTCTTCTTAAAATGTTCGATTCTTGATTATTTTTAGGTTACTAGAAATATTTTCATTAACAGGTAATACAGTTTGTTTTTTTTTCACTTCATGTTGAGCGTATTCTTTACCCCCCCCCCCCCTCTCTCTCTTTTCTCCCTCGCTCTCTCTCTTTCTCACTCTCTATCTCTCTCTCTTTCTCTCTCTCCCCCCTCTCTCTCTCTCGCTCTCTCTTTCATTGCTAACTATCTTCAAGACTTAAAAACTCGCACCAACATCTAAGCAGACATTCAGTATTCTATCATTGCTTTATTCATAGTCGAATAATTCAGCACTCATTCAATAGACATTCAACACTCTATAATATTTTCATTTGTTAATGATATATTTCCGACTAAAGAAGATGTTCTTTATTTATATCGACTTTATCTTCACACACACCCAGATTTCTGTTGTTTACATTAGGTTTCACAAACATTGTCACTTCACTATTATCAGAGGAATTCTGATGAAATGCTCTCTGCAGAATTCATTTACTTCTGACAAATAAGATATTCGACTCAGAATTCACAACATCACTTGTACTAAGATGCAGTATGACATAATCTTCGTTAGTTTCGTCGTTGAACCACATCAATATCAAATTGTCACATTCTACATGCAGCACTTATCAATGTTCCTCTATTTCACAATATTCTACACATTTGATAAGAGGAGAATTCTAAACCCTGTACTATATTTCATCTGAAACACGTGGTCAATCAGTTACACGACTAAATCACTGTACTCGAAGTTTCAAAGTAACAAATATTCATATCACTTGAATCACTTGAAACACAGATTCAATCTGTTCTAAAACTACTTCTGCAAAACAGCTTTTCCTGAGTATCTATTGCTCTAATTTTCTATCTATTCCAACTGTCATTACCTACGTCTTCTTTCTCTCTCGTGTCTTCTCTAGTGTATGTGTTCTCCTTCTGCTGTTCTTCTCTGATTGTCTCTTCTTCTCTTATCTGGACCTGACTCAGTTCACTGACCGTCCTTGTTCCTCTGTCTCCTCTCCTCTACTTCTTCTTCTTTCTTGGTTCTTCTTCCTTGTTCTTATTGTCTGTTCTTCCATCTTCGGGCTCCCTCCTCTGTCTCTTCTTCTTCCCCGTTCCCCACTGCTTGGTTCCTCTTCGTTTTCCTGTCTCTCCGCTCACCTTTTTATCTTGAAGTCGAGCTTGATGGATTAACCAATAAGTATTTTGGTTCCACCCTTCAGATGTCCACTGGTTCCCATGAGCGTTCTGATTGTCCGTCATGCAAACTGCCCCGTGACTTATATGTCGTAAGTCAGTTGTCCAATAGACCACTCCTCTAAATATTTAATTGGTCAGCTGGCAGAATTGGCACTCATTTATTTAAACACCGTGTGCAGTCGCGTTATAATGCGTGTCACCTAACAGGTGTCAAGTGTCAACTCCGTCCATACAATTGTTATTTACCTAAGTCATTATCTTGCTATTTCATGTCGGATGTTTTATTGTGTCCTCGTTTTTCATTGTGTCTGCCTTTTCTATTCGTCTTTTCTATTTTGTTTACTCATGTCAACGTCCAGTCACTGCTTTGTTATCATTGGACCATCCTATTTTCTGGCGTCCTTCCTTTGTATTACCTATATGTCAGTGTCACTGAGTCTCGTCTTTTTCTATTCACTGTTTCTACTGTTTACTTTTATCTGCGTCTTGTTCTAGGGTCATGGAAGTTCTATACCTTTCTCTTCCTTTCCTCTCCATTTTTCTCTGTGCTATTCAATGTTACTATTTTCGTTACAGTATATTTTCATAATCATATTCATTAATAATAATAATAATAACAACAACAACATTATCCGTTACTTACAAGGCCATGCTACAGCTCATTCAACAGACATTCAACATTTACTCATTGCCTAGCAGTAAAACCCAACAATGGCAAAACTTTCAACACTCACTCATATATTCTGGCTCTAACCATGAAAACAATCCTCCAATAAATATTTAACTATTGCTTCAGCGTCTTAGACAACCAATAAACACTCAACACCTACCTCAGCAGCTTATTCTAATAATAAACATTCAACATTTGCCTCAGCAGTTTAGTCCACTAGTAAGCATTCAACATTTGCCTCAACAACTTATTCTAATAATAAACATTCAACATTTGCCTCAGCAGTTTAGTCTACTAGTAAGCATTCAACATTTGCCTCAACAACTTAGTCTAATAATAAACACTCAACATTTGCCTCAGCAGTTTAGTCTACTAGTAAGCATTCAACATTTGCCTCAACAACTTAGTCTAATAATAAACACTCAACATTTGCCTCAGCAGCTTAGTCTAACAATAAACATTCATGATTTTAGTACCCGTTGTTTCACTGTGCGTCTGATTATTAAACCTTCCAACATCCATTCAACATTCAGGATTTGTTGAACTAAAAATCTGCTACTTTTTACTTTCACAGATTAACAACAACAACAACAACAACAACAAGTAAAATCCACGTCTTCATACTATTAAGGCACATTGGGGACAAGGTGTTAGGCCTGTATTTCCACTACCTTCGGTACATGAAAGTCTGATGGGGCCAGTATCACGTTTTTCCGCATTCATCTTCCCTGGTTTCTCTGGTACCCATTTTAGAGGCTGGGTGGATCCCGGGGTCCTTTTGGTGTGTACCAGAAAAAAAAAAATCCCACTTGCTGGGACTTAAACCCGGCACGGGTCGGCCTACTAATCCGGTGGTGCCGGATTCAACCACCCGCCTAACCAGGCCACTATCCCTGCTTTGGTGCAGTTCAAAAAGTACTAGTTAGTGTCGACACGCACACAGCTAATAACAACCATATCAATACCACCTGTATCTCTTTACCTGCTTAACACATACCTGTTGCTAATAACATATATGTACCAGTATTCAAATGTCATCCATCCTCTTACACTGTTAATAAAGATGTGCTTTAATGAAATATCAAATTTACTATCATCTATAATTTCCTGGCTACAAAAGTTCTCTTAATTTCCATTTCATGCTTGCATGCATTGATTATTTCCCTTTTTCTAACAAAACTGTTAATGTATATTTTGTATTCTTGTATATAATTAATACGCAACGCGCCGTCTGCAGCACGTGGTGTTATATTTATAACTATTTATGGCCTCCTGGTCTGATTCGTTCTTTTTTAAAAAATGGCGTTTATTTTTTAGCAATATACTTTATGCAAATGGCACATACATCTGAAAGTCCAGCAGCTGAATGTTTCATTGCGTGATGGATAAATTATTCACATTTTAACATATGAAAAGCTATATCTTATTTGAATGTAAGAGAAACGCCAAGAATTAAACAGACACCTAGCGTAATCTATGCTATTTTGTTAAAATATAGATTAGTGGGATTTTTTTTTCTGTCTCAAAATGAATATATCAGATCTAAAGTTATGAAACAGTCATTATATGACAGTAGAGGCTGTTTTTGACATGTCACGCTGTCGTTTTGGTACTGAGTGAAGCTTGTTTCAATCTCTCGTGTTCTTAATAATGCGAATAATAATAATAATAATAATAATGACAATACAAATAGTAACTACAATCTTTTATAATCAAATACGTTTTGGCGGTGACAACATACACCTGTAAGCATCCCTGACAGCTTACAAGTGAAGGAAGATTAACTACATATCCACATGTAAGCTTCCTTGATAGCTTACAAGTGAAGGAAGACACTAACAACATATCCACAAGTAAGCCTCCATGACAGCTTACAAATGAAGGAAGACACTAGCAACATATCCACCTGTAAGCCTCACTGCCATAACTCAGTTCTGGTTACCTTTCTACCTACGTCAGGTAAACAAAATTGTCGGGTTCCCAGATGGTCTTGATCTCGATTGCCTGATCACAAATACACCTGTGACTATATTATCTGTGTCCATGACCCTCCCTGACGCAGACTAATTATGTGTGTACGGGAGGGGGGAGGGGGGGACAGAAGGGTAGTCTTTCCGAAAAACATATTTAACGAAATATGTAACTGTATGGCGACCACAATAAACATTAACTGTATGGCGACCACAATAAATATCAATTGTATGGCGACCACAATCAACATTAACTGTATGGCGACCACAATAAACATTAACTGTATGGCGACCACAATAAACATTAACTTTATGGCGACCACAATAAACATCAGTTGTATGACGACCATAATAAACATTAACTATCTGGCGGTCACACTAAACATTAACAGTATGGTGACCACAATAAACATTAACAGTATGGTGACCACAATAAACATTAACTGTATGGCGACCACAATAAACATCAGTTGTATGACGACCATAATAAACATTAACTATCTGGCGATCACACTAAACATTAACAGTATGGCGACCACAATAAACATTAACTTTATGGCGACCACAATAAACATTAACTGTATGACGACCACAATAAACATTAACAGTATGGCGACCACAATAAACATTAACAGTATGGCGGCCACAATAAACATTAACTGTATGGCGACCACAATAAACATTAATTGTATGGCGACCAAAATAAACATTAACAGTATGGCGACCACAATACAAATTAACCGTATGGCGACTATAATAAACATTATGACGACTATACTAAAAATTAAACTATGGCGCTTATAATAAACATTAACAGTATTGCGATCATAATAAACATTAACCTATGGCGAACATAACAAACATTAAGCATATGGCGATTATAATAAACAACCATATGGCGACTATAATAAACATTAACCATATAGCGATTGTAATAAATATTAACCTGTGACAACCATATTCAACGTAAGTAGTATATGAGGAATATACTAATTATATGGTATTATGAGGTATATACTAAGTACACATACTTTACATTTAAACAGTAGAATATGCGGCTGTGGTGTAGTGGGTAAGTGCACTCACCTGCCAACCGTAAAGTTCCTACTTCGATCCTCTAACTGGCACTGGGGGGGGGGGGGGGGAGCGGAAATTTTGTTTTCCTGTGTACGACGGTCCTGGGTTAACCTAGTCTCAATAACCAGGTACCTGGACAGTGATGACAGGTATTGAGCTCCTTACCCCCACGTTACTGTGGTGCCAGGTATGATAAAATAAACATGCAAGAAGGAATAGATTAACTGGAGGACATCTTGTGAATTACCTCCGGCATCAGAGAAATCGTTGATGCTGTTATATTTTGATAATCTATAATTTTGTAAGGGACAATATGAATTCCGGAGAACTGAAGTCCGACAAATCGGGGGGTCTTCGGGTATCGTAAATCCCGTAGGATTTCTTCAACTGCTACAAAACAAAGATGTTTCTAAATACAACTCTCTTCTTCTTCTTCTTCTTCTTCTTTCCCTAATCCCATCCCTTCTCCTCTTTTCCCAAACACAACATACGTACATACATACATACATACATACATACATACATACATACATACATACATAAGTACATACATACATACATACATACATAAGTACATACATACATACATACATACATACATACATACATACATACATACATACATACATACATACATACATAAGTACATACATACATACATACATACATATATACATACATACATACATACATACATAAATACATAAGTACATACGTACATACATACATACATAAGTACATACGTACATACATACATACATACATACATACATAAGTACATACGTACATATATATATACATACATACATACTTACATAATACATACATACATACATATATACATACATACATACATACATACATACGTACGTACGTACATACATACATACATGCATATATACATACATACATAAGTACATAGTTACATACATACATACATGCATACATACATACATACATTCATATATACATACGTACATACATACATACAGTAATGATGGTTTTCTGTGGCCCCTATTAATCTGTCTTAAAAGTATGGCAGAAAAATATAATAATTCAAAGTCCAACCACACTGAGACGGACATGCACCCTTAGTATGTAAGCTCAGCTGAGATACAGTCTGACGTCTTTCCTAGCTAAAGTTTCCACATTTTTTCCTATGTGGGCGTGTGCTTCAAATCAGTTCAACTTTCTTATTAAGTGTAATTGTAGATGCACTACTTCTGACAGAGAAAGGAATGAGAGAGAGAGAGAATTTTATTTTTAAATGATGAATGAATAATCACGCAGGCTTGTCTGAAGAGAGAGGGAGAGAGAGAGAGAGAGAGACAAAGAGAGAGAGAGAAAGAGACAAAAAGAGACAGACAGAGAGAGAGTGAACTTTATTTTGAAAGGATGAAGAATTAATCACACAGGCTTGTACTAGGAGAGAGAGACAGAGAGAGACAGAGAGAGACAGAGAGAGGGACAGAGAGAGACAGAGAGAGAGACAGATAACACACTTTATTTTCAAAGGCTTGTCTTGTGTGTTTGTGTGTGTGTGTGTGAGTGAGAGAGGACTATTTTTTTTTAAATGAAGAGTGAATTACGAAGGCTTGTCTGCAGGGAGAGAGTGAGGGGGGGGGGGAAAGGAGAGAGAAAGACAGAGATATCAGAAAGACATCTGCCTAACTTCTAAATAACCCACACAATAAAACTTTACTTTTAAAACTTATCTTCTCTGCTGTTGATTTATTTAACAATTTAACCTCCTTACTACAGAAACTTATAAATTATCATTGTGAAATGGTGTTATAGATCAGTTGTGTAAACTGTTATCTTAGACTGATATTTTAGAATGTTATTGCAGACTGTTATTGTTCCTTCTCATAGCAGTTTGCTACAGTGAATTTGTTCTGCACATTCTTACTGTACTTTTTTTATTGAAAATTGTTGCTGTTGACCATTGCTGTACATTTGTATTGTAACTATTTCTTGCTATGGTACCCGGGATTTGGGCAAATGCCTGGGAAGCGAAGAATAGGCCCACTGTACCCTACCATGCATGATCGTAAAAGGCGAATAAGGAGGGTTCGGCATAGGGTCAGCAACCCTATCTGGTAAAAAATCCATCAGATTGCTACAGAAACAGAAGCAAGGGGAGCTACAAACGCAGGTGAAAAGAGAAGTGCTTATCAGGAAACTGAGCCCACGAAGGTTGTGGATGTAAGGGAGCTTTGGAAGTCCCCAGTCCGACATCAGACCTCCTACAACATAAACCATTGACTTAGATTTTCGAGGAAAGACGTTGGCGATGACCGGGGCGTGTGCTCCGGATGACTGGCGACTCATCAGGAAAAATAGCTCTGAAATGGGCACCACAGGGGAACAGGAGTAAGGGCAGACCAAAGGAGGTATGGAGAAGAACAACAGAGAGGATGTTGAGTAACAGAGGGCTCACCTGAACAAGAGCGGGAAAAAAAGACGAACAGGCGTTCGTGGGAAAACCCTTGAGGAAGACCCATGTGCCTAAGGCACTGAAGGGTTCAGAGAGAGAGAGAGAGAGAGTGAGAGAGAGATGTTGATTTTATAAACAAATTTCTCTTTTCCTCCTTTTATATATATATATATATATATATATATAGACATACATACAAATACACTGACACACACACACATATACAGCATATACATACATATACATATTCAGATACGCATAGCAAGTATATACATATATAAAGACATATACACACAGACATGTATACATATACATATACATATACATACATACATACATACATACATACATACATACATACATACATACATACATAGAAACAACACACTTGCACGTACAGAAGTACAAACAAATATGCAGACAACGTTTTCTAAATCAAACACATTCGTTAAAAATCCGTTAGTATATGTGTGCTCATGTTGTTTTGATATGTGTAAAAAGTCATTTTTCATCATCACCATAATAATAACACCAAGTGCTCACGATGTCCATACAGCAAAACTGCTCACGCCAAGATAAAATAATCATTCGGACAAAGAACAACAGTAAAGTTTAGCTGGCTATACTAAACAAAGGAAAAGACTGTAATAATTGCCAGATTGCATTTTATGGACCAAATTTATAGAACCGTATAAAATAAACAGTCAGTCTCTGTCTTAACTGGCATTAATTTTCTCTGATGAAACGAACGTGACAATCGACAAAATGTAATTATCGTTCAGTAACAGTGCGAACATCCCTAGATAATTTATCTCGCTTAAAGATTTATAGTTAAGAATTATCTAAGAAATATTTTATCTTGATAGTTTTTCTCACTTAAAGATTTATAGTTAAGAATTATGTAATAAATACCTTATCTTGATAATTTATCTCACTTAAAGATTTGCAGTTAAGAATTATATAAGAAATACTTTCTTTTGATAATTTATCCCACTTAATGATTTATAGTTAAGAATTATGTCTTGATAATTAATCTCAGTTAACACCTTTTAGTTGAGAATTATGTAAGAAATATTTTATCTTGATAATTTATCTCATTTCGAGATTTATAAATAAGAATTATTCACAAGAAATACTTTATCTTGCTACTTTATCTCACTTCAAGAAGTATAGTAAAGATTTGCATGCAAGAAATGCTTTATCTTGGTAATTTATCTTTACACTGCAAGATTTATAGTTAAGAATTACACACGAAAAAATTAACACTCTGTAAAAGATTTGTAAAATATACATAACACAGATCAAACTGTACAAAAGAAAGAAATACTGAGATTACTTATAAGAGCGAGATCTGGACCGGTCGTATAGTGTTCATAAAACAAGAACAGTTGGCCAAGAAAGCCAATACATTCTACGTGACAACAGGAAAGAGAACATGGCCAACAACGGCACAGAAAACAGGAAGATTCTTTTGAAACAGATGTGAAGGAATATTGTCTCATAGCTGGCTGAGATGGATTGTTTTGATCACATTCTACCTACTTTTGGGCATGATGATGATGATGATGATGATAAACAGAGAAACTAAATTTATCGTCGCTTCCTAGACAACATACAATTTTAAAATAAAGTACAGTCAATTTGTTGCGTGGCATTCAGTGGCCAGGAGTAGATTCCCTTCCTGTATCCTCGCCGGAATGAAGGAATCAAATCCTTGTTTATCTTTGATTTAAAAATTAATTTTTAATACAGAATGAAGAATAGAAATAATGAAAAGGAACTGGCTAAGCCAAATAGGCAATTTATGATTTAATATATCCGGACAAAAATTTCTATTTGTAGCGTAGTGTGCCACCTTAATTAATTGTAGTGTGTCACCTCAATTTATTTAATTGTAATGTGTCACTTTAATTTAAATAATTGCAGTGTGGCACATAAATTTAATTAATTGTAGCGTGTCACCTTAATTTAATTAATTGTTGTGTGTCACCTTAATTTAATTAATTGTAGTGTGTCACCTTAATATAACTTTAAGACTGCTATTTATTTCCCCTGAATCCGTAACCGTTTTGTAAAAAAAAAAAAAATTGTATCGTTCTAGAATGGCGGCTTGGTTGGCACAGTGGTTAGGCGCTCAGCTAACCAATCCGGTGTTACCGGGTTCAAGTCCTGGCAGTTGAATTTTACTGGTGCACCAAAAAAGGGCCAGGGGTCCAAATAGCCTCTAAAAACGGGTACCAGAGAAATCTGGAAAGGTAAATTCGGCTAAAGGTGACTCTGGGCACATCATGCATGTGCCGAAGGTCCTGGAAATACGGGACGAGCAGTATCAACATTATGTCGTAATGGCATGGAAAATACTATCGGTAATACAGCTACTGTAACCAAGTTTTGTTACAGATTTTGAAAATTATTCACATTTATGTAATATTTCATTTTACACTTTACCTGAATAACAGAGATTTTTTTTACTTTAGATTTTACACATACATTTGTTTATAAAGACTGTACAACACAATTTTCCTCCCAACTCTATGCTGTCAATGTCAAACATGGACACTAACAGCCAAAAACAAAGGAAAAATCATCACGACAGAAATGAGATGTTTAAGGAGAATACTAAATGTGACAAGAAGAGACCAAATAAGAAATGACACCATCAGGGCAAAGGTTGGAGTACCACCAGTATCACATTATATTCAGAAACAGCAAGTCAAATGGTTTGGCCATGTTACACGGTTACCACCAGACAGTATATCACAGACAACATTCACACTAAGATCTGTAGGTAACAGAGGAAGAGGCCGCCCACGCAGGAGATGGAGAGAGGAAATTACAGAAGCATTAAATATCCCATTATATGAAGCAAATCATCGAGCCCTATCAAGACGTCTATTTGTCCCCTCAACACAAAAAGGTATACAAGGGAGGAGACAAGACAGGATGAGACAAGACAAAACAAGACAGGACAGGACAAAACAAAACAAGACAAGACATTTGTTCATAAAGTGTAATTACAGGTTCTTTAAGTTTCCAGCTTTCAGCATGCCTTTCAAAATCTCCAAAATTACTTTGCAAACGAAATTTATACATTTGGAATTTATAGTATAGTTTCTTGGTCTGGTGCTATAATAGATTTATTAGAAATTTTAAAATTTGACAGAGCAATGGTAAACCAAACAACTAGTCCCAGTTATGTCAAGACGTATTCTTGATTCCTTCAATTTCAAATTTGGTTGTAGCATAATTTTTAACAGGATTAATATATTCCTTAGCAGCCATTCGGTTCAGAAGTAATAAATAATAAAACTACTTTCAGATTTTAAAAAAAGTACATCACAGGAAACTCTGAGAGAGATAACATTCCACAGGTAGTTCTATTTTAACTCTTTTGCCCCAGAACAACACTGGCTGGGTTGACAGATGTTGCAAAACTATGCAAGTTAATGCTGTTTAATATTTAGATAAAAGTCAAAAATGAAAAGTAGCAAATTTCTTAACCGAGGCCAAGTTTTTAAATTATACAGTAACTTCCCTGCTGTTTCTTTCCACCAAATTTCTTATCAAAAATTTATTCTGGCCTAAGAAGGAACAAAAATCCAGGAGTGAAAGAGAATCCTACAGATTCATGTAACAGTTACGATGAAAAATCTATAACTAAATAATGATTTTTTAGAAACATTAATTCTGTTACTAAAAAAAAAACAAAACGTCCCTATTTGAAAAAATAAGTTTGCGTTACTTGAATTCTAGTCTTACAAAAATCTGGAAACTGGAATTCCATGTCGTACTTCTCTAAGCCCATAGCATGACGAACGACACTTGCACAGAATGAAATGGTTTTCAATGTTGATGTTAATATCTGTTCTTTGCTTGCACAAACACTCACTCAAGTGCGCGCGCACACAAACAGACACATACACATACACACAAACGCACACAAATATATACTTTCAAACTTCTGTAAGTATAACAAATCATACTAAAATGTATAAATTAGGACAAAAAGTAGGAACAGGTTTATTATTTAACGAGCACACATAAAGTAATAAAGCTGTTTCTATTTTTTTTCCTAGTTTATACACTTTGTCGTCACAGCTTTACTGCAGTGGCTTCGTGTATATTTAAGTATATACTTAGTTTTATATACTTATATACTAATCATTCATGTGTTAACAGATCATACTGTCCATTACTTAAAAAAGTACACTCTCTAAGCAAAACTTACTCTACATTTTATTTGAAATATTGTTCGTTTGTGTAAAATTTATGTTTCTTCTTTCTACAAAATCTAATGGCCAAAATGTTACCGTGAACAAGCAGTTTTAAGAAAATTTCTCAACTGAAAACCAACTCAAAATTAAAAAAATGTAACAAACACTTCGCTTATACTACAATAAAATATCATCCTCTAGGTTTAGTATTTCATAAATTCCGTAACATGTTACTGTTATATGTATCTTTCAAATATTCTCATTATTATGTAACTTTAGTTTTTCTACATTTTAAAAAAAAGTACAAGTGTGTTATTATGACGAAAAAAAAAGACTCAGATAAATGAAGGACTAAGATAAAGGAAGCAAAAGAATGTATGTTACAAAAATTTGGGAATAAAATAGAGAAAATTGCAGTTACCGTTCACCAGTTCATAATGACAATCAGATCAGTAATTTTTTTCAATGAAGAAAAATGTATTAGAAGAAAATTGTTTATATATCTTTCATAAGGATGTGTAGAATATCTAGATCTTTTTTTTTTCTCTGTACAGCCAGAATATTCTAAGGACGAACATAACAGAACCAGGTACAAAAATTGGAGGATACATTATTAACAACCATCGGTATGCTGACGACAAAATACTGATAGCTGAGAACCAACAAGACTTGCAAAATCTCTTGGATAAAGTCGCCAAAAACATTTAACAGAAAGGCCTTAATTTGAAAATAAAAAAGACAGAGACTATGGTTGTATCTAAGAAACGGAATCCACCAACATACAGTTTAAAATTAAACGGAACTGTTCTAAAGCAGATGCAGAAATTCAAATACCTTGGAGCAGTAATCACTTCAGATGGGAAATGCAGAACAGAAATTATGAACAGAATAGGCCAAGCAAAGACTGCATTTCAGAAAATGAGAAACACATTATGCAACACATCATTATCAAAGACTGTTAGAAAACGAGTTCTAAAAAGATATATTTAACTTATCTTGTTATATGAAAGTGAATCATGGACAATAGGCAAGTCTGCACACAAATCATTGGAAGCAGTAGAAATGTGGTTTATTAGATGAATGTTGCGAATCCCATGGACAGCAACAATAACTAATGAAGAATGTAGGAGAAGAGCTGGAGAGACAAAAAACCTTGTCAAAAAGATAAGAGAGAGACAATGTACTTTCATAGGACATGCAATGAGAAGAGCGGGCAGTGAAAATATTATAACAACAGGGAAAATAGACGAAAGAAGATTAAGAGGAAGACCAAGAGAAATGATACTGGACAGTCTGACGGGATGGTGTGAGAGGAGATCACCAACTGAGCTGATGGCCTGCATGAAGGATCGGGTACTCTGGAGAAGCATAATAGCCAACGCCAGCCGGCACGGCACATGATGATGATGATGACGATGACGATGATGATGATGATGATGATGTCTTTCACAAGACAAAGAATCTTAACGTATGCATAATAATTATTTACCTGACCTAAATAATACTTTATTGTGCTCTATATTTTAGTTTTGTTATTGTTGTTGTTTTCTGAAACCGAAAGACTGCAAGCAGGACAATCTCATGTGGCAGTAACGAAATTAGACAAAGGAAAACAGACAAATCCTAGGCAACAATAAGCCCACTTCTACTATCATAAAATGAAACCAAAAAAATATCTTAGAATCTCCAGGGAACTATATATACAGTATTCGAAATTATTTTTACTTGAAATACTTCCTACAGAAAATATTAATTCTTGCCATTAATTAGAAACTGACGTGAATATAGGAAATAAAGAATTGGACATTGAAGCAAAAGTAGGGTAATATAAAATTCGGGCAGACAAACAGTGAATGATATAAATCTCGGACAAACAGTCAGTAATGTGAAACTCGGACAAATTATCAGTAATGTAAAACTCGGACAAACAGTTTGATATTTAATTGTGTGTTACAAAAGTGGACGAAGAATTACTAAGACATATTACGCAGATTACAACTGATATTGCCTTTTAACCGAAACTGTTTATTTTAACTTTCTTAAAACTGAAAGAAGAGTTTGCCAGAAATGTGCACATGAGAAACAAATGTTCCCTGCACCAAACTCACTTACTAAAGAATGAGCTATAAAACTGACAGTATTATTAATATGTGCATCAGAAAAACACGAGAAGCAATACACTAAGAAGCAACACACAGCACCTGGACTTATGCTGCGAAATTTAAAAAAAAACATGGGACGAAAGGCATTGAAATTTATGTCAGTACTTTTTGTCACTGTTTTAAGCCTCGATTTTGATTTTGTTTTCCTGTTTTTATATTCTTTCATTTTTATGAAATTTTCAGATTTTTAAACTCCTAAATATTTCATATTCAGATTTATATTTCTCTCTTTTTTTATACACTGACTCACAAGTCGTGAAAAACAGATTTAAAATTGTGTTAGCAAATTATCCCGCATCATTCATGCTAAACTCTCAGCAGGCAAAATTATAGTTTATTTCTATTCTCTGTTACATTTAAAGTAGTTCATATCTCCTAGATTAACTATACAATAATACCAGATATTTTAGATTAACTATACAATAATACCAGATATTGTAGATTAACTATACAGTAATACCAGATATTTTAGATCAACTATACAATAATACCTGATATTTTAGATTAACTTGTCTATAATACCAGATATTGTAGATTAACTAAACGCTAATGCCATTTGTTTTAGATTAACTATGCAATAGTACCAGATATTTTAGATTAATTGTACATTAAAATTGGATATTTTAGATTAACTATACAGAAATTATACTAGACATTTTAGATTAACTATACAATAATGCCAGATATTTTAGAGTAACTATACACTAATAACAGATGTTTTAGATTACCTATACAAAAGTAATACCAGATATTTTAGATTAACTATACAATAATACCAGATATTTTAGATTAACTATACAACAATACCAGATATTTTAGATTGACTATACAATAATACCAGATATTTTAGATTAACTATACAACAATACCAGATATTTTAGATTAACTATACAGTAACACCAGATATGTGTAAATGAAAAAAAAATTAATAATATTTCATATTCTCTGACGTATATTGTTTACAAATCTGTCTTCACAAGCATTCATTTTGTTTTATTTTTAAATTAGTGTACATGTTCTAGAAAAAAAAACTGACAATAAAATTATGCTGGACAAACACACAGAAAACTTATGCAATATTCGTAGAGAAAATGGCTTACCCGTCAGCTCTTTTCAAAAACACGCAGAGGAAAGCTATCCGTTCTCCATTCGCTGACACAAGCTACAGACAATCCAGACCCCAACGCCCGATAAACAGCTATAATTCCAGATTTCGAATCGTTCCACACATGCTCCCCAAAAACTGAGCGTTTAACCAAATCCAGGACGGATGTTTGTCTCAGGAAAAGTGTCAGTGGCCCGGTAGACTTGATCGAGATTGTTCGACAAAATCCAAAGAATCGAACCGCCACCGAACGTCAGGGCATGCTATGAAACTTGAAAAGTGGAATATTCACAACGAACGGCTGTTCCCGGGCTAAAAGAACACCGAAAGAAGGAAAAGGACGAAGGCAGAACACAGAAGAAGAAGATTAAAAACTCACGTGTTGAACGCCAACAAATGTACACAACTGGTGAAAGAACAAAAGGGCTTTCTCCAGTCGTCGTCGTCGTCTACGTGGTTTTTTTGTTTTGTTGTTTTTTTGTTTTCTCGTCTTAATTTTTTTTAACTCCTTCGCCAGTCCGTTTCGTCGTCTGCTGCGCTGAAACAAATCAGACAGAGTGCTGTGCCCCTCGCTCACGCGCTCGGCCGATACACCACGTGGTTGGGCTCGCGAGCATGGGCTACGATTAATGGGATGAACGTTGTGGGGGCCGAAGTTCGGGGTCCCGCGGGTTGGGGGTTTCTAGGGTAATAAACCTCGTGGAGGTGGAAGACTGTGAGGAGGTGGTGGCCAGCGGAAAGAGTAAAAACACGGGGTAATCACAGACGGAGTGTATTTTCAAACCTCTCAAAAAATAACTATACAGGAAAATCTGATCACGTGACCCGACCTGTCTGTCAGGACGAGCTTCAATGCGTCTTAAGTTTGTTCTGTTACCTGTAGTTTCACCTGGCGAAGCTGAATGCTGTCCTCCTCTGTCAGCGCAAGCCATGCGATTGTTTCTCGCCGGTCAAACATTGCTGTATTAGCAGTTGGCTACAGGCCGTGAGATGTTTTGTTGCTGCCCTGCAAGACACCACAAGGCGTACTACGGCAGGGATTATATGGTCGATCACTGGCATGGATAGATGGAGTGCACCTCCACTTCATTTTTCGTCCATGAAACCCACCCCATTCGTTTCATGGTGCTCCCAATCCCCATCACTCAGTCCTCAGCTTTACCTACTGGGTCACTTGTTCAGAGATAAGGAACAGCAAAGATGTAAGCGTAAGAAACAGACAAGAAAGACTAGACATACACAAAGATGTAAGCGTAAGAAACAGACAAGAAAGACTAGACATACACAAAGATGTAAGCGTAAGAAACAGAAAAGAAAGACTAGACATACACAAAGATGTAAGCGTAAGAAACAGAAAAGAAAGACTAGACATACACAAAGATGTAAGCGTAAGAAACAGACAAGAAAAGCTAGACATACACAAAGATGTAAGCGTAAGAAACAGACAAGAAAAGCTAGACATACACACAGATGTAAGCGTAAGAAACAGAAAAGAAAAGCTAGACATACACAAAGATGTAAGCGTAAGAAACAGTCAAGAAAAGCTAGACATACACAAAGATGTAAGCGTAAGAAACAGAAAAGAAAAGCTAGACATACACAAAGATGTAAGCGTAAGAAACAGAAAAGAAAAGCTAGACATACACAAAGATGTAAGCGTAAGAAACAGAAAAGAAAAGCTAGGCATACACAAAGATGTAAGCGTAAGAAACAGTGAAGAAAAACTATGCTGGGGAAATTTGCCTTTGAAAACTATTCTTACCGGAGCTACAGACATATGTATCACCGCTGCAGTCTTACTTGGACTGAATATTAGCTGTAACAGTGATAGATATATTAAGAAGGAGCTCGGAGCACTGATAGATATATTAAGTTTGAGATCGGAGCACTGGTACATATATTAAGAAGGAGATCGGAGCACTGATAGATATATTAAGTTTGAGATCGGAGCACTGATACATATATTAAGGAGATCGGAGTACTGATAGATATATTAAGTTTGAGATCGGAGCACTGATACATATATTAAGAAGGAGATCGGAGCACTGATAGATATACTGTATTAAGAAGGAGATTGCACTGATAAATATATTAAGAAAGAGCTCGGAGCACTGATAGATATACTGTATTAAGAAGAGGATCGGATTGATAGATACATTAAGAAGGAACTCGGAGCACTGATAGATATACTGTATTAAGAAGGAGATTGCACTGATAGATATAATAAGAAGGAGATCGGAGCACTGATAGATATATTAAGAAGGAGATTGGAGGACTGATAGACATATTAAGAAGGAGATCGGAGCATTGTTAGATATATTGTATTAAGAAGGAGACTGCACTGATAGGTATATTAGGGAGATCGGAGCACTGATAACCATGTCCACAATACAAGGGAGATGTTCCAGAAGCTGCTTCCTCTTAGAGTAGGTAGATGTTCCAGAAGCTGCCTCCTCCTAGAGTAGGTAGATTTTCCAGACGCTGCCTCCTCCTAGAGTAGGTAGATGTTCCAGAAGCTGACTCCTCCTAGAGTAGGGAGATGTTCCAGAAGCTGCCTCCTCCTAGAGTAGGTAGATGTTCCAGAAGCTGCCTCCTCCTAGAGTAGGGAGATGTTCCAGAAGCTGCCTCCTCCTAGAGTAGGTAGATGTTCCAGAAGCTGCCTCCTCCTAGAGTAGGTAGATTTTCCAGACGCTGCCTCCTCCTAGAGTATGTAGATTTTCCAGAAGCTGCCTCCTCCTAGAGTAGGGAGATGTTCCAAAAGCTGCCTCCTCCTAGAGTAGGTAGATGTTCCAGAAGCTGCCTCCTCCTAGAGTAGGGAGATGTTCCAGAAGCTGCCTCCTCCTAGAGTAGGGAGATGTTCCAGAAGCTGCCTCCTCCTAGAGTAGGTAGATGTTCCAGAAGCTGCCTCCTCCTAGAGTAGGTAGATTTTCCAGACGCTGCCTCCTCCTAGAGTATGTAGATTTTCCAGAAGCTGCCTCCTCCTAGAGTAGGGAGATGTTCCAAAAGCTGCCTCCTCCTAGAGTAGGTAGATGTTCCAGAAGCTGCCTCCTCCTAGAGTAGGGAGATGTTCCAGAAGCTGCCTCCTCCTAGAGTAGGTAGATGTTCCAGAAGCTGCTTCCTCCTAGAGTAGGTAGATGTTCCAGAAGCTGCCTCCTCCTAGAGTAGGTAGATGTTCCAGAAGCTGCCTCCTCCTAGAGTAGGGAGATGTTCCAGAAGCTGCTTCCTCCTAGAATAGGGAGATGTTCTAGAAGCTGCTTCCTCCTAGAGTAGGGAGATGTTCCAGAAGCTGCCTCCTCCTAGAGTAGGGAGATGTTCCAGAAGCTGCCTCCTCCTAGAGTAGGTAGATGTTCCAGAAGCTGCCTCCTCCTAGAGTAGGTAGATTTTCCAGACGCTGCCTCCTCCTAGAGTATGTAGATTTTCCAGAAGCTGCCTCCTCCTAGAGTAGGGAGATGTTCCAAAAGCTGCCTCCTCCTAGAGTAGGTAGATGTTCCAGAAGCTGCCTCCTCCTAGAGTAGGGAGATGTTCCAGAAGCTGCCTCCTCCTAGAGTAGGTAGATGTTCCAGAAGCTGCTTCCTCCTAGAGTAGGTAGATGTTCCAGAAGCTGCCTCCTCCTAGAGTAGGTAGATGTTCCAGAAGCTGCCTCCTCCTAGAGTAGGGAGATGTTCCAGAAGCTGCTTCCTCCTAGAATAGGGAGATGTTCTAGAAGCTGCTTCCTCCTAGAGTAGGGAGATGTTCCAGAAGCTGCTTCCTCCTAGAATAGGGAGATGTTCCAGAAGCTGCTTCCTCCTAGAATAGGGAGATGTTCCAGAAGCTGCTTCCTCCTAGAATAGGGAGATGTTCCAGAAGCTGCTTCCTCCTAGAGTAGGGAGATGTTCCAGAAACTGCTTCCTCCTAGACTGACTCAGCAATGTCCTGTCTTTGCCATTTTCTTGATCTAATTTGCCCAAACAGTTTGGACTTAGTGTTATTTGAAGTAGATCTGGAGAAGCCAGTTTCTTTTCCCTGAATCTTTAACGCCAACAAAAATACAACATTTTATAACACAGAAAATATTGCGCCACTATTGGCCAGGTTAATATTCCACTAGACCATATGTTTATATTTATCTTTGTTAACCTGAAAAAACCATTACAATAAATATAGACCAATGACTCACTGTTCAAGGGAATGAGATTAGCAATCCATAGCTGACTGCGAACCATAGTCGACTGCGAACCATAGTCGACTGCGAACCATAGCTGGACTAAGACTCGGTTCTACATCACAGTCATGCCCCTGCTAGCAGACGAAGTTGGGTGTGTCGAACCAAAAGTGGCAAATAAACAAGCCCAGCTGAAAATTATGACAATGCAAACAACGCGCTTTTGAGGTGAACGACAGCAACAAAGAAGGAGGAGGAGGAGAAAGAGGAGGAGGAGATGGAGAAGGACAAGGAAGAGAAGAAAAAGGAGGAGGAGGAAGAGAAAAAGGAGGAGAAAGAAGAGAAAGATGAAGAAAAGAAGGAGGAAAAAGAAGAATAAAGAGAAGAAGAAGAAGGAAGAGGAGGAGAAGGAATAGGAGGATGAGGATGAGAAGAAGAAGAAAAAGAAGGAGGAGAAGAAAGAAGAAGAAGAGGAGGAGGAGGAAGAAGAAGAGGAGGAAGAAGAAGAATAATGAGGAGGAGAAGAAGACGACAGAGAAAGAGGAGGAAAATGAGGAGAAAGAGGAAGAGGAAGGAGGAGGAGGATGAAGAAGAATAAAGAAGAGAAGGAAGCAGAAGAAGAGGAAAAAGAAGAAGAAGAAGGAGGAGGATGAGCAAGAGGAGGAGGGATAGAAGGAGGAGAAGAAAGAAGAGGATGAAGGAGGAGGAGAAGAAAAAGAAGGAGAATAATTGTAAACTTAAATATATATCACCCCTACTGACACCTGAAATACTTATTCATTCATTCACCGAACAATGAAAATGAAGACGAAAAAAAAAAACAAAAAGGTTCAAATCTATGACTAATAAACTGGCTGAGTTTGTATTAAAAGTCTGTTAATGGCGTCAACAAAGTTTTCACATCTCGCCTGACTGACCGCCTAATTACCAATTTATCGATTGCTTTGCGACATCCCTTACAAAATATCGACTACAGTTGTACTAAACATTCCCATTCCACCAGCTGGCAGTGTGAATAATCTTATGTTACACCATAATTGTGACCACATAATGAAGTAGGATCAATATGTGTATAATTTGCTTGTCAATACGTATAATTTGTTTGTGCCACACTGCGAATAACGCTCCTCGGAATCTAATTACTGAGAAACTAAATATTTTATTCAATAGATGTTTTTGGAAGCGATGACAGTTATTTCTGACTGAATAATGAACCAATAGACCATGCTTTTGTGCCCAAATTTTCTATTTCTAAATGACTCCATTAAAAAAAAAAATCTAAACACAATGAATTGTAATTATACCTGTACCAAATGCAGAATATGTGTAAGTTCAGGGCGGCCATGGACTTTGAACACCGGGTTCTCATGCCGGAGTTACGTGTTCGAAACTCTGTCAAGTCTAGGTTTTTGTTTTTTTTTCAAACATGAGTAGGGAAAAAAAAAACAACTTCGGGCCCATACGCTACGGCGATTGCTTTAAATCAGTGGTTCTCAAAATTTTATATCCAAGGACCTACATATATATAAGTTCCGGGCCACATATATAACATGGCAAACCCTTAATTGTCTTTACTCAACGGACAGCGCTTAATATCACATCGATAGCGCATTCACAGCCCACCTTATAATGCTCCGAGGAGCATGTCTGGTCCGCGGACCACAGATCCGAAATCCCACTGCTTTAAGTAAAGGATCTCAAGCCCTCAGCTTCAAAGTAAATCACCTCCCTCACCCATCATCCCATCGGACAGTTAGAACCCGAACTATACCCTGTAATTAACAATTTATATACGTACGTTTGCTCGTCTATTTCATTTACTAATCTAAGGACGAAAATATCAACGAACAAAGATATACTTCCACTAATGCGGGCGAACAAAACATTATGAGAGCCAGAACAAGCGGATAAACGAATTTTACTGGAGAAGAAAAAAAAAAGGTGTTTGTGTCAAGGGTCATAGGTAACTGAAGTAATCTGGACATCAGATGAATATATAGATAACTGAAGTAATCTGGACATCAGATGAATATATAGATAACTGAAGTAATCTGGACATCAGATGAATACATAGATAACTGAAGTAAACTGAACATCAGGTGCATACATAGATAACTGAAGTAAACCGAACATCAGGTGAATACATAGATAACTGAAGTAAACTGAACATCAGGTGAATACGTAGATAACTGAAGTAAACTGAACATCGGGTGCATACATAGATAACTGAGGTAAACTGAACATCAGGTGCATACATAGATAACTGAAGTAAAATGAACATCAGGTGCATACATAGATAACTGAAGTAAACTGAACATCAGGTGCATACATAGATAACTGAAGTAAAATGAACATCAGGTGCATACATAGATAACTGAAGTAAACTGAACATCAGGTGCATACACAGCAACAAACGAGAAGATGAAGAAAACGACGGTAACACGTACTGGAGAAAACGTCATCAGATACAAGAGAAGAGGTTTCTGAAAGTTTGCTCCAAACACGAGGCAGTGCATGTTTATCTTCTCGTCTGACTGTAAGAACAGAATGAAGTAATTCAGGTGAAACTTTTAAGTACTGCAAACCATGAAACTTATCATCATCATCATCATTTCGTGCCGTCACCCCATGGAAGGTTGGCTGCAATGAATCTCCACTCTGCTCTATTTCCTCTTAGAGCACTCGGCCAAGTTTGTCCTTGTCCATCTTTTGGTGTTGTCCACCCATCTATGTCCCTGTCGTCCTCTTGTTCTTTTCCCTTCGATCTTGCTTTAAAGAAGGGTCTTCAGTATAGCACATGCCTAAACTATCTTAACTGGCTTCTTTTTATGATTTTCAATATTTCTCTTTTCACTTTTAATTGGTTTAGCACTTTGTTGTTTGTTTTCTTTTCTGTCCGTGCGATACACCATATTCTTATATATATCCACATTTCAAGGGCCTCGATTTTCTTTTCTGTTGTCTTATTCAAGGCCAAAGTTTCTACAGCATAAAGGAATACAGAATACATGCGGGATTTCACGATACGCAATTACAGCTGCTGTGATATTTGTTATGATTTTAGGATCTCATTCACTCTGTTGAAGGTGTTTTTCTTTTCTTCTTTTGCCAAAGCCTACTCTTTATCAAGCAGCGACTGGAGTTGAAAATAAAACTGGAAAATATCAAACTATAAAACAGGTCGTGAGACAGGTCTTTTTTCTCTGTACAGCGAGAATATTCTAAGAACAATCATTACAGAGCCAGGTATAAAAGCAGGAGGATACAGTATTAGCAACCTTCCTTATGCTAACGACACAGTACTGATAGATGAGAATCAACAAGACCTGCAAAATCTCTTGGATTAAGTCGCCAAAGAAAGTGAACAGAAAGGCCTTACTTTGAACATTAAAAAGACCGAGATCATGGTTATATCAAAGAAACAGAATCCACCAGCATGCAGTATAAAATTAATCGGAACTATTCTAAACCAGGTGCATAAATTTAAATACCTTGGAGCAGTAATAACTTCTGATGGGAAATGCAGAACAGAAATTAAGAACAGAACAGGCCGTGCAACGACTGTATTTCAGAAAATGAGAAACATATTATGCAACACATCATTATCAAAGACTGTTAGAAAACGAGTTCTAAAACGCTATATTTAGCCTATCTTATTATATGAAAGTGAATCATGAAAAATAGGCAAGTCTGCACACAAATCATTGGAAGCAGTAGAAATGTGGTTTATTAGATGAATTTTGCGAATTCCCTGAACAGCAAAAATAACTAATGAAGAATGTATAAGAAGAGCTGTAGATACAAAAAATCTTGTCAAAAAAAAAAACAAGAGAGAGATAAAGTACTTTCATAGTACATGCAATGAGAAGTGAGGGCACTGAAAATATTATAACAACAAGAAAAATAGAGGGAAGAAGAGGCAGGGGAAGACCAAGAGAAATGATACTTGAAAGTCTGGAGAGATGATGTGAGAGGAGATCACCAACTGAGCTGATGGCCTGCATGAAGGATCGTGTACTCTGGAGAAGCATAATAGCTAACGCCAGTCGGCACGGCACCTGATGATGTTTCTTTTGTTAACTTCTGTTTCACATTTACTATCCTCTGTTATCGTGTGCCCCAAATACCTGAAGAATTTCACTTCATCTGTTCAAGTAATTCTCCATTTATTTTTATATTTACATAGCTAAGGTGGATACTAAATGTAACACAAAGAAGGCAATACAGATGACACCATCAGGGCACTGTTTCCAGTAACACCAATACTACACTGCACCCAGAAGCAACAGGTCGAATAGTCTGGCCACAGTTACAGGACTACCATGTGACAGTACGCCACAGAAAACATTCACACTAAGAGTTGTAGGAAACAGAAGAAGAAACCACCCACGAAGGCTGTGGATGGAGGAAATTAACAGAAACCTTAAATATCCAATTACGTGAAGCAAATCACCGAGTCTTATCAGAACGTCTGTACCTTCAACACTGAAAAGTATATGAGGAAGGAGACAAGACAAGACAAGATAAGACAAGACAAGACAGATAAGACAGAACAAGACAAGAAAAGACAAGACAAGATAGATAAGACAGAACAAGACAAGAAAAGACAAGACAAGATAAGACAAGATAAGACAAGATAGATAAGACAGGACAAGGCACGATAAGACAGGACAGGACAAGACAAGATAGATAAGGCAGGACAAGACAAGATAAGACAAGAAAAGATAGATAAGATAGAACAAGACAAGATAAGACAAGGCAAGATAAGACAAGGCAAGATAAGACAAGATAGATAAGACAGGACAAGACAAGATAAGACAAGACAAGAAAAGACAAGACAAGATAGATAAGACAGGATAAGACAAGATAAGACAAGACAAGATAAGACAAGACAAGATAGATAAGACAGGATAAGACAAGATAAGACAAGACAAGATAAGACAAGTTAAGATATTAAATAACAAAGCAAATTTAAATGTCCAAGTGACGTTTAACATCAACATGTTCGTAGAGAGAACTAATTAAAGTTCGTACTACCTATGTATGATGTTTCAGGTACAGACAACGAAGAGTACACAATCAACTTATTCTCCGGGGAATAAACCCTACATTGTAGAGGTGAATGAGATTAGATTTTTTAAAAATATCTGCACTCATAAATAATAAACTTGTGAAGGTAATGAAGTTAATTTTAATTTTACAATTGTTGAAAAAAAAAAGAATTTTACAGTCTTTCTTATAATGTGTCCGGTGTCTGTAATATAATTTTACGAGCCCAGTGTCTGTAGGTGTAGTTTTACGGACCCAGTGTCTGTAGGTATAGTTTTACGGGACCAGTGTCTGTAGGTGTAGTTTTACGGGACCAGTGTCTGTAGGTGTAGTTTTACGGGACCAGTGTCTGTAGATATAGTTTTACGGACCCAGTGTCTGTAGGTATAGTTTTACGGGACCAGTGTCTGTAGGTATAGTTTTACGGGACCAGTGTCTGTAGGTATAGTTTTATGGGACCAGTGTCTGTAGGTGTAGTTTTACGGGATCAGTGTCTGTAGGTATAGTTTTACAGGCCCAGTGTCTGCAGGTATAGTTTTACAGGCCTAGTGTTTGCAGGTATAATTTTACAGGCCCAGTGTCTGCAGTTATAGTTTTACAGGCCCAGTGTCTGCAGTTATAGTTTTACAGGTGCAGTGTCTGCAGATATAGTTTTACGGGTCCAGTGTCTGCAGGTATAGTTTTACAGGCCCAGTGTCTGCAGTTATAGTTTTATGGGTCCAGTGTCTGCAGGTATAGTTTTACAGGCCCAGTGTCTGCAGTTATAGTTTTACAGGCCCAGTGTCTGCAGTTATAGTTTTACAGGCCCAGTGTCTGCAGTTATAGTTTTACGGGTCCAGTGTCTGCAGTTATAGTTTTACGGGTCCAGTGTCTGCAGTTATAGTTTTACAGGCCCAGTGTCTGCAGGTATAGTTTTACAGGCCCAGTGTCTGCAGTTATAGTTTTACATGCCCAGTGTCTGCAGTTATAGTTTTACGGGTCCAGTGTCTGCAGTTATAGTTTTACAGGCCCAGTGTCTGCAGGTATAGTTTTACAGGCCCAGTGTCTGCAGTTATAGTTTTACAGGCCCAGTGTCTGCAGTTATAGTTTTACGGGTCCAGTGTCTGCAGGTATAGTTTTACAGGCCCAGTGTCTGCAGGTAGAGTTTTACAGGCCAAGTGTCTGCAGGTATAATTTTACAGGCCCAGTGTCTGCAGTTATAGTTTTACAGGTCCAGTGTCTATACGGCTACGTAAAACACTCTGTGGTGAAAGGAACTAACTAGTGAATGACTGTACTCAAACTTTATATATGTATATATTACTTAAAGAACTCCGGGTCAAAATAAGAAATAAATAAATAAGCCAGTTCAGGAAACAATTGTCAGGACTCACACAGCATAGTGTTAGATAAAGGGCATTTACAGCGGTTCGAAAAAAAAAATATATATATATAAATTAAACTTCACTTTTCTGCTTTAGCCTGAGAAACAGAGTTATATGAACCTGATGTATGGTATATGGACCCAGATAGCAAGCAAACATTCCACAAGTCCAAAACAGGGATAGTTTTTATTTTCCTTTTGTTAGACAAAACTTGCACAGTATTTTCATTTCCCATCCTGTCATTTTTGTAAGGGTTAGTGCTGTTAATAATTCAAGATCAGTCTTGATTTCGACACAAGAGAGGCAATGTACTACAATGGCAGTTTGTGGCACATGTTAGTATTTGTAAGAACGGTTCAGCTGGCTTGTTAATCAGACTCCTACAATTCTGTATTCTTCGCAGGCAAATATTCTACAATAATTTATGTTTTCCAGGACTTGTCATACACTTCGCTCTATCACTTTGATTTGTACAAGTCTCACTGCTCCCTTTTTTTGACAGTTGCGTACAAAGATTAGAACCGTATGCGTTGCCACTGAATGGAAGTTGTTAACTGCGGGATACATGAAGCCCCACTGTGGACAAAAAAAAAAAAAAACAACAACAAAAACCTCAGCGTTAGATAAATCACTTCTCTCCCACCCCCCACCCCCACCTCTCTCTCTAAACCTGAAGTGTCCAGAGCACATAGGGCATCCACAAGGGTTTTCCACAAGCGCCTGTTCTTCACCCTTTTTTTTCGCTCTTGCTTTGGTGAGCCCTCTATTGCTCAACATCTCTGTTGTTCTTCTCCATGTCTCCTTGAATCGCGTCTAGCATTCCTCCATTACTGTGTATAAGAAGGGCTAAAGCCATCTGCATTTATCACTAAAATACGAGGTCGAGTCTTCTTCAGCTGTAGGACTCTTGTCTCGTAACTGCGACGTTTCTAAGCAAACAAAACCGCCAGCAACAGGGCTCTAACTAATGACCATTTGCGCCCATGGAAAAAAAAATGGCTGCCACTTAAGTGAAAAACGAAAGGTTAAGGGAAAAAAAAAATCACTTTACAGAAAAATAAAGAAGAGATTTTGTCTCCAATATTAAACCTCCCAGGCTCCTACCTACCCGCCCTCTTTAAAAAAAAAAAAACCAGCGCCCCTCTCCCTTCATATTTGGCGTATATTTCACGTACCCCATCTGTTGCTCCTTAATTGCTTCTACAGAAATCAATGTCACATTGTGTCTAAAATGGCTCTCTATAGAACCCTGTACACATCTACAGTATAAAGATATATATTTCGTTTACTTGTTTTCTTATGGAGCGCTCCGCCGATATTGGAGTCCCCTTTCGCTAACTGCTCATTTAAATGGCATCTATTTACTTATTTTCTTTCAGCGTTTGGCCTCGTCATTTATTAAAACGTTGTTTATTCTCATAATTCACAATACACTCTTATTTCCATTAGTCGTCATTAATTTTTGACAATAATTTATTACATTCGTCCAATATTTGATATTGTTATACGTAAACAGTGTTTACATCCGACAAAATAAAGTGGCACAGCAAAGACAATAAAAAAATATGAAATAATTTTCCAGAATAGAAGCACATGGACAACTTAGGAGTGTTACATTCTGAAATGGCTGCCAGGGAAACATGAATAAATAATGATGACCAGCATCAAAACTAGTAGAAAATAGAATGTAGCAGGAAGTTAGCATCAAAACTAGTAGAAAGCAGAGTGTGGCGGAAAGTTAACATCAAACCTAGTAGAAAACAGAGTTTGACAGAAAGTTAACATCAAACCTAGTAGAAATCAGTGTGTAGCAGAAAGTTGACATCAAAACTAGTAGAAAACAGAGTGTGACAGAAAGTTAACATCATAAATAGCGGAAAATAGTGTGTGACAGAAAGTTAACGTCAAAACTGGTAGAAAACAGAGTGTAGCAGAAAGATAACATCAAAACTGATAAAAAACAGAGTATGACAGAAAGTTAACTTCAAAACTGGTAGAAAACAGATTATGACAGAAAGTGAACATGAAAACTAGTAGAAAATGGAATGTAATATAAAGTGAACATGAAAACTAGTAGAAAACGGAATGTAATATAAAGTGAACATGAAAACTAGTAGAAAACGGAATGTAATATAAAGAGAACATGAAAACTAGTAGAAAACGGAATGTAATATAAAGTGAACATGAAAACTAGTAGAAAACTTATCATAATAGAGCGCACGCATCACAACTAGCATAAAGTAGCATTAAACAGAGCATCTCTATAGATACATAATTCTTACTATGTTCTATTACGGCACAAGATGATGATAGTATTAATTAGAAATAACATTTATTAGAAGACAGAATATTTTAGAATATTTTGAGAATAAACTAAGGTCAGGGTACATATGCTAAAATAATCTAGAAAAAAAGAGACAGTTTGTCACATCAGGATGTAACATTCTGTAACTTAATAGTTTACATTTAGTTCATGCCACAGACAAGACCAGATAACTTTAAACTGGACCACAAGCACCTTTTTTTTTTTCAATAACAGAACATGAACACACAACATTAGTCTATTGTAGTAAATTATCTTTGTTCATTTTTTTTTCGCCATTAAACGAAAGGTCGCCATATAATTTTGTATAACCTTCTCCAGTAATAGAGAGTAGATAAAAACGGAGTCGTGCATTATGGCGGCAAATATCCCAGCATGCCATTACACTGTGACGTCACGAAAAAAATGGCAGCGTGATTTGGTTCTCATCAAAAAAGTGGGGTGTACTTAAAAATCTTCATATTGTGGGAAACTGAGATTTTAAGTTTTAAGTGTCTGGAAATAGGCAGAGGCGGAGACTACAGAGGGGTATATACTAATTCGAGCCAAGCTGAATATATATATATATATATATCCACTACTCGTTTGTGGATTAAATCAAGAATCCTGCTTATGTCCTCTCCTTCTTCAAATCAAAGAGAACTACCATAGTCAAATTCCAATCCGACACATTATGTGTCAAAACCATCACTTCAGGAAGATTTGCAGAGAGCTATTGAGGCCAAAACCAAATTCACGAGGTCAGCATTAAAGCCATGAGGTCAACATCACACTCATGATATCAACATCAAATTCATGAGGTCAGCATCGAACTCATAAACCCAATAACAAACAGTCACTGGAAATTGATATAATCTTGTTTTCTTTAAACGTCTACTTACTATTTTTAGTTGTTAAGTTATAAACATATCATGGATTTAATACTGGCGCTTGAGAAGACATATAGCTGGATACTTGCATCAGGACTTAAGATCTGTGCCTGAATTCTTGCGTCATGACTGAAGAACTATGGCTGATTACTTGTATCAAGACTGACGAACTATGGCTGACTACTTGTATCCAGACTGACGAACTATGGCTGATTACTTGTATCAAGACTGACGAACTATGGCTGACTACTTGTATCCAGACTGATGAACTATGGCTGATTACTTGTATCAAGACTGACGAACTATGGCTGACTACTTGTATCCAGACTGATGAACTATGTTTGATTACTTGTATCAAGACTGACGAACTATGGCTGACTACTTGTATCCAGACTGATGAACTATGGCTGATTACTTGTATCAAGACTGACGAACTATGGCTGACTACTTGTATCCAGACTGACGAACTATGGCTGACTACTTGTATCAAGACTGACGAACTATGGCTGACTACGTGTATCAAGACTGGCGAACTATGGTTGGCTAATTGCATCAGGACTGAAGAACTATAGTTGACAAAGACTCTGTTGTATTTCCCAAAGGTGTCCCAGGTAATACTCTGACCACGTGAATAATGATCCACGGACAAGACAAACCCAAACAAAGAAACATGCCATACTGAAGACCTTACTGAACGGGACGAAAAGGCGTAGATAAAGCATCCTACATGTGGCCAGTGACAAAATGCAACCACCACCCTTTTCCTGGCGAACGAAGAAGAAGAAGAAGAAGAAGGCCACTGTTAATGTTGAGCCATACTGTGAGTGCGGTCAGCCAAAATGGATGCAAAATCTTAAATCTCTTAGTTGGTTATCATTGAACTCTTTTAACATAACACCTGAAACAACACCTTGTCACTACACCAAAGACACCCACCACACACACACACACACGTCACTCTTGCCCACACAAGTATATACACCTTTGGCTCATATTTAAAACCCATTTACCATAGTCAGCATAGTTGGTTGCACAGACTTCCCACTGGCCTTTGAGAGAGAGGGGGAAAAAAATGAAAGGTTACATCGGATGCGATACAAATTCAACAAGAAACCCAGCTCCAACTCCCATCTTTCACAGCGTTTTTATTTTCTGCTGGTACAGACAACAACAGGAAGCATAGAGCTCAATTTTAGACATCATTTGTCAGGATAATTAAGATAATCACGGCACATCCTGGGTTAGCCAGGTTACAAGTTGTTATAAAATGTCAGTATGAACGAAGTCAACGCGGACCAGCAGCGATTAGCCATATCCAGGTTGCTATCAGCAGTCTCTCTTTAACTGTTATCATCATTCTCATTTTTTACGTCCTGAGCTGGGTTCGTTGATGAGAATAGTGGATTTTTTTTTGTGTTCCTTTTTAGCTGGTCTAATCTGTTAGGTAAACAATAAAGGATGTTCATTTGTGTCTAATTTGCCTAGACCCGATTTTTTTTTTTTTGAACTAGACAAGAAAGACATGTTTCTTTCAGAAAGTAGAATGCCACGGGTCGCCTAAATGCTCAACATCGTATCGTTTACCAGATAATGTAGGGACACAATTTAACTGCTAACTTTAACAGAAACAAAGAGAATAAGAACTGTCCTATGTTTGTGGCATCCAATTTACGAACATTAGATCCATAATTATCTGTAGGTGTAATTTTTGTCATTACGGCGAGTAGACACTCATATTAACGTGGCTGTTACAGCAGCTATTTATAGCCGGTGTGGTTTAGCTGCTACTGAAAAAACTGTCCATTGCTATGTGTTACATGTTATCTCTGCAGCGCATATATTTTATTACGTTTTTTTTTTTTTAGAAATGTGATATAGTTTGTAATGCTGCTTTTTTGCAACAGCAGTTCCACCTCCCTCATTTGTGTCTACCCTTTGCTACATTGAGGTTCTGCAACATGGTTGCATTTATAGCAACATGGTTGCATTTATAGCAACTAATTTTGTCAGTGCATTCATTGTTACTATAAACCTCTGGTTTCATAAAATTTGACCATCACTACTTCACCTTAACTTATATAAAACTCTGTTTTTATAACTGTTATTGCACTTCATGCTACAAAACTCAAAAGATTAGCTAGACTACATTCTGTCTGTCTGTGTGTGTGTGTGTTGTTTTTTCTTCTGATCACAAGACAAGAATGTAGAAATAAGGGAACGGAATTTCTTCATGTTAAATTCTATCGACGGACGAGTTTCGAACAGAAATAAGTCGAAACGGATGAATTACTTTCTGAGTCAGGCTGTGAACTTTCAACTCTGAACTTCCAACTTTGAAACTGGAAAAAAACCATTAGAATTTGTAAACATAAAGCAGTGTATGTATGTATGTAC
The DNA here is from genome assembly GCA_009760885.1 of Achatina immaculata. NCBI lineage: Eukaryota > Metazoa > Mollusca > Gastropoda > Stylommatophora > Achatinidae > Lissachatina > Lissachatina immaculata. The sequence goes on from CM019716.1 coordinate 77,682,416, forward strand.
GTATGTATGTATGTACGTACATACGTACGTATGTATGTATGTATGTATATATGTACCTATTACGTTCGTATATATGTATTATGCCATGTATCATATGTACGTATATATGTATGTATCCATCCATCCATCCATCCATCCATCCATCTGTCCGTCTGTCTGTCTGTCTGTCTATCTGTCCGTAAGCGTGAGTGTAGTTGTATATATTTGCTATTTATGTTTCTGCTCATGTAGTCCACTGATCTAACACTTCTTTATAACTTCTTTCATGTAGTCCACTGATCTAACACTTCTTTATAACTTTTTTCATGTAGTCCACTGATCTAACACCTCTTTATAACTTCTTTCATGTAGTCCACTGATCTAACACTTCTTTATAACTTCTTTCATGTAGTCCACTGATCTAACACTTCTCTATACTTCTTTCATGTAGTCCACTGATCTAACACTTCTTTATAACTTCTTTCATGTAGTCCACTGATCTAACACTTCTCTATAACTTCTTTCATGTATTCCACTGATCTAACACTGCTCTATAACTTCTTTCATGTAGTCCACTGATCTAACACTTCTTTATAACTTCTTTCATGTAGTCCACTGATCTAACACTTCTATGTAGTCCACTGATCTAACACTTCTCTATACTTCTTTCATGTAGTCCACTGATCTAACACTTCTCTATACTTCTTTCATGTGGTCCACTGATCTAACACTTCTCTATACTTCTTTCATGTGGTCCACTGATCTTCTCTATACTTCTTTCTATGTCTATATGAACGGATATAAAGGAAGGAACCAGTTTAAGCAAGTAACGGCCAAGCTTTACATGCATTCACTGTTTTTCTTCCACACCATCATCATCACAACTGTCCAAGTCGTATTTCATCCACAAGATTGCGAAGATGCTGCCTGATATGGCAGCAAGAGACCTATAGCTGATACGCTGGCATCAGGATTTGCCACCCATAACCAGCCAAGGCCCTGTTTCATCTCTCCATTGGTACTTTCAGTGACAGGCCTAGCCTGGCTAATGAGGTGGAGATGACCGTAGTCTCCATGGAGGTGGAGTCTGCTAAAGAAGTATTATATGCCCCTTGTTTTTTTAACTCCATTCAGAGACTTAAAAAAATAGCCTCTGTAGCCCGCTCCCAATCCGTGTTGTGCCTCAATATTTTCACCATATGGAGTGCCAAGAAGACCAGCCCGCAGTTCCAGAGAGATAAAAGAAGAAGAAGATCACATTCAACATTATTACGACTTTAAACGTGTCTTAAATACAACCTTGCGTGTGGAACAAAGGACGAGGCCGTCCCAGGCACGAGTCGCAACAAGAAACGAATGTTTCAAAGCGATACCCACGGCTCCAGACCGAGGCAATACGGGGCAGACTTAAGATAAACAAGCAAACAGAGGGCGTGTGCTGGCCGTGAGACAACTGTGTCTTGTGTCTCGAAGCAAGCGAATGTCTCATCCACAGATACGTATCTGGTCGATGTGCCAATCAAGGAGGTTTTATAGGTCATTTTTGTTGCTACCGGTTTGTTGTTCACGAGATATATCATTTATGGGGCAGTGCAGACCTGATTTTGTTCATGTGGATATCTGGGTAGTGTTTATATTTACCTGTGTTAAACGGCATAATAAGTACAGGTAGTCTATTACAACCTTTATGTACATAACTTCAGTAGAACTGGCCTCACATAAGTTTTGTATATTATTATGCCGTGCCGGACAGCGTTTGCGATCACGCTGCTTCATCTTGTCAAGTCTTTGGTGTTTCAGATTAGTTCTATCTTCTATGCCACGTCGTCTGTCCACTCAGACGTTTCCCTCCACGTCTTCCTTTCTTCATTTTTTCCCTTGAATTTTCCAGGTTGTTCTGCGTTTTATCTTATATCTTATATCCTTCCCGTGCCGTCAAACGTTACATAGGGCTCGCAAGGTAGTTCGCCACTTTTTCCTATCTTCGGCAAGTCTTTCAACCTCATCAATGGATTTTATGCATGTTAATTTGGCCTCTCTTAACAATGTCCTCTTCAGAGTTTCATGCGGTCTGTGTCTTTTTCTTTGGCCTGTTGTGTTCCACTTGATAGCTTGTTTTGGGATTCTCTGATCATTTCTTCTCATGATGTGACCAATATATGTCCATCTTCTTTTCCTGATCACCCATGAGACTGGTTGTTGTTCAGTCATCTGTCTTATCTCTGCATTGTTTTTTAATTCCTTCCACTTAATGCTGAGTATTTTCCTTAGGCATTTGTTTTCAAAAGAGTCTAATTTCTTGTCTGTTTCTTTAGTTGTTTTCCAGCTTTCGCATGCATAAATGAGGGTGGATATTACATTTGAATTGAATAGTCTTAACTTGGTTTTTGTGCTTATAACTGTTACATTCCATATGTTCTCAAGATTCTTGAAGATCGATGCTGCTTTTGCAATTTTAATTCTAACTTCCTTTCTAGTGTCACCATCCTAATCTATGTAGCTGCCAAGGTATGCAAATTGATTGACTTCTTCAATATCTGTCCCTTCTATGTGTATTTTTCCATTCTCATTAACGGAATTTTTCATTATTTTTGTTTTATCCCTGTTAATTTCAAGCCCTATTTTGCTAGCCAGTGAAGACAGGCTATCTGTTTTTTTTCTTGCATGGAATTCACATTGTTACTGATAAGAGTTATGTCATTAGCAAAATCAAGATCTTTTAGTTGGGTCCCATGTACCTAGTCAATACCTGTGTTACCTGTGCAGCATTTTTTCATTATGAAGTCTATTGTAATTCTGAAAAGAAAATGAGACAATATACATCCTTGTTTCACACCTGTTTCAATCTGGAACCATTCACTCATCCCTTCTTCTGTTTTGACTGCGCAAACATATCCATTGTAGAAGTCCTTAATGATGTTGACAATTTTAGATGATATTCCACATAGACCTAAAATTCTCCATAATGAATCCCTGTGTATGCTATCAAAAGCCTTTTTAAAGTTTATGAAGTTCAGTATTAATGGTTTCTGCTTTTCAATATGTTCTTCAAGTATTATTCTTAGAGTAAAGATCTAGTAGAGACAGCTTATCCCTTTTCGAAATCCTGCTTGTTCTTCTCTCATCGCCGTATCCACTGTATCTTTAAGTCTATTCAAAATGACCTTGCAAAATACTTTTGACACAACTGATATTAAGGTCACTCCTCTTCAGTTGTTACAGTCACTAAGGTTGCCTTTTTTTTGGTATTTTAAAACTGATTCCTTTCTTCCAATTAGAAGGGACCTTTTCTTCTTTCCAAATCTTGTTAAACATTCTCTGTAGTTGTCTCATGTTGTCACTATTGATAATTTTTAGCATTTCGGGTGTTATTTCGTCTTCATCTGCAGCTTTGTTGTTAGCCATTAAATTAACTGATGTTTCAATTTCATGCAATTTAATTTCATCTAGGTTAACATTTAGTTGTGGGGCTGGTAAGTCGGTTTCAAGGTTTAACAATTCTTTTGGGTGTGGTCGATTAAGTATTTCTTGGAAGTGTTCAGCCCATCTATGCTTTTGGTCTTTACTTGATGTTAATAGGGTTCCAGTTTTGCTAAGGATTGGTCTTTCTTTAGATGTAATGGTACCTGTTACCCTCTTTTGTATGTTATATAAAGTTTTGCTGTATCCTGTTTTTGCTGCTTTCTCTGCCTCTTTTGCCATATTGTCTATGTATTATCTTGTATCCTTTCTAGCTGAACTTTTTACTTTGTCTATTTCTTTGTATGTTGTTTTTGCCAGATCTTTTCGAAGATCTGTTTTTACATTCAACATGTCTAATTTGACTGCTTGTCTTTTATGTATGCACTTTCATGTGTTTTCTGTTATCTATGCTTTTCTATTTGGTTTTTTCAGTCCAGCGCTTGCTTTTGCTGTTGTGATTATGGCTGTGCTGTAAGAAATCCATAATTCATCTATACCTATCTCCTCTATTTCACTGGGTGTTTTGGAATGATTGGCAGGTTCCTGATTGAAATTACTGTTAGTATTCTCTTCTTGTAGGCTGTGGCTGTTTATCTTTCTGTGTACTGATTTATTGTGTTGACTTTTCAGTTTTAGTTTTATTTTCCCTATACACAGGTTGTGATCACTGTTAACATCTGCACCCCTATAAGCCCTTACATTTATCAGAGATGTTCTGTATTGTTTTCTAATACAAAAATGATCTATCTGGTTTCTAGTTCTATCATCTGGAGATATCCACGTTGTTTTACGTATCTCTTTGTGTGAGAATATTATGCCTCCAATGACCATGCCCTCTGTTAGACATATTTCAATTAATCTATCTCCGTTCTGATTAACCATGTCAATTCCTTCTTTCCTCATTACTTTTTCAACGTCGGTGTTATCTTTTCTTACCTTAGCGTTGAAGTCCCCATAGCAATTAGGATGTGTCGTGTTTAGGGAGTTTGTTGATGATTTGTTGTAATTGGTGATAGAAGTTGTCTTTCACCTCAACATCTGCATCGTTTGTGGGTGCATAACACTGTATTTATTGTCATTCTTCCGTTTCTTAGGTTGTATCGTGCTCTTATTATACTACTGTTCACTGGTTCCCATTCTACAAGGCTCTTTGCTGCTACATTTGACATAATAATACCTACCCCATCTCGATGTTTACCGCCTTTTACCGTTTTCCGCCGATCTTTTACCTGCTTCCGGCCATCGCATTTCGCTGATGCCCAGTACGTTTAGATGGTATCTCTCCATTTCTTTGATGACCTGAGTAGTTTTTGTTGGTGCTGCCATCGTTCTCACATTCCAGAATCCAACCCTTGTCACATGTTTGGGGCAGACGAATGAGCTCTTCGGAGTTGGCATCCCTGATGCTCGGTTGGTTTCTCTGCGAGTTTCCGTAACGATATCTTTTTTTCCCAAATGGAGTCGCCTCTAGATAGGTCCCAGGATAAGGTTGTTAGCCTTATGCCCAACTTCCAGTACAGGATATGTGACAGATCAAGCGGAATTCCGCTGATTTATGCATGCCGGCGAGAGCGTTAAAAAAACAAAGTCCGCAATCTTGCACGTTACACCGGAAGCTACTCACAACAGTGCACAACACTTTACTTTGTTTTACACTTCTGTGTATGCAAGCCATGTGTGCTGGTAATTTCAGCTTTACATCTTTCGCTCTTCAAAAGTAAAACAACTAAAGAAGCTGTGAAGAGGAACATACAGAACTATAAAAATAAGATTTTTAAGAGCATGCATTTTTCCCATTGCAACATATGCCTGTGAAACCTGGACACTTAACAAAACAGCTGAGAAACATATAAATGCCTTTGAATGTAAATGCTACAGAAGAGTTCTTCAAATATCATGGACGCAAAAAAAGAAAAAATATGTCCGTATTACAATAACTTAATATTGAAGATGGTTGGCTAGTAAAGAGGATTAAAGAGACAAAACTTAAATATTTTGGACACATTAAACACCATGATAATCTAGAGAAGACCGACTTGGAAGGGTACATAATGGGAAAAAGAAAGAGAGGAAGACCAAAGCGAAGATGGCTGCAAGATACCGTTGATAATCTGCAAATGGATGCATCGGCAGCAGAGCATCTTGCTTACAACCGAGATGCCTACAGGAGAGCTGTTAGAGAGGCAAAGTTCCGCAAGGGGCATGCAAATGACTGAATAACTAATTGGTAACTTCAACACAGGGCTTGATATATACATTGTATAAGTCTTTTAACTTACCACTGGGTATGTGGTTTTTACATACTGATTGTAGAAGTCGTTGTTAGGTAAATGTTAGTACAGGTAATTGTTACATATGTTTGTGTAAAACATTACAGTCATACATGTAAAACATATAAATCACTGTTACATGTTTGTATAAGATATTACTTCATACCTTATGTATGAAGTTATTGTTACAAACTGTGTAAGTCATTGGTACATGCTGTTTATATAAATCATTGTTACATACTCTTTGTGTAAATCATTGTTAAATACTGTTTACATAAATCATTGTTACATAATATTTACATAAATCATTGTTACATACTGTTTACATAAATCATTGTTACATATGCCTGTGAAACCTGGACACTTAACAAAACAGCTGAGAAACATATAAATGCCTTTGAATGTAAATGCTACAGAAGAGTTCTTCAAATATCATGGACGCAAAAAAAGAAAAAATATGTCCGTATTACAATAACTTAATATTGAAGATGGTTGGCTAGTAAAGAGGATTAAAGAGACAAAACTTAAATATTTTGGACACATTAAACACCATGATAATCTAGAGAAGACCGACTTGGAAGGGTACATAATGGGAAAAAGAAAGAGAGGAAGACCAAAGCGAAGATGGCTGCAAGATACTGTTGATAATCTGCAAATGGATGCATCGGCAGCAGAGCATCTTGCTTACAACCGAGATGCCTACAGGAGAGCTGTTAGAGAGGCAAAGTTCCGCAAGGGGCATGCAAATGACTGAATAACTAATTGGTAACTTCAACACAGGGCTTGATATATACATTGTATAAGTCTTTTAACTTACCACTGGGTATGTGGTTTTTACATACTGATTGTAGAAGTCGTTGTTAGGTAAATGTTAGTACAGGTAATTGTTACATATGTTTGTGTAAAACATTACAGTCATACATGTAAAACATATAAATCACTGTTACATGTTTGTATAAGATATTACTTCATACCTTATGTATGAAGTTATTGTTACAAACTGTGTAAGTCATTGGTACATGCTGTTTATATAAATCATTGTTACATACTCTTTGTGTAAATCATTGTTAAATACTGTTTACATAAATCATTGTTACATAATATTTACATAAATCATTGTTACATACTGTTTACATAAATCATTGTTACATACTGTTTATATAAATCATTGTTACATACGGTTTGTGTAAATCATTGTTACATACTGTTTATGTAAATTCATTGTTACATACTGTTTTTGTAAATAATCATTACATACTGTTTGCATAAATCATTGTTACATACTGTTTGTGTAAATTATTGTTGCATACTTTTTGTGTAAATTATTGTTATATACTGTTTTCACGAGTCATTGTTACTTATTTCTGTAAATCATTTTTACATACTGTTTGTGCAGATGCTACAGTTTTTATAACCTGCTCAGATTAGAGATTTGGACTCTGAGACTGAAGAAAGTAAAGAAGAACAAGTGACAGAATGAGAGTAGAAGAAGAAGCAGTAATGACGGGGCTCATGAGAAGGAATTAAAACATAAAATCCCAGCAAAAAGATGAGAAATCTGTAGCGTGGACAAAGAACAAGAAAATGAGCTGTTAGAAGAAAAACAGTCAGGAAAACACATACTTCATAACATCGACATATGGGAAAATGAATGAATACACCCTAACTGTATTGTCTGAATATGACGACCGTAAGACAAGATAACATACCATATAACACTTCCCTACAGCTCTTTCCCTCTTGCGTTCATTCCCCGTCCCCTCCCGATGTATCCCTCGGCTCTAATCTTCCTCACATGGATCCCATGTGCTCTGCTTGATATGTCCGGATCTCAACAATATTTGCTCTTAAATTCTCTCGTATCAGCCTCGCTCAAGACTCGGCTAGAAAACTCCAAGCCAGATCATCTCCGAGATTCTAAACACGCTGACGTGTTTATTGAAAAGTTCAGATTTATGATCAGGTCGAGGCACAGACTAGGATATGGTTTTTTCTTTCACGCTGAGACGTGGCTATTTTCTGTCTTATGTGTTATACATGTAGGGGAAAAGACGCTGTACGAGTTGGCAGCCGGTGAACCATAGCTGACATGCTGGAGTCAGGGTTGGTGAACAATAGTTGACATGCTGGAGTAAGGGTTGGTGAACAAGAGCTGACATGCTGGAGCCAGGGTTGGTGAACAATAGTTGGTATGCTGGCGTCAGGGTTGGTGAACAATAGCTGATATGCTGGAGTCAGGGTTGGTGAACAATAGTTGACATGCTGGAGTAAGGGTTGGTGAACAAGAGCTGACATGCTGGAGCCAGGGTTGGTGAACAATAGTTGGTATGCTGGCGTAAGGGTTGGTGAACAAGAGCTGACATGCTAGAGTCAGGGTTGGTGAACAATAGTTGACATGCTGGCATAAGGGTTGGTGAACAAGAGCTGACATGCTGGCGTCAGGGTTGGTGAACAATAGTTGGCATGCTGGCGTAAGGGTTGGTGAACAATAGCTGACATGCTGGCGTCAGGGTTTGTGAACAATAGTTGACATGCTGGCATAAAGGTTGGTGAACAATAGTTGACATGCTGGCGTAAGGGTTGGTGAACCCTTGTTGGCATACTGGTGTTAGGGTTGGTGAACAATAGCTGGCATGCCGGCTTCAGGGTTGGTTAACACTAGCTGGCATGCTAGAGTCAGGGTTGGTGAACAATAGTTGACATGCTGGCATAAGGGTTGGTGAACAAGAGCTGACATGCTGGCGTCAGGGTTGGTGAACAATAGTTGGCATGCTGGCGTAAGGGTTGGTGAACAATAGCTGACATGCTGGCGTCAGGGTTTGTGAACAATAGTTGACATGCTGGCATAAAGGTTGGTGAACAATAGTTGACATGCTGGCGTAAGGGTTGGTGAACCCTTGTTGGCATACTGGTGTTAGGGTTGGTGAACAATAGCTGGCATGCCGGCTTCAGGGTTGGTGAACCATAGCTGACATGCTGGCGTCAGGGTTGGTGAACCATAGCTGACATGCTGGCGTCAGGGTCGGTGAACCATAGCTGACCAAGACACTGTTCCATCTTCCCGATGGTACCCCCACCCCCCCGTAAAAGGCCTACCCTGGCTAATATGGCAGGAAATGGCATAGTCCCCATGGCGGTGGAGTCTGCTAAAGAAACATTGCATATCCCTTTCTTTGTTAACCACCACTCAGCTCTCTATCCGACACCATGCAGAGACTCAACATCTTCACCGTCACGGCCACGTCAGCCGGCAGTTCCAAGGAGACACAAGAAGATACGCAGACATATTTCTACTCATTATAAAGGGGCTACGCCTAGCGGGGCTCTACGCGATGTTGTCCCACAACCACCACCTGTCCCAAGTGTAGTCTGCCACCTCTGTCACTGTTTCTCTGGTACGCCTTGATGTAAATCTTTTCATTAGTTTCTCTCACTTTTGTTTCCGTTTTCCTCGTCTCTCTACTTATCGCACTAGTACTAGCACGTCTGTCTATTTCATGTCTGTCTATTTCATGTCTGTCTATTTCATGTCTGTCTATTTCATGTCTGTCTATTTCATGTCTGTCTATTTCATGTCTGTCTATTTCATGTCTGTCTGTTTCATGTCTGTCTATTTCTCTTTTCTTTCTAGTGGCAATGCATTTTTGTGTCATCTGGTTATTACTTGCTCAGTTTTCACATTCCATTCAAAGCCTATAATGCATGTCTACCACCATATTGGTTCTTTAAAATGCAGATCTACACGAAACTCAAATATTTCTATTGCTATATTAAGACCGCTTCTCATTTTGGGTCCTGATATTGTTTCTCATCATTCGACTCCTGTATATTGTGTTTTCTTTTTGTTCTGACCACTCTTCACCAGTTAACACAGAAAACCTGTAACAGAAGCATTAAAACATGCTATAAACAGGTTTCAGTTTTATATCACGTTGATTCCTCTTTATGGCACATTTTTTTGATGATCTAACAGTTCATGAGAAGACTTACAGAAAACTTGATTAACATCTTTGGAAGAGAGGAAAGTCTTCTTGTTTTCCTCTTGTAACATTATTATACTACAGAGTCACAACTAGGGGATACATAGTTCAGTGAGTCAGTGAGTCAGTCATTTGCATGTCCTATGTGGAACTTTGCCTCCCTAACAATTCTCCTGTAGGCCTCTCGGTTGTAAGAAGATGCCCTTCTGCTGATGCGTCCATTCGCAGATCATCAACGATGTCTTGCAGCCATCTTCGCTTTGATCTTCCTCTCTTTCTACAATGATCTAATTAGTGCCCACATTTTCCTTGACCTGTTGGCACACTGGATGCTGATACGGCTAGCATCATGGTTGACTGACTTCCTTTCCCAGCTCCAAAGGGAGTCAGATACCCATTTCTATACCTAGGCGACTGGGACATCTGTGGGCGGTTTTGAACCCCTTACTTTCTCTGTGAGAGACTAGTGCCCTTACCACTTCGCTACTCAAGACCCACGCAAAGAAAACACTGATGTCTAAACCTCTGTCTGTTCTTTTCTAAAGTTCTAATTTACTACAGACTTCTGAAGACATCTTCACTGGAATTTCTGTTAATGATTTTATAACGAAAAATGGTCAACTCTTTGGAATTTTACGCCTATCTTTCTTTACTTGATTGTTTTTGCTGTCAAAGACTGCTTGTTCTTCTTTTGTTTTCCTTCAGCAAACAGTCATTACAGTTTATTTGCCTGGGACGATCCCACGACACAGGCTACCAATTAACTGCGACTGACTGAGACGGAAACTGACCGCTTGTCGTTCGCGCAATCCCTGCCAAAGCTAATGACTGTTAATGACCGGGGCTGCCCTTGAGAGATGAGGTCCAAGTCCGAGTACTTTACATTGGTTTTAAAGAGAGGGAAATCTTTCATGGAAGAGCTTTGCTTGTTAATGCAGTTAGAGGATTGAAATCCTGACAAGAATTGACTTAACGAAAAATAAACCAAAGCCATCATGCTACGAGCTCAACCTTGGAAATCAGTGCAGCACTTGGCAGGATCTTTATGTAGCACTAGCAGGGATCTTTATGTAACACTACCCAGGATCTTTGTGTAGCGGTAGGCATGATCTTTATGTAACAATAGTGAGGATCTTTGTGTAACACTAGCAGAATCCTTATGCAACACTAGCCATGATCTTTAAGTAACAATATCCAGGATCTTTATGTAACGCTAGCCAGGATCTTTATGTAACATTAGCCAGGATCTTTATGCAACACTTAACAAGATCTTTATGTAACATTATACAGGATCTTTTTGTAACACTATAAAGATCTTTGTGCAACAATAGCCAGGATCTTTAAATAACACTAGCCAGGATCATTATATAACACTGTGCAGGATCTTTATGTAACACTAGCCAGGATCTTTATGTAACTCTAGGCAGGATCTGTAGCCACTATAGTGCGGCGAACGGGGGGGGGGGGGGGGGGTTAAACCCAATGTTTGCTGTCCGAAGTGCATCCTTGCTGTAGATGTGATCAGTTTGTTTCAAACTTTAGCTACACATGAACTAAAAGTAGGTTTTTATACATTGAAGTATTTCGAGAAAAGGAAACCACCTTTTGGACCTGTACTAGAAGAACCAAGCATTAGAGAGACTATCAGTAATAACTTGTTGTCAAGAGCTATATTTAACAGCACAAAACGTGTTTTAGATAGTAGATCGTAGCAAGATTTTACAGCTGCCAATGAAATCATGTTTCAAGTTGGGTACGTCAACATAAGCCATCAACGATTAGATTATCAAGATAAATAATATTTCAGGCGAGAAAACGTTCGTTATTTTCATTTTAAAAGGGCACTTTGTTTGTTTGTTGGGCACTGTGAGATTATCAACAACAACAACAACAACAATTGTATGTACTAGTGCGCCTCTCAGCTCACCCATAGGTGACTTCTCGCGTCAAGGTTGGCGAAACCTAGCTGGTCAAGACCCTTACTTCTCAGTATGGATCCTTTTAACAGATAATAGTCTGGCCAAGTGAACAGGAACGGCTGTGGAAGGACGAATCAAGTCCGCCCAGACGAAGTCGGAGGTGCTGCGCCGAAGGACGCACAACTGATACACAACGCTGTTCTGAGGGCAGATGAGGAGGAAGAAGAAGAAGAAACATGCACTAGATAATCTAGTAATTTTGTGAGGAACACGTGGTTAATATATTTTTGTTGTCTGTTTGAGACGCTACATAGCAATTGTTGCCATAGCGTGGATTATAAGACAACATCTCATAAAACTGTTGTAGCTACACGCTGACACTGCTCATATCAGACTCCATTATCTGGCATCAAGAAGCTGTCAAGACAAAAAGTGAAGACATATTTAGCAAAATTCTTCATATGAAAAACAAAGAAATCTATCACTGCTATCTGGAATAATAACATATAAGGACAGTTTGTATCCTTCCAAAAAGGATTTAGACAGATTTAACTCTAAAACAGCTGAACGAAATTAAAGTTCTGGAAAATTCAGCTGAGATCAGTTCAACAAAAAAAAAAAAGTTACTGCTGCCTCGCATCCTATCTGGACAGCACCGCTTGCTCTTAACCAAGTCCTGCTGCCAAGAGATCTTTGACAAGCGTCGTGTATGAGTGTCAGCCTGGACGACCTTGTAGTACCCAGGTCCTCAGGTCATGGACTTTCACCTTTGTCTCGCCTCCTATCCCTCTACCCCGCCCCCCCCAGTCTGATCTCGCAGATTTTTCCCTGTCACCTGCCCTGATCTACGCTGTAGTGGAGCGTTCTCAGAAGACTGCTACAGATGCTCGTTTTGGAAGAGTAATTTAACAATTTTACAAGTATTGCTTATTTAAAAAAAATAAAGTACATATTGAAGTAGGTTGTAATAACAATAATAACAATAATAATACACGTAATTCCTTCTGGGTATAATGTTTCTCATTGTCACTGTGGCTACTGCCGGTAACAATATCATCTTTTTTTTTTACTGAATCTATCTATCTGACCGACCATCCATCCATCCATCCATCCATCCATCCATCCGTCCGTCCGTCTGTCTATCTATCTATCTATCTATCTATCTATCTATCTATCTATCTATCTATCTATCTATCTATCTATCTATCTACTTACCTATCTATCTATCTATCTATCTATCTATCTATCTATCTATCTATCTATCTATCTATCTACCATCCATCCATCCATCCATCCGTCCGTCCGTCCGTCCGTCCGTCCGTCTGTTTGTCTATCTATCTATCTATCTATCTATCTATCTATCTATCTATCTATCTATCTATCTATCTATCTATCTACAGCCTTGATTAGTGGCTTTATGAGTTGTTCTGGTGTCCTGTCTCCGTGCCGTCTTACCAAACCGCTCATGATCCTCTCTCTCCCCTGGTCTATCTCGGCCTGCTAGTTCACCACATCAACTAAGAACTTTCTTGAAAGAGCCTCCATGAGCTAGTGTGGGAAGGCGGAGGTGAACTCATCTCACGATGAAACAACAACAAAAAACCCTACTTATTATCTTATCCTATTCTCTACGGCCCGCCCGCTTTTTGAAAGCGGAAATATAACCAGCTCGAGACCTGGTTAGTATTATCTGTCCTTCCATTCAGTGTCCAGCTTGCAGCCCGGGTCACTCAACCCGTCGACCGGCAGTGACTTCACTGTGCATAATGAAGAGTCAGGTGGTCTTTGTTCTGGGCCTGGGCTGCAGTTGTTGACACAGAAGCTGTGCCTGGACCTGGGAACCTCTGTGCAGTTTGGGGCAGGGTATCCAGGAAGTCGCAGAGATTAAGGGGAGGGAATTCAAGTGATTTCTTTGTTAAGTCCAAGGTGTGGTGGTCTGGACATACACTGGAGGCAGAACAGGGACATGTGTGTGTATGTGTGTGTGTGTGTGTGTAAGCAGCAAATAGAGATATGTTTCAGAAGAAGAAGAAGAAGACTGATTGATCTTGATTGATTGATCTTTATTTCAAAAGGGTTAAGAATTGGGCACACAGGCCCGTCTGACATTCTGCCCTTTATCATACATCTTTCACTCTATTCCAGACATTCTACAAATATGCTGTTCATGTAACAAACATAATTAACATTGAAGCTGAGAGACATAAAATAAAATATAACATTTACGTTTCGCTGATAAACATTCACTCAGTACAGAAGTAACTACATACACTATAAATGACTATCTACAAACAAAATGTTTGGGACTATTCAGAAAACAATTAAGGGGAGAAGGAGATGATGATGATGATGATGAGATGATGATGATGATGATTTATGATAGATTTCTGACGCAGAGAAGAAAATGAAAATATGCCTAATCACCCAGCCAGTATCAACTTCACGTCCCACTCTTACATCGTAGCATAGAACAGATCTTAACAATGATGCAGTAGATGACAACTTGTTTTTATGTTTTATTATTTTGACACCAGGGAAAGACTACTCCTACATCACACAAAGCCCACTGCCACGTTTCGGAGGAACCGCATCCTCTGCACTACATCAACGACATAGGGTCAGCCAACGTAGCTGGTCAAGACCCTATCCCATATCTCGCGGCAGTGATGGTTTTGGTCCAAACTATGGTGGAGCCTGACAAAAAGAAATGCAGCGTTCCCTGCTTTTTAAAACTTCTCTCCGGATCCACAAACCGCCTCAGCTTACCCCCCCCCCCCCCCCACCATTTCGACACGATGCTGTGCTCTAACGCCTTCACCACGTCGGTAACAAAGCAACATTTAGCGGAATTCAAGGGAGATAACACGATTAAAAAAAACCCAGCCCGCAGCACAAGGGGATGCGTAGAATTTGGATCTCACAGAGACAGCGTGTCGAACAAACGTTGACAAACTCCAGAACATAGACATATGTGAACTGTCTAGAAACAGATTCATATGCTGTGCTTCTATTTCCTCTCTAGTTAGATCTGTCGGCTGTTCAAGAGCTTCTTGTCTCTCTGTTACATCAGTTTGTTACCATCTCCACGGAGTCGCCAGCCTTTGTTCCTACCAACTGATACTAATGAAGAAGTTTTTCAAGAAAGCAATAAATCGGATCGGGAGAGGGCTTTTCTTACTTTAATTCCGAGAGAGAATATTAGGGGAGTGGAGGGCCATGGAGCAGCAGCATGAGGAATACATCGACCCAAGCCCAGCTCCTGACCAGACTGAAGTAAAGGAACAGCATCTCTCCGCGTGCAGCTTGAAAACTTAAGATAGGCTGAGTGTGGCTCGCCATTCCTGATAACCGTAGGATATCCCCAACGCAGCATCATCACATGCACCCATAAGTGATAGATACTTACATTACACTCGCCTCACACTCGGTTATTTTAGAGCAGAAATTAGCACTCACGAGGACAATTGCTAGGAAGCCATTATTTGCGACCAATTAACCAGAGCCTTTACTGGTGACCGGAGCTGACCTCTGGGAAGTGCAGTGTGTCCCAGTACGTTCCCAGGCCAGGTGAAGCTTGTGTGTATCCCAGCATGCATTGTCTTCTGATGATTGGGGAGATTTTGCAAAGGGGCATATTTTGCTGAGTGTGACTGACAAGGGGGTAACATGGGGCCATACTATAATTGATACGGCAGGAAATTATGATACACGCTGAGCCTTACAGGACAGATATAAGGGACAAAATGATGAGAAAGTTTGACTGTGAGAACAGACAAGCAAATATAGGCAAGAGATCAGGCAGAGTACATGTACTCACACAAACACACACACACACACACACATAAGCAGACAAGCACAAAGAAGACAATTAGAAAGATGAAAAGACATGCACAAAGAAGACAATTAGAAAGATGAAATGAAAGACTGGAAATAATAATTACTGCCTCGGATTATAACGCAGTAGTGTATGTATATGTGCGTGTGAGTGGATGAATTTGTGAATGGAGGAACGGATGAAGTATTGTATGGAAAGATGGAAGGATGGATATAGGGCTTCAGAAAGAGAGAGAAAGAGAGGGGGGGGGGAAGAGAGAGATTTTGTTAAGTCCGTGGAAAAACCCTAATGGCGGCCCTCCACTTCCCTCCCTCCATGGATCTCCACGGCCCTCCACTTCCTCTCTCCACGGTCCTCCACTTCCCTCCCTCCACGGCCCTCCACTTTCTTCCCTCCACGGCCCTCCACTTCCCTCCCTCCATGGCCCCCACTCCCCTCCCTCCACGGCCCTCCACCCGCTTGCGTTTTCATCCAAAAGAGGCCTCCTAAAGTCTTTCGGGCCCACCTGTGACGGGAGAGATCACCTCTTCTCATAGGGTTTGTATGTATGGATGTATTTATGGATGGATGGATGTACGTATGGCTGGATGGATGAATGGATGTATGGACTGATGGGTGGATGGATGAGTGTATGTAAGGATGTATGTATGTATGGAAGATTTGATGCATAGATATAAGAATGTATATGAACGGATGGATGAATGGATGGATAGATGGATGTATGGGTGTGTGTATGGAAGAATGGATGTATCGATGTACGGATGTCTGGATGGACGGATGTATGGAAGAATGAATGTATGGATGTACGAATGTATGAATGTAGGGATGTATGTATGGATGGATAGATGTATGCATGTACGGATGTATGTATGTATGGATGGATGTATATATGTATGTATGGATGGATATACAGTGGTGTCTCGGGTCACGAACGTCTCTAGTCATGAACAAATCGGCCACAATTTACGAACAAATTTTGACTCGACCCGCGAACAATGCATCGGTGCAGGAACGCACAAACCATGGCCTTGGCGCCATGTTTTCGGCTCGCGAACAGCATCAGTTGTACTCAGGTTTGCGCGCTGTGAACATTGTTTGTCGTTGCGTTGTTCTTGATACAATTTTTTTTTGTTTTTGCTTTTTGCATTAAATTAACCCACCTTATGGCTCCCAAGAAACTGAAAAGTGTTAGTGGCAGCGGTATAAAGAAGTCTAAGCCACCGAGCCAGCAGTTGAACCACTTCCCAGGATACAAACAAGAGAAAAAAACACCAGAAATAGCTACACAGTTGCCCGACGTTATTATGGGATGGGACTCTCCTTCGAAGGAGTAATCTTCCTCCTCCCCCTCCTCTATCATCTACCTGTGCCAGCAACTATCAACCACAAAGGTAAAGTTATACCGTATATTTTATACTATATATTTTTGCCGAGCATAAATCCATAAAAAAAGTTTTAAAAAACATGTTTCTGAGGCGGGCGAACGGATTAATTTGATCTGCATTAATTTCAATGGGAAAAATTGTTTCGATTCGCGAACGGAGTCAAAGAACGTATTAAGTTCGTGACCCGAGGTACAACTGTATAGATATAAGTTATATGTATGTATGAATGAATGCTGGAAAATCACCAAAATCATAGAAAACAGGTTGAATTCTTTCCAGACTAAATGTTTACGAAGATTTAGAAAAATATTATGGCCAAACACCATAAGAAATAGCATCTTGTTGGTAGAAAAGCAGATGAAGCCACTGACAGCAATTATTGAGGAAAGACGCTGGCAATGGTTGGGACATGTGCTCCGAATGACTGACAACTCACTACCAAAAATAACACTAAGATAGACACCACAGGGGAACAGAAGTAAGGGTAGATCAAAGAGACATGGAGAAGAACAACAGAAATGATGTTGAGCAATAGAGGACTCACCTGGGCAAAAGCAGAAAAAAAAGGCAACGGACAGGCATTTGTGGAAAATCCTTGCAGAAGCCCCATGTGCCCTGGGCACTTAAGATTCAGAGAGAGAGAGAGAGAGTATGTATGGACAGATGGATGTATGGATGGATGGATGTGCGGATGTATGGATGTATGGATCAATGGATCTATGGATGGATGGATGTATGGATGGAGGAATGTACGGATGTGCGGATTATCCATCTACGGATGGATAGATGTTTGGACGTATGGATGGATGGATGCTGAGGGAATGACAAACTTAATAAGTGAACAAAATCAGAGCTATGATATAGACAGACAGACAGACAGACAGACATGTCTCTGTCATCCTCTTCCTACGACTCCATGTTCACGCCCCTTCCTACTCGGCTTCCGCTACCATCCAGGCAAACTACTGCTAGCACTACCCAGAATCTACCACACCCACCGCAGTACAATCAAGATTCATATTATCTCATGCAGCTCAGCCCAGCAGCTTTAAGTCAAGCCTTCATGATGTCTGTCATCCACAAGCAACATATGTTATCAATGTTCAAACAATAGGAACTGTGAAATTGCATGAAATATCTTGTCACTGAATTATTTATCATTGTAACTTTAACCATAATACTTTACTAGTTGTAGAAAATGGCCCAGATAGTTGATGAGTGGCTACGAAAGGAAGGTCTCAGAATTGGTCATTTAAACATTTACCACCTGTTAAGGAAACTTTTTGAGGCAACTAGTATAGTTAATCATAACTTCCATGTCTTTGGCTTTTCAGAAAGTCGTCTCAACAAAAACATAACTGACGAAGACATTAGGATAGATAGTTATAATTTACTTCGACGTGACCCTACTAGGAAACTTGAGACAGGATTAGTTGTTTATGTTACCACTGCCATACACTCTTGCCGTAGAACAGACCTTGAGACACCAGATATTTAATGCATATGGTTGGAAATCAGACTTCCAAAGCAGAGTCCAATCTTAATCGGGTTTCTGTATTGTAATCCAAATGCAACAGCGTCGTGGTATGGTAACTTTACAAGTATGATGGATTATGTTTCGTCTTTTAATTTAAAGGATATAATTGTTCTTGGATATTTCAATATTAATCACAGATAAACAGATGATATATATCATGCAACTTATCCCAAATTATCACTAAACCTATCAGATTAACCTCTTCTTCTTCTGCTTCTTCTTCTTCTTCTTCTGCGTTCGAGGTTGTTGGTCACATCAGATCTTAATCCATGTCGATATGGCAAAGCCCGCAGTCCTCTCCAGATCCTGATAGGAGCCCCAAAGCTTTTGCCCCAAGCTTGTGTCTTCTGGCCATGCCTCACGCCTCAGGTCTGCGTGATTTGGGCAGTCTTGAAGGACATGTTCTGGAGTCTGGACTCCACTGCCACATGAACACTCCTAAAAAAGCAATCTCACCAGAGTAAATGAAACATCAACCACACTAATAAATCACATATATTTAGCTCATCCAGAAAACATTACAGAATGTAAAGTCCCTCACACATCACTGAGAGATCACTATCCGGTCTGTTCGACATGGACACGACATGGCTTGAAAGTTCCCCAAAATAAACATACCAGTATTAAATTTAGAGGTTTTAGCAAATTCAGCTTAGAATTATTTCTGAAAGAGTTACAAGCAGCGCCTCTAGATCATGTGTACCAACTAACTGAAAGAGTTACAAGCAGCACCTCTAGATCATGTGTACCAACTAACTGAAAGAGTTACAAGCAGCACCTCTAGATCATGTGTACCAACTAACTGAAAGAGTTACAAGCAGCGCCTCTAGATCATGTGTACCAACTAACTGAAAGAGTTACAAGCAGAACCTCTAGATCATGTGTACCAACTAACTGAAAGAGTTACAAGCAGCGCCTCTAGATCATGTGTACCAACTAACTGACCCTGATAAGGCCCTGGAATACTGGATAAAAACCTTCAGGGATATATTTGACAAGCATGTTCCTATTAAAGAGCTGAGAGTTGAACATCAAGTGAAGTCCCCCTGGATAACACCTGAGATATTGCAAGTCATGAGGGAAAGAAGGGATCAGGCCCACAAAAATAAAGAATTCACACGCTACCGACTACTTAGAAATAGAACTCAGTATTTAATTAGGCAAGAAAAGAGAAATTACTTTAGGTTCCTAGTTCAGAATAAATCAGACAGTAAGTCTGCCTGGAAAGCAATTAACATTCTTGCAAACAAGAGAAAAAGTCTGACTTACAGAGTTATAATTATGTGGCTGCTTGTGAAGAGTTCAGCAATCACTTCAGAGAAGAAGTCAATATCTTAAAATCTTCACTACCAACCCCTACTTTTGACTTAAGGGAATTAAATATATTTAAGGTAGCAAATGTGCAAAATCTAAAGCAACCCAGTATTCTTTTCATGTCAGTTAGTGAAGTTTACAATTATCTTTCATCTTTAAAGAACAACAACACAGCAGGACGTGATGAAATAGCAACAAGATATTAAGCTACTAAGCCCCAGTAATTACAGATATACTGACATACATTTACAATCAGTGCATTGCACATTGTCATTTTCCCCAGGGCTTTTAAACTTGCAAAAATATATCCCCTTTTTAAATCTGGTTCGGAGAAAAATTCAAGCTATAGACCAATTTCCATTCTATCGACTTTGTCAAAACCACTAGAAAAACACATACAAAAAAAACAACCTTACAACACATGCAAGAAAATGATTTGATTATTGACTGTTAGTCAGGTTTTAGGCCGAAACATTCCTGCCACACAGCTCTCACAAAAATGACAGAATGTTGGTTATCTAATATTAAAGATGATAAATTATGTGGTGCCGTCTTTGTTGACTTTAAAAAACCATTTCACATGATTGATCATGAAATCCTAGTTAGAAAGCTTGAGACTTATAGAGTACACTCTGACTTGACAAAATTTATTACATATTTTCTTTCCAACAGATAGCAGGTAGTTTGCCTCAAAAACTCTAAGTCAAGTTCATCTGTGGTTGATAATGGTGTTCCACGGGGATCTATTCTTGGTCCTCTCCTGTTTATCATCTACATCAATGATCTTCCACTTCATCTCAAAAAATCATATTGTGACCTCTTTGCTGATGACTGCACAGTTTACACTAGTGACAAAGATTGTATTAACCTTGAGTCAACTCTTCAAACTGAAAGAAACAGTCTAATTAACTGGAGCAACAACAACAGAATGCTCATAAACAGCAGCAAAACAAAATTCATGCTCATTACAACAAGACAGAAAGTAACAAATTCACCAACAACAACACTACAGCTCCATGCTGGAACTTCAGAGATAGAGAATGTTAGTGAACAGAAAACTCTAGGTCTCATGATTGACCACCACCTCAGCTGGAATCATCATATAAATTTAACCAAACACATTGCACAAAAAGTTTATAAATTTACTAAAATTAAACATTTTCTTGACATAGACACTAGAAAAATATACTACATATCACAAACACATTTGGATTACTGTTCCACAGTCTGGGATGGCTGTTCCATGTCAAACATGAAAAGACTTTACTCGCTTAAAAAACGAGCAGTAAAGCTTATAGATGACAAACATGCAGCACGTATTACAAATAAGGACAAACATCTTGATATTCTAACCCCCAAGAAAAGATTTCATTTCAACAAGGCCAAGTTAATTCATAAAATTCTATCGCACAATGCTCCACCCTATCTGTGGTCGTTGTTCAAATCCAACCCAAAACACAGTCAACGCTTAAGCAATTGTATTCTCCAAAAACCAAGGCTTGACATGTTTGAAAAAAAGCTTATCTTACTCGGCTGTTCACCTTTGGAATGCCCTACCAATTCATGTAAAACTTATAAGTAATATTCGTTCTTATAACTTTAAACTTTGTCATCTGTTTGATATGGACTATATGGCTCTCTAAGCAAAGTCTAAGTGTATAGTTTAAAGTATGGCTTGACTGTTGTAAGAGTTTTCTACTGCTTTTCTATAAATTTGTTAGTTTTTAATGAATGTAAGAATGCAAGTTTATTTCATGTTGTTGCATAAATCAGGGTGTAGAGTGTATGGACATATAAATAAGTACAATATTTATTTATGTAATCATTTAAGTGTGTCTTCATGATTATTATGCTTACTAACAAATGCTGAATGACTGTGACTGAGAGAAAGCTGTATGATGAAGGGCAGAATATCAGACGGGCCTGCGTGCCCAATTGTTAACACTTTAATAAAATATGTTCGTTCGTTTGTTCGACAGATAGATAGATAGATAGATAGATAGATAGATAGATAGATAGATAGATAGATAGATAGATAGATAGATAGATAGATAGATAGATAGATAGATAGATAGATAGATAGATAGATAGATAGATAGATCTGTTTTAAGACACTGTGGCCACACATAAGAAACTATACTTAACATCTTCCCCAGAAACGGTAATCTGATCATAGACTTCAGCTTGGACTAGCGGTATTTTGTCCGGGCAGTCTGAGCAAGCTCAGAGAAAAGACATAAATTCACCAAAGACCACATTTCATCAAAATACGACATTGTCTTTTCAAACTCTGAACTACAGTAGCTGAGTGACAATAATCTTGTTTGTAACACACTATATATAACCACCGGGAACTAACTCAAAAATGAAAATTACTTGAAACACGTAAAATGTTTCTAGCGAAACAAACACTTCATATTATTAACACATTTCTCTGATTAGAAAGGTCCAGGAAATATTCTGATAACTTCTAAACCTTTAAAATTAAAAAAAAAAATATCGGGTTATTAATTTTCTTAAGTTCTTAAAATTAGAGGATTAATGTTTCTTGATTATCTGTAACGTCACCCGGGTGAAGTTTTCTTTGTAAAGCTGTTTACGGATTTCGATTTTATTTTTCTGATGATTAATTTCTCGAACACGAATTGTCGGGCCCTGGGTTAAGAAGGACAATTAATTAGAGAGAATGTTTCCTAAAATCACCGGAGCAAGGACAGCCATACTGGCCCAGAGCAATTTAGTTTTCTTTTCTAATTAATTGAGTTACATACAGTATTTCTTCTAGGAAAGGTTATTTCTGATTTTTTTTTTCTTTTCAGTTTTTCTTTAGCTGCTGTTGCTTCTTAAAATTTGTTGGTTTTTCTTTTTCGTTAGCAATAACATTTTTCGATGTCTTTCGTATCTAGAAATGGTTCCCGTTCTTTCTTTCTTTCTTTCTTTCTTTCCATCCATCCATCCATCCATCCATCCATCCATCTATCTATCTATCTATCTATCTCTATCTATCTATCTATCTATCTATCTATCTATCTATCTAATCTGTCTGTCTGTCCCTTTATTCACTGACTTCTTTTTTGTCTTAATGCCGTTGAGACTGTCCAGATAAGTATGTCAACTTTATCTTCCGAATCTTAGACGGCCCCGCCCTGCCCAGTTCTTAACCCTTTGAAAATAAAGTTCATTCGTTCCTGCCTGTTTCTGTAATGTATGTCCTTTCACATCTCTGTTTTTTTTTGTTAGAGCCAGAATGTGGGTTCCATTCTTCGCGCCACGCTGATGTGTCCGTTTTGTTCTTGTGTATATGAATATTTACACAAAGATCACCAGAATTTTTGTAAAGAAAAAAAAGAGATACCTGACACCGGCTGTTATGTTTTACACTGTCGACCTGGGACCCTTGACCGCTCAGACATCACCTCCACACTCCCCCCTCCTACTTCCTGTTCCTGCATGTGCACCGTGTGCCCCAGGCATGTCTGCGATCACGTGTTTCTGTTCTCGCTTTTCACACCACAACAATGACCTAAAATTGCGGAGTGAGCACATACAAAATCAAGCCCCGGAGCTGACCTTTGAGGGGTGGGGGTGGGGGGTGGAGGGTGTCAATAGTGTTCACAGTCGACGCTGAAATGGCGGGTTATGACCATACTCTGACTTTGATTCTTAGCTTTGTCTGAACACATCCTGCACACAAAGACGAATTATCAGCAAAGATGCTGCTATGTATATAGTTAATGGTATGCTGCTATGTATATAGTTAATGGTATGCTGCTATGTATATAGTTAATGGTATGCTGCTATGTATATAGTTAATGGTATGCTGCTATGTATATAGTTAATGATATGCTGCTATGTATATAGTTAATGGTATGCTGCTATGTATATAGTTAGTGATATGCTGCTATGTATATAATTAATGATATGCTGCTATGTATATAGTTAGTGATATGCTGCTATATATATAATTAATGATATGCTGCTATGTATATAGTTAAGGGTATACTGCTATGTATATAGTTAATGATATGCTGTTATGTATATAATTAATGATATGCTGATATGTATATAGTTAAGGGTATGCTGCTATGTATATAGTTAATGATATGCTGCTATGTATATAGTTAATGATATGCTGCTATGTATATAGTTAATGATATGCTGCTATGTATATCGTTAATGATATGCTGCTATGTATATAGTTAATGGTATGCTGCTATGTATATAGATAATGATATGCTGCTATGTATATCGTTAATGGTATGCTGCTATGTATATAGTTAATGATATGCAGGTAAATGTGAAGACAAATATAAATGGCGCGCAGCACGTACAGAAGGATTGCTTTTAATGGACGAACGGATTAAAATAAAGACCAGCTTGATAAGCAAGGAGAAAATAAAATAGACAGTAGGTCTGCACACTGTCGGAAGAAACTAGGACCTGTTGCATCTACTAGGAGGTAAATAGGTCACGGCCGAAACGCAAAGGCACTGAACTAGTCAGGTCGCGATCCGAATTATTGGTAGAGTCTTGGTTTGTGGGGGGGGGGGGATCTGAGGGAGAGTGTAGTGGCGAGGAAGATCTTCTTCTTCTTTTTCAGCTTTCCGAGACATTAAAGCTCATTGCTGCAGATAAAGTTCGCCTCCACTCCTCTCTGTTCCTAATCTTCTCTCTCCAGTTGGTGACACCAATTTCTTTTATATTCTCTTCTATACTGTCTTTCCATCTCTGTCTTGGTCTACCCCTTGGTCTTGTTTCCCTCATCTATTATGCATATATCATTTTCGTTTGTCTGTTCTCTTCTGTTCTTTCTACATGCCCTAGCCAGAGTAATCTGTTCAGTTTCAAGATATTTATAATTAGTTGGGATTTAAATAAGTTGTTCAGCTCAGTGTTCTTTCTGGCTCTCCATTCTCCACTGTTGGTATCCTTTATCGGCCTAAAGATTCTTCTTATGATCTTGTTCTCAAAGATCTGCAATTGTTGCTCATCTTTCTTTGTTGCACTCCATGTTTCTGATCTATTCAAGACGGCTGGTCTTATTATAGATTTGTAGATTATTTTGGTGTTTTGGGGACAGGATTTTGGATTTTAACAGGTGTTGCAAGGCAAAGTATAGTTTATTCCCTATCTGTACTCTGATTTTAATTTCCTCGCTTACTGTGTTGCTTCTGTTGAAGGTTGTGCCTAGATGTTTGTATGTTTCTGCTTTCCTACTCCTCATTTCTCCAACATTTATAAAATCTAAATCATTCTACCTCTGGTCTCTTGATATCTTCAAATACTCTGTCTTATCTTAGTTAATGGTCAAGCCCACTTTTAGTGCCATATCTCTCAGATGTGTTTTGATGACTTCTTGCATAGTTTCCCCCACCAGGTCGATGTCATCAGCGTATCCTAGTATTTTAGCTTGTTCTTCAGTACTGCTTTCTTCTTTTACTTTTGTGATTACCTTTTCTAGTACTAGGGTTAATAGTAATGGAGATAATGTATCACCTTGTTTTAAACCAATTCTTACATAGAAGGGTTCTGGCTTTCTTCCTTTATATATTACTATATTTTGTGTATCCTCCATACATATTCTGGTCAGATTGATTAATTTATTAGGTATCTCAAATTCTTTCATGATTTTCCGTAAGCTGCTTCTAACTATGCTGTCATAAGCTTTCTTGAAGTCAATGAAGATATTATGTACTTCTTTTCCATATTCCCAGTGCTTTTCTGCTCTTTGACGTAGATAAAATATCTCGTCTATGGTTGATCTATTCTTCCTAAAACCTGCTTGATAGTCTCCCAGCATGTTCTCGCCGTGTGGTTTTAATCTATTTAAAAGTATAATAGACAGTATTTTGTAGCTTGTTTGTAGTAAAAATATTTCTCTGTAGTATTCACACTTGCTCGTATCGCCTACTGAGATCAGTAATGATCCTCTCCATTCACTAGGGAGTTTTTCTTCTCTCCATATTTGTTGTATCAATGCGCATAGAGAAGATATTACATCTCACAATTTTTGTTGAATTTCCATGTTTTTTATTTTTTAAATTTTTTTTATCATGGGTTACGAGCCATGTACCATTGCTGGTTTGTTCAAAAAGATTTAGAACCGCTGAACTAAAAGTAGCCTTGCTCTGCAGTGATCGTCAGATTTGTTCTTCTCTTATTTCTTGTTCTGATCGTCAGATTTGTTCTTCTCTTATTTCTTGTTCTGATCGTCAGATTTGTTCTTCTCTTATTTCTTGTTCTGATCGTCAGGTTTGTTCTTCTCTTATTTCTTGTTCTGATCGTCAGATTTGTTCTTCTCTTATTTCTTGTTCTGATCGTCAGGTTTGTTCTTCTCTTACTTCTTGTTCTGATCGTCAGATTTGTTTTTCTTTTACTTCTTGTTCTGATCGTCAGATTTGTTTTTCTTTTACTTCTTGTTCTGATCGTCAGATTTGTTCTTCTCTTATTTCTTGTTCTGATCGTCAGATTTGTTCTTCTCTTATTTCTTGTTCTGATCGTCAGATTTGTTCTTTTCTTACTTCTTGCTCTGATCGTCAGATTTGTTCCTCTCTTATTTCTTATTCTGATCGTCAGATTTGTTCTTCTCTTATTTATTGTTCTGATCGTCAGATTTGTTCTTCTCTTATTTCTTGTTCTGATCGTCAGATTTGTTCTTTTCTTACTTCTTGCTCTGATCGTCAGATTTGTTCTTCTCTTATTTCTTGCTCTGATCGTCAGATTTGTTCTTCTCTTATTTCTTGCTCTGATCGTCAGATTTGTTCCTCTCTTATTTCTTGTTCTGATCGTCAGATTTGTTCTTCTCTTATTTCTTGTTCTGATCGTCAGATTTGTTCCTCTCTTACTTCTTGCTCTGAAAAAAGTCTCAAACTGACCTGGTCAACTGAATCTTCCCTCTCCTGCAGCGGGTTGCGGAAGATCAACGCCGAGACCCAATCCTGGGGGTTGTCACACTGACTATTATGGTCACCAAAATATATCATCATACGCAGTGGTTCCCAACCTTTTTAACATACAAGGATCAAGTACATACAAGTTGCATCTTATATATGCTGTTGTAGCGTCATAAACCTTTACTGTTTTTAATCCAACAGATACTGCTTAATACCAAACTTATGATCCACCGCCAGCTACCGTAAATATCTGGAGAATCACAGTCTAGAAACCACTGCTCCAACCTGGCAAGCTGTTCTCTTACTGTAACAGAATTCGTCTTCCCCAGAAGTTAAAATTTGTGTTAAACTATCTATTTCTGTCACACCTTCATTCGGCGTTCCATCTTTACATCCATTCATCCGTCTGTCCATCTCCACTTCACCAGTGCTTTGCCAGGTTTTCCCTTGTCTAGTCTCGCTTCCTTCACAGTTCCCTTGTCTAGTCTCGCTCCCTTCACAGTTCCCTTGTCTAGTCTCGCTTCCTTCACAGTTCCGTTGCCCAGTTCCTATCCTTTACAGTAATAGTGGGAATTTATTTGTCGTTTTTAAAAAAGTGTTTATTCATTCGCTTCTTCTTCTTCTACTACTACTACTACTACTACTACTACTACTACTACTACTACTACTACACTACTACTACTACTACTACTACTACTACTACTACTACTACTACTACTACTATTACTACAACTACCACCACCACCACAACTACTACTACTACAACTACCACCACCACCACAACTACTACTACTACTACTATTACTACTACTACTACTACTACTAATACTACTACTACTACTACTACTACTGTTATTACTACTACTAACTACTGCTACTACTTCGTTTTCTCATTATTATTATTATTACACATGAACAAATAGTTCCATGAAGACAGGTAATTTCAGTCTTGATAGATGGGTTTGCCGTAACAAAATCAACTGAATGCAAGTACCTATTGTTACACCTGGTTTTATAAAACATAACAAGTTTCGAACCCACATCCCTCACCCCGTAAAGGCACTTCAGCTCGTTACAATCAAAGCTGACATAGGGATCTGAGAAGAATTCAATGTCAAGTTGGAACTTGGATTGTTATTTTTTTTTTTTTTTTTTGCTCCCCTCAGAGTTAATATTGCAGACATCAACATCACATCTACTGTCTCTACCTTCAGATATACCACTTCTGTATTACTAAAACTATCACTTCCACTCTAACCTCAACAAACGCCTCTGCTAAAGACACCCCCCCCCCTTGGTCAAGAAAGATTTTTGTTCACGTTCTCTGTTCCAGGTAAAAAATGCCATCATTAGCATGATAATATAAACCATCTCCACAGACACACAGCAGCAGAGCCAAGTACTGCGCTATCACGTACTGGCATCTGTCACCAAAACGCTTGGAAATGACACAAAAGTTAGTTTAAAGATTTGATAAATGACATCTTACTCTTGTGGTGTCTCTTTCTCTTGGTCCTGTTAAAGGGGAAATAACTGACATACCAGACAGCCAACCAATCAACGGTCAGATATTTTCCTTTATATTGAAAAAAAAAACAAACTCCCGCTACCTCTATTTCTTCCCTTTACTTCTAGCTTTTATTTTTCCTTTTTTTTCTAACGTTTTTTTTTTATATCCTTTGTTAAGAGATTACTCTCCTGAACATATTTCATTGCAAAGAAAATTAGACTTTACATAGAGGGAAAAAAAACGAAACTATTCCGCTAAATGCAAAGTTGGATATAAAATCACTTACTAACGAAACGTGTCCAAATAAGAGCTAGATAAGTGTAAAGCTAGATAAGTGTAAAGCTAGATAAGTGTAAAGCTAGATAAGTGTACAGCTGGATAAGTGTACAGCTGGATAAGGTACAGCTAGATAAGTGTAAAGCTAAATAAGTGTAAAGCTAGATAAGTAAACTTCACCTTCCTGAGTTAAAAGAGAATCTAAGTGTCATTTTTGATTGATGGGAGAGATGTGCTGTCATATTTGATCTGATAGTTGGTGTTTTATTTGTTTTTTTCTTTTTTCATCGTGGTTGAAGTGGGTCAGGAGCAGGTCTTCTTTAGAAAGATGTCAGCCATGTTGGAGCTAGCGGGAAAAGGCTGAATTAAAGGGGAAATGAATTTATTGCAATAAGTGGGAATGAACTTACCAGTAAGAATGGGAATGAATTTATCACTTAAAGTTGGAATAAATTTATCACTCTAAGTAGTAACAAATTTATAAATGACAATGAATTTAACGCTATAATTGAGAATGAATTTATCACCAAAAGAGGGAATGAATTTACCACTAAAAATGGGAATTAATTTATCACTAAAAGTAGGAATGAGTTTATCGCCATAACTGAAATGAATTTATCGCCATAACTGGGAATGAATTTATCCGTATAAAGGAATGAATTTATCCATATAACTGGGAACAGGCTTAACTGTACTAGAGAAAGGGAGGATCCCAGAGTAGCAGTGTAACTAGTGCACTAACTTCTCTCTGCAGAGGCCTGTGGTTCAAGACTCACCAAAGGTGCTCCAGTTACCAAACTGGGGTACCTGACTACTGTTGGAGCTGAGGTGGACAGCGGTAATGCTGACCACGTTGTCTTGTGTGAAGGAAGCTCTCTACTGCAGAGAGAGGAACAACAACACAACTCCCTGGAGTGTCAGAGGATGCCACATTGTCTAAATCACCGTAATCATCATCATCATCATCATCGTCACCGGTACTATATGGTGTCATTATGACCTCAAACCGTGTCTATAGCTAGGTTCTACTTTAGATATAGATAGCACATAATAGAATTAGATATTGAGAGCACATAACAGAACACATGAAAGACAGTTCCAAATAACAAAAGGTTTTTCATAAATCGAATACTGTACGTAGTCCTAAAAATAAACCAAGCCGAAGCCGCATGTGTCGGACCTAAAGGTTCAGATATAACATTCTGGCTGCAAAACTGTGACTCAACACAACCAATACCAACTTGAAGGTAAACGAAGGAGAAGAAGAATCAGAAGAAGAAGAAGAAAACGACGATGAATAAGAAGGAGAAGAAAAAGATATAATCTTCAAGCTCTCTCTTTATCTCTCTCTCTCTGTCTCCTTCTCTCTCTCTCTTTCTCTCTCTCCCTCTCTCTTCAGTTTCAAATTAATTCATTTCTGTCTTCAGCGACCACTCCCCTTCTACAACTTCCTCATTTCCGCTCTCAAATTTATTTTAATTTGCTCATCCATCTTCCTCAGTGGCGTCCTCTGAGAAATTTATTTTGCATATAAATATCGTTGTTTTCTTGTTGCTTCAATTTATCCACACTGTTCCACTTGGCATTGGAGGCCAGCTCCTCTGTTACTGTCTGCCGGGACTTGATCTTGAAGTAGATGCTGTTATTATTGTTGTTTTTATTATTGTTTTTATTAGTGTTTTTATTATTATCATTATTATTATTACTAGAGGTATTCTTCTAAAATAAACGTTCTGACATTCAACTCTCTCTCTCTCGCTCTCTCTCTCCTTCTCTCTACATCGGTGTACTCACCCACTAGAAAATTAACAGCTAAAGTTTTGAAATTTGTTTTCTATAAGAAGATCAGAAATAACATCAGCATTACACTGCCTCCAGAAACAGTAAGTCAAATGGTTTGGCCACGTTACACGGCTATCACCAGACAGTTTACCATAGAAAACATTCACACTAAGAACTGTACTTACACTTGTGATATCTCCCTGTTAGCTGGTGTTCTTTGCAACCCATGCAACAGCATCGTATTGACGTGGGTGTTGGTTATGGTAGCTACTTTTTCCAGTCCCAGAGTACAGCTAAAAAGCAGGGGGTGTGCAATGCTTCTTTAGCAGATTCCACCACCATGGGGGACTATGGCGATCTGTGCCATGTTATCCAGGCTATGCCTGATCATAGGGGTACCAACGGAGAGGTGGGACAGGGTCTTGGTCAGCTATGGTTCGCTAACCCTAACGCTAGCATATCAGCCATGGTTCGCTGATTGTCTCATCGGACTAAGAACTGTAGGAAACAGAAGAAGAGGCCACCCATGCAAGGGGAGACGATCTTACAGAAACCTTAATTATCCCATTATATGAAGCAAATGGCTCAGCCCTACTGGAAGTCTGTTTGTCCTCTCAACACTGAAAGGTATACGAGGAAGGAGGCAAGACAAGACAATACAAGATGTCACAACTGTTTCAAACAGTTCTGTAGCAACATCTTATTATTATTATTATTATTATTGCTGTTGCTCTTTTTGTTGTTGTATGAATTTGAGTATTTTCTTATATGAATCTGTGTAGATTTGAAATTTTTTTTAAAGTGACAGATTTCTAGATCATTGAAAACAAACAAACAAAAAATTGATTTTGAGGACACTAAAAAAAAACAAACCAAAAACAAACAAAAAAAAAAGAACAAGAAGAAAATAAAAGTAGAGGAAGTATATTCGTAGATGGTACGAGAGGAACGTGTATATAGTTTATAGAGAAGAACGTATAGATAGATGATATAAGAATGTATGAATAGATTACTTAGGAATGTATAGATAGATGACAGAGAAGAACGTATAGACAGATGACAGAGAAGAACGTATAGATAGATGACAGAGAAGAACGTATAGATAGATGACAGAGAAGAACGTATAGATAGATGACAGAGAAGAACGTATAGATAGATGACAGAGAATAACGTAAATTTAGATAACAGAAACAACGTATAGACAGATGACAGAGAAGAACGTATAGATATATAGATGATAGAGGAATGTATAGATATATAGATGACAGAGAAGAACGTATAGATAGATGACAGAGAAGAACGTATAGATAGATAACAGAGAAGAACGTATAGATAGATGACAGAGAAGAACGTATAGATAGATGACAGAGAAAAACGTATAGATAGATAACAGAAAACAACGTATAGACAGATGACAAAAAACAACGTATAGACAGATGACAGAGAAGAACATATAGATAGATGAATGTATAGATAGATGACAGAGAAGAACGTATAGATAGATGACAGAGAAAAACATATAGATAGACGACAGAGGAATGTATAGATAGATGACAGAGGAATGTATAGATAGATGACAGAGGAATGTATAGATAGATGACAGAGGAATGTATAGATAGATGACAGAGGAATGTATAGATAGATGACAGAGGAATGTATATATAGATGACAGAGGAATGTATAGATAGATGACAGAGGAATGTATAGATAGATGACAGAGGAATGTATAGATAGAAGACAGAGGAATGTATAGGTAGATGACAGAGGAATGTATAGATAGATGACAGAGGAATGTATAGATAGATGACAGAGGAATGTATAGATAGATGACAGAGGAATGTATAGATAGATGACACAGGAATGTATAGGTAGGTCACAGAGGAACGTATAGACAGAACACGGAGAACACACTGCCAGGTGTTGTAGCTTGTAGATCATACAAAACAATGCCAGGTGTTGTAGCTTGTAGATCATACAACATACAAAACAATGCCAGGTGTTGTAGCTTGTAGATCATACAACATACAAAACAATGCCAGGTGTTGTAGCTTGTAGATCATACAACATACAAAACAATGCCAGGTGTTGTAGCTTGTAGATCATACAAAACAATGCCAGGTGTTGTAGCTTGTAGATCATACAAAACAATGACAGGTGTTGTAGCTTGTAGATCATACAAAACAATGCCAGGTATTGTAGCTTGTAGATCATACAAAACAATGCCAGGTGTTGTAGCTTGTAGATCATACAAAACAATGCCAGGTGTTGTAGCTTGTAGATCATACAAAACAATGCCAGGTGTTGTAGCTTGTAGATCATACAAAACAATGCCAGGTGTTGTAGCTTGTAGATCATACAAAACAATGCCAGGTGTTGTAGCTTGTAGATCATACAAAACAATGCCAGGTGTTGTAGCTTGTAGATCATACAAAACAATGCCAGGTGTTGTAGCTTGTAGATCATACAACATACAAAACAATGCCAGGTGTTGTAGCTTGTAGATCATACAACATACAAAACAATGCCAGGTGTTGTAGCTTGTAGATCATACAACATACAAAACAATGCCAGGTGTTGTAGCTTGTAGATCATACAACATACAAAACAATGCCAGGTGTTGTAGCTTGTAGGTCATACAACATACAAAACAATGCCAGGTGTTGTAGCTTGTAGATCATACAAAACAATGCCAGGTGTTGTAGCTTGTAGATCATACAAAACAATGCCAGGTGTTGTAGCTTGTAGATCATACAAAACAATGCCAGGTATTGTAGCTTGTAGATCATACAAAACAATGCCAGGTGTTGTAGCTTGTAGATCATACAAAACAATACCAGGTGTTGTAGCTTGTAGATCATACAAAACAATGCCAGGTGTTGTAGCTTGTAGATCATACAAAACAATGCCAGGTGTTGTAGCTTGTAGATCATACAACATACAAAACAATGCCAGGTGTTGTAGCTTGTAGATCATACAACATACACAACAATGCCAGGTGTTGTAGCTTGTAGATCATACAACATACACAGCAATGCCAAGTGTTGTAGCTTGTAGATCATATAACATACACAACAATGCCAGGTGATAGAGAGACATACATACAGAGACAGAGAGAAACCCAATCAGAGATAGACACACATACAGAGATATAAAGATCTACATACAGAGATAGAAAGTCACACATACAGAGATAGAGAGAAACACATACAGAGATAAAGAGATACACATACACAGATATAGAGATGCATATACAGAGATACAGGGTAAAAAAAAGCAAAATTAGAGACACATACAGAGATAGACATACAAGCAGAAATAGAGAGACAGACAGACATAGGCAGAGGTATAGAGAGGCACACATACAGAGAATGACAGACACACATACAGAGATTGACAGACACACAAACAGGCAGACATGATGAATCGTGAAACCTAGAAACGTAAGAAAATTAAAGAGATGAAAGGAGAGACTATAAGTAGTAATTGTTTTGTTGAACAATGCCACCCCTACACAGCCAGTCACACCCCCCCCCCCCCAACACCAAACCAACTTCCAAAGAAAAAAAAAAAGCCATGCATCAATGGCCAGATGTCAGATTGGAAACAAATATGAAGAACGAAAACTGCCCAACGATAATCACGGACACGCTATATAGTTATGCACTGCTACTGCCCAAGTGCTTCGTTTGAAAACCATATGACCTGCGACCTGAGGTTAACCTTTTGAACTCTGCTACTTCATGATTAATACGGACAATGTGGTGAAAAAAAAAAAGCACAGTAAAATGTAAAAGTTTAGAAACAATTCTTGTTTTCCCCTCGTATAAAGTTTTAGCTATTATGTATTAGCCAAATAAAAAATAATAAGCGTTCAGTCTACTGGCAATATTTTCTACTCATTCCAAATATAGAAATGGCTGCAGAATGTGCCGGCTCTCTACGTGATGGTAACACTTTCCAGCAATCCGCCTCGCCCCCACCTCCACGTTGTTTTCACGTCTGCAGAGTTTATAACCCCCGTAATTTCTTTCTTCCGAAATTACAATAAATATAATTGCTAGCATTCACAAAATAAACGAACCTACATATCGTGAGAAGATGAACGAACCTACCTGCAGTGTGTGAGAAAATGAACGAACCTGCCTATAGTGTGTGAGAAGATGAACGAACCTAGCTACTTTGTGTGAGAATCTAAGCATGATTCTCACAGCTTGGACAGCAAACCAGACCATTATGTACACAAAACCTATGTACAACTATGTGACAAACGATATGTCGAGTACTGGGTTTTCAATATTCTGAACACTTAATCAAGTTTTCTTTTGCTTGGACTAAATACTTTTTTTTCGCCCGTCAACTTTGACTTTTGTGTTCCTTACTCAACCCTACCAAACTGTATCCATTACACACAAACATTTTTTGTAATAAAAAAAAAGAAAAAAAACTCTCCACCACGATGTTTTACTGAGGAATTTTGCGATATCTGTTATTAGCATTTGTGGCAGTTTAAAATTACGATCTCTCGGATATGAAACATCATCATCAGGTGCCGTGCTGACTGGCGTTGGCTATTATGCTTCTCCAGAGTACCCGATCCTTCATGCAGGCCATCAGTTCAGTTGGTGATCTCCTCTCACACCATCCCGTCAGACTGTCCAGTATCATTTCTCTTGGTCTTCCTCTTGATCTTCTTCCTTCTATTTTTCTATTTTTCTATTTTTCCTGTTGTTATAATATTTTCAATGCCCCCTCTTCTCATTGCATGTCCTATGAAAGTACATTGTCTCTCTCTTATCTTTCTGACAAGGTTTTTTGTCTCTCCAGCTCTTCTCATACATTCTTCATTAGTTATTTTTGCTGTCCAGGGGATTCGCAACATTCTTCTAATAAACCACATTTCTGCTGCTTCCAATGATTTTTGTGCAGACTTGCCTATTGTCCATGATTCACTTCCATATAACAAGATAGGTTCAATATAGCATTTTAGGACTCGTTTTCTAACATTCATTGATAAGGATGTGTTAACTAATATGTTTCTCATTCTCTGAAATGCAGTGTTTGCTTGGCCTATTCTGTTCCTAATTTCTGTTTTGCATTTCCCATCTGAAGTTATTACTGCTCCAAGGTATTTGAATTTCTGCACCTGCTTTAGAATGGTTCCGTTTAATTGAATACTGCATGCTGGTGGATTCTGTTTCTTAGACATAACCATAGTCTCTGTCTTTTTGATGTTCAAAGTAAGGCCTTTCTGTTCACTTTCTTTGGCGACTTTATCCAAGAGATTTTGCAGGTCTTGTTGGTTCTCCGCTATCAGTACTGTGTCGTCAGCATACCGAAGGTTGTTAATATTGTATCCTCCAATTTTTATGCCTGGTTCTGTGATGATTGTTCTTAGAATATTCTCGCTGTACAGAGAAAAAAGGTCTGGAGATAGTACACATCCTTGTCGCACCCCTTGTTTTATAGGTTGGTATTTTCCAATTCCATTTTCAACTCGAACTGCTGCTTCTTGCTGCCAGTATAGATGTTTTACAATCCTCAAGTCTTTGCCGTCTATATTGATGTCTTCAAGCATTTTAATAATTTCACTATGTTTCACCTTGTCAAATGCCTTGGTGTAATCAATGAAGCATAAGTAGAGATCTTTCTGTACTTCTAAAGCTCTTTCTGTTAGTGTTCGTAAAGCATAAATGGCATTGTGTGTTCCCTTTCCTTCAACAAATCCAAACTGTTCATCTGCTATTTCCATTTTTATCTTTTTCCTTGTTCTTCTCATAATTATTCTCAAAAGTAGCTTTGTTATGTGACATGAAACAACATCTTTTTTTTTTTTTAAGCCGTTAAAATGGTTCCTGATAGATTAAGAATTCTAGTAGAAATTTGTTAGACTGATATACCAAGTAGGCTTCCTTTTTTAGTTAATTAACACGGTTTAATATGTAGTTTTCCTGATTGTTCCATGACTTGACGATTCTCTTCAAGAGTCAGGGTCCACGCAACACTCTGTGAGGAACAGTGGCGTCTGCCG
This sequence comes from Achatina immaculata, assembly GCA_009760885.1. Taxonomy (NCBI): domain Eukaryota; kingdom Metazoa; phylum Mollusca; class Gastropoda; order Stylommatophora; family Achatinidae; genus Lissachatina; species Lissachatina immaculata. The sequence continues at coordinate 77,718,586 of CM019716.1, forward strand.
AGCTAGGTCCACGCAACACTCGGTGAGGAACAGTGGCGTCTGCCGAGCTAGGTTCACGCAACACTCGGTGAGGAACAGTGGTGTCTGCCGAGCTAGGTTCACGCAACACTCAGTGAGGAACAGTGGCGTCTGCCGAGCTAGGTTCACGCAACACTCGGTGAGGAACAGTGGCGACTGCCGAGCTAGGTTCACGCAACACTCGGTGAGGAACAGTGGCGTCTGCCGAGCTAGGTTCACGCAACACTCGCTGAGGAACAGTGGCGTCTGCCGAGCCAGGTTATGTGCAAAACATAATTTTCATTTTTCGTTTTTTTTTTTTTTATATTTTAATCGAAAACGCTCCAATGTCTTACCTCTTGTGAACTTTACTGGAAATATTGTTTCCATTCTATCTAAACTTGGCCAAGGTCGATTAGAAGTAAATAGTTCTCCATGCCGGAAACAGCAAATGACATCGGCTAGATTGCTCTTAAATGCTAGTAACAGCGAGAAAATTGAAGCCAACCTTGTCGAATCTTCCTCCACCAATCGACCCCCCGTCCTCGAGCTCACAAAGCGATGCAGAGAATAAAACAAACGATTCGCGCAGATTGCAGACGATAAATGATATTAGCGAAAGCGACGAGTTTCCACGGGCTGTTGATGAGTTCCGAAAATGACGGGGGAAACAAAACAAGAAAAGATTTAAGGTCGAATCTCACCCTTCTTTGCCCGTGTTTAGATTTCTAGATAATAAAGATTAATTCTGGCATCGATTTTTGGGCCAAAGAAATTTTTATTTCTGATTACTTTTAGTGTTTGAATAAATTGGCTATTACCACCGTCCCGTAATTGTTAATTACGCGTTCGATGTAGAGAATAATTTCCATCAGCTTTTAAAACACCAGAGTTCTTCCAGCCAACGTTTGTTGGCGGTTATTTTATCTTTCGTCCTAGCTGGGAATAGGTAGACGAGCTAAATCATTTAGACAAGTAGACCAGAAACGAAGGACGTTCGTTAATTTATCTAAACAAGACAGTAATATGAAAAAAACACGAGAAATATCGATAATTAGATATAAACACCAATAACAATAACAACAACAATAATAACATTAGTACAGAAAAAAAAGAGAAATGTCTTTGGCCAACTCTTCTTAATTTCCATGACTGAAGAACTGGGCACGCAGGTCCGTCTCATGGGCACCTTACAGTCTATATTTAATTGTGTTGCTTTCCTTTTCCACCAAAAAAGTGCATCATATTGTGTTTCTCTCTCTCTCTCTCTCTCTCTCTCTTTCTGTCTGAACCTTAAGTGCCAAGGGCACATGGGGCTTCCGCAAAGGTTTTCCACAAATGCCTGTCCTTTGCTTTTTTTCTGCTCTTGCCCAGGTGAGCCCTCTATTGCTCAACATCCTCTCTGTTGTTCTTCTCCATGTCTCTTTTGGTCTACCCTTACTTCTGTTCCCCTGTGGTGTCCATCTTATTGCTGTTTTTGGTAGTGAGTTGTCAGTCATTCGGAGCACATGTCCCAACCATTGCCAGTGTCTTTCCTCAATAATTGCTGTCAGTGGCTTCATCTGCATTTCTGCCAACAAGATGTTATTTCTTATGGTGTTTGGCCAAAATATTTTTTCTAATTCTTCGTAAACATTTAGTCTGGAAAGAATTCAACTTGTTTTCTATGGTTTTGGTGATTTTCTACCATTCACTTCCATAGAGTAGTACACTTAGAACATGACCCTTAAATATCCCGATTTTCGTATTCATGCTTAGTGTTTTTTGTTTTTTTTTAGATTTCCATATAGTCTGCAGCACTGCAAAAGCCTGGTTTGCTCTAGTAAGTCTGCTGTTGATGTCCTCTGTGCTGTCTCTATTTTCTACTACTTTACTGCCAAGGTATACAAATTTATTGACTTCTTCCACTAACTTGCTATCTACTCTCAGTACATTTCTATGGTTCACATTTTGCTTAATTAACTTTATCTTTCCTACGTTGATCATATTCACCTGTGTATATCTCACAGAATCTTGCCACATCATCATTATGTGTCTTCTCCAGAATGAAGATTGGCGGTAATGAATCTCCAGTTCCCTCGCTCCCTCGCCTTGATGGTGCACGCATCCAGGCTGTGTCTTGCCCATTCTCGTATGTTATCTTCCCATCTACATCTCTGTCTCTTTCTTGCTCTTTTTCCCTTTATCTTTCCTTCTAGTTTGGTGTTCAGTATATTGTTATACACATACCACATCCATATTACAATTTCAGTCAGTCAGTCAATCATTTGCATGTCCCTTGCGGAACTTTGCCTGTAGGCCTCTCGGTTGTAAGCTAGATGCCCTGATGCTGATGCATCCATCTGCAGATTACAATTTACCAACTCTTAAAGTTCTGCACTCGTGGCCAGAATCTTCTGTTGCCCAGTGTTGCCGTAATTACAGGTCATCACAGATGACTTCCGTGGTGTCATTTGATGTTCAGTACTTTGGGAAGATGGAAGCTGCGGAAGTTCTTATTTCACCTTTAGGATATGCTCACCGAGTTTCAGATCCACATAGAAAGTGTTAAGCAGACAGGTGAATGAGAATCCTTGCCTTCGTGTTCATTTTTATGTTTTTCTGTTCTCTTTTTCAATAGTTTTCTAAATGTTTTAACTGCTTGCTCTTCTTGTACGTTGGCGTTTTCGTACAGAGAGCAGGTCACCCTAACTGTACTCTCCCTCTCCGGGCCATGACGCCGGTCGTCACTGGTATCCACAACCACCTGTCCTTTGCTCTTTCTGTAAGCTATGTTTTGGACTGTGCGCTGTGCCACTCTTTTAGCCCTTCAAGTATCTTGTTTCTTTGTCTTTGTCTATCCCTTTTCCCTCCAGTTTTCCTGTTGTTGTTATTAAGTGGTCCAGTTTGCCTCCTCTTAAACTATGTCCTACAAATCTGGTCTGTCGTGTTGTGCAATTTACCGTAATCTCTATTTTCTTTTGCCCAGCCTCGCTTAGAACTTCTTCATTTGTTGTCTTCGCTGTCCATGGTATTCTCATCACTTTTCTTATGAATCACGTCTCTTCCGCTTCCGGTAGATTCTGAGTGATCAAAATTCAAAATCTACTCTAACTGTACATCCAAGGCAAATTTAAAACTTTTCATCTGTTGGTTTATCTCGTGCACCCCATGGTGCCGCAGTGGTGTAGTGGTCAGTGCACTCGCTTGCCGATCAGAAGGTCCCCAGTTCGATTTCGCACTCGGGTGGAATTTTTTTTTTTTCTGACCGACCGGCACCAGGGTCAACTCAAGCTAAGAACAATAACGATACCTGGGGTGACCCTAGGAGAACAAAGGCAGCAGGACAATATACTGATCTCCCCTACCTCCAGGCTGGCCTGCGGGAGCAATTCTTAACACTTTTGAAATAAAGATAAATCAATCAATCAATCACATAGTCATCTTCTTCTTCTTCTGCTTTCATGTTCGTGCGCTCAGCTAACTAGACAGGACACGGGTCACATCCATGAATCCCACCATTAGCAGGAGTTCTTCATATGCGCCACGTTGTTCTTCATTGTGTTTCATCCATGTTCTTTTTCCTTGAAACCAGTTTTGGGCTCTTATATCTCTAAAGAGAGTCGCTGGTTTACAGGATATTTCTGGGTATGAAACCAGTTTTGGGCTCTTATATCTCTAAAGAGAGTCGCTGGTTTACAGGATATTTCTGGGTATGAAACCAGTTTTGGGCTCTTATATCTCTAAAGAGAGTCGCTGGTTTACAGGATATTTCTGGGTATGAAACCAGTTTTGGGCTCTTATATCTCTAAAGAGAGTCGCTGGTTTACAGGATATTTCTGGGTATGAAACCAGTTTTGGGCTCTTATATCTCTAAAGAGAGTCGCTGGTTTACAGGATATTTCTGGGTATGGAAACGAGTTTTGGGCTCTTATTTCTCTGGAGAGAGTCGCTGGCTTACAAGATATTTCTGGGTATGAAACCAGTTTTGGGCTCTTATATCTCTGGAGAGAGTCGCTGCCTTACAGGATATTTCTTGGTATGAAACCAGTTTTGGCATGTGCAGAGTGGAGACTGGGCGGACTTCAGTTTGTGCAGATATTTAACATGTGCTGGACGTTTTCATTGTCTGATTAATTGAGTAGCGGCTCTTTGCTCATACTCAACACATTATTCTAGTACATAAAGAACATATAATGACTCCACAAGCGTTTCTATCGCTTCTAATTATTTACCCACGCACAACATTTTGAAATTAACTGCAAATGCTTGGGGACAGATTCTCATACAACAGCATGAAATATTAATATTTTATGTTTTAAACGTATATAACTGATTTCATCATCATCATCATCAGGTGCCGTGCCGATTGGCGTTGGCTATTATGCTTCTCCAGAGTACCCGATCCTTCATGCAGGCCATCAGCTCAGTTGGTGATCTCCTCTCACACCATCCCATCAGACTGTCCAGTATAATTTCTCTTGTTCTTCCTCTTGATCTTCTTCCTTCTATTTTTCCTGTTGTTATAATATTTTCAATGCCCCCTCTTCTCATTGCATGTCCTATGAAAGTACATTGTTTCTCTCTTATCTTATCTAACTGATTTACTCAGTTGTAAAGTTGGTTTCAGGCGTATCTGTTCGGTTTTGATTTTGTTTTGTTTTCTTTGTGTGTATGTGTTTATATGTGTGTATAAAGTTTAATCACGGACAGGACAAGAGTGGTCAGAGAAGGAAATGAGCGCTGTCAGTGGCGGGTCACGTGGAGTTTAATATAAACAATGTTTTTCTGGTTAACTGTTTGTTCTTCAGCACCTGAGTATTATCAACCAAATATTTCTTAGACAATCTTATGTTTAAACTGTTTCATATTTCTTAGGTAATCCTGTGTTTAAATTGTTTCATATTTATTAGGTAATCTTGTGTTTAAATTGTTTCATATTTATTAGGTAATCCTGTGTTTAAATTGTTTCATATTTATTAGGTAATCTTGTGTTTAAATTGTTTCATATTTATTAGGTAATGCTATGTTTAAATTGTCTCATATTTCTTAGACAATACTATGTTTAAATTGTGTCATATTTCTTAGGTAATCCTGTGTTTAAATTATTTCATATTTCTTAGGTAATCCTAAGAGAGAGTTTAATGTGAATCTATATTTATCCTTTATAGACTACTCAAAGGCATTTGATTGTGTACAACATCAGAAACTTTGGGAAATAATGGAAAAAAAAATGGGATTTCCAACACATTTGATACAATTAACATCACTGCTGTATCTAGACCAACAAGCAGCAGTAAGAATAAATGATGAAACAACAACTTGGTTTGACATAAAACAAGGGGTCCGTCAGGGGTGCATATTGTCACCTTACTTATTTAACTTGTATACTGATAATAAAATGAGGAATGTTAGAGAAGATGTAGACAAAGAATATTACGATGCCATAACAATTGGAGGTTATGAAATACCAGAGATTAGATATGCTGATGACACAGTGTTACTGTCCACAACATAAAAAGGAATGGAAAAACTAATTATGTCAGTCCGTAAGAACAGCGAAGAGAAGAACCTCTATCTTAATGCGAAGAAAACTAAATTGATGACAAATAACAAAACAAACAAGGCAGCTGAAATATATATCAATGAGGAAAAATTGGAAGAAGTGGAGAGTTTTGAATATCTTGGATCACTGCTAACTAATAATGGAGATACAATGAGGGAAATTAAAAGGAGGACATCTATTGCTCTTCAGAAAGTAAAACAAATAAAGAATCTGTGGAGAGGAGCAGACAGAACTACAAAAATAAGATTTTTAAGATCATGCATCTTTCCCATCACAACTTATGCCTGTTAGACGTGGACACTTAACAAAACAGCTGAGAAACACATAAATGCCTTTGAATGTAAATGCAACAGAAGAGTTCTCCAAGTATCGTGGACACAAAAAAGAAAAAATATATCTATACTACAAGAGCTTAATATTGAAGAGGCTGGCTAGTAAAGAAGATTAAAGAGAGAAAAGTTAAATATTTTGGACACATTAAATGTCATGATAATTTAGAGAAGACCGTATTGGAAGGATTACATAATGGGAAAAAGAAAAAGAGGAAGACCAAAACGAAGATGGCTGCAAGAAATCGTTGACGATCTGCAAATGGACGCATCAGCAGCAGGCCATCTTGCTCACAACCGAGAGGTCTACAGGAGTGCTGTTAGGGAGGCAAAGTTCCGCAAGGGACATGCAAATGAATGAATGAATGAATCCTATGTTTAAATTGTTTCAAGTCTTTCATGTTTCTTAGACAAGCCTTTGTTTAAATTGTTTAGTATTTCTCAGGCAATCCTATGTTTAAACTTCCAATATTTCTTATACAATCCTGTGTGTTTAAACTACCTAATATTTCTTGGTAATCCTATGTCTTCATTTAATGTTTACAACAGCCGATTCATTAAAATACTAATTATGTAATGATTTACTTAAGATTTTAAATGAACACAAATTCATTTAAATTATTTAAGTTTTTAATGCAACATTATTTGTTTCTAAATTTCAGCGAGTCTTAGGAGAAAAACCAAAGAGTTGCCACATAGGACAGTGAACTGCATATCTTTGTAATGAATTTTTTTTTCTATGTTTCGGGACATTTCTTCCGGTATGTAAAATCGACAGGAAAGGAAAATAGAGTAAATCCCTGTTTACAATAACCTGGGCTATTATCACAATTGGGCACTAACAGTAGTGAGCTTTATACGTTTAAGTTTGGTAAACAAAATGAAGGAACAATCATGGATCAGAAAAGCATTTTGATTATCTCCCCCAGTCTTCGACAACAGTCAGTTTTCTTTCTGCCATACACCATCGGTTCCCAACCTGAGCTGGGCAGGCCCCTAAGGGGTTTGGGAAAGGTCACACGGTGGCTCATATAGCAAGTGCAGATTATGTAAGAATTTTAGAAGTGTTTTAAGATAGAGCGGACCACGGAGGTCCCTAGGGGGATGTAGCGTTCGTTCCTTGACCTTTCTGCACACTAGAGGGTGATGTGGGCAGGATCATGCCAGGCCGCCTTTGTTTTCATAGCTGCAGGAGGAAACGAGAACCCATTTCTTCAGATGGGCCATTGGAGGGCCTCCGACCAGACTTGAACCACCGGCTTCGCCATGAGAGACTAGTGTACCAGCCACTTCGTCACTTAGGGCCCTAGAAACGTAGGAAAGTTTTTAATTTATGAGCAAGTGGTGGTTGGGGGGGGGGGACACAGTGTTGTTACTGTGTAACATAAAGGAAGACATTTAGGACAATCGATACATGCGCCCTCTTCCGCCCCACCCAACCCCACCCTCCTCTGGATTCACACGAAAGCCCCATATTGTTTGAACTGATTGTCATTGGCTTCAGCGGTCATCTACTTCCAAAATATTGGGACCCACTGACCCAAACAAGACGTAGGCGTCGTAGTAATTTGGGCATTGCAAAATAATAAACTTTTCGTCTGCTACATTCTTGATTGACGTGTACAAGTATAATATTAAGCCACACTTTGAAGACAGTTTATATAAAGCTTTGTACGACACAGCTGTTAAGAAACGCCGAGTACCAGGTGACCTTTCAGGTTTGTACCAACTCTAACCTTGCTTTTAAGGGCCCTCGTCATCCAAAAACCCATTTATGCGTCCATAAATTAGCTCTTTTCAATTAACAGACGTCAATAAGAATTGCAAATAAGATTAACGAATTACTTATAAAGCGGACACCGCTTAATTGCAACGTTGCAAGAAGCTTTGAAGATTGATGAAATGTTCGCAGTGAATCACTGAATGAACGAGTCTCTGTGATATTAGCATGGGAACTGTCAACATCCACAGAGTTCACGGGATTTCCCGGTGGTAACCGATGTTAATGTTCGTCTGGCACACTTCTCTACGGCCATTTCTACCCAACACCTTTCTGTGCGAATGTTAATGCATTAACGCCCCTTTCTACCTTCTCTCCTCATATCCGGTAAGACAGGGGATGTAATAACGATTGAACAACCAGGTGTTCGTATATATATATATATATGTATATCTGTAGTACCCCTATTAACAGGCATAGTCTGGCTAACGGGGCAGGGATCGCCATAGTCCCCATGGTGGCGGAGTCTGCTAAAGAAGCATTGCACACCCTCTGCTTTTTAGCTGTACTCCGAGACTGAAAAAGTAGCCGCCATATCTCGCTCCCACGCCGATACGATGCTGTGCCTCAACATCTCTGCAGCATCGGCTGCAAAGAACAACAGCTCGCAGTTACAGGGAGTTCGTACAAGTACAATGACAAGTATATATATATAAGTAAGGGCAGTTTGAAAATTTGACAATTACGAGGTAGCCACAATGGATAGAAGCTCACGCAGTAGAACAGACTCGCGATGGCTGTTAAGTAGTTAGAACACGCACGGCGCAGCCCTCTGCCCTTAGTCTAGTTGAAGACAAGATCAAATCAGCACGGACCATGCGCTCCGGAATTTCAGTGCTGTGAAAATCGCGCCGTGGTCAGACTTCTATGGGCAGAGGGAGTCAAAGTTGCTGAAATTCACAGTAGTATGTTGGCTCAATACAGAAATAGAAACAGCATGACTGGATGGGAATTGTATGAATAGGTAGAAAGATTTAAAGCGGAGAAAGAGCAACTGTAACCGACGAAACCCAGTTTAGTCTGCTTATCAACATACCTGCCACACGCCCACATGGACAGCGGGAGGGAGGGGGTGGAGCCGATGCAGCAGGTGCGGTTTAAACTTCTTCCTCACATCCCCTTGCAGCCCTGATCTGGCGCCAAGCGACAGTCACGTCTTCTGTCCACTCAAAGAGGCTCTAAGCGGGAGCAGGTTGGCTTGTGATAGTGAGGTCAAGAAAGTGGGTCAAACCTGGACTGAGGAACAGCCTAGAAGCTTCTTCTTCCAAGGATTAAAGAAATCAGTGGAACTAGATGAGAACTGTCAGAGAAATAATCCTGCTGTGGAACTATGCAGAGAAATAATCCTGCTGGGGGATTATGCAGAGAAATAATCCTATTGGGGTACTATGCAGAGAAATAATCCTGCCGAGGACTATGCAGAGTAATAATCCTGCTATAGGACTAAGTAGAGAAATAATCCTGCCGGGGGAATATAAAGAGAAATAATTCTTCTGCCGGACTATGCAGAGAAATAAGCCCGCTTGGGACTTTGTAGAGAAATAATCCTACTGTGGGACTATGTAGATAAATAATCCTGCCTGGGACTATGCAGAGAAATAATCCTGCTGGGAGACTATGTAGATAAATAATCCTGCTTGGGACTATGGTGAGAAATATTCCTACTTGAAGACTATGTAGAGAAATAATCCTGCTGGAAGACTAAGCAGAGAAATAATCCTGCCTGGGATTATGCAGAGAAATAATTATGTTGCGGGAGTATGCAGAGAAATAATCCTGCTGAGGGACTATGTAGAGAAATTATCCTGCTGGGGGGACTATCCAGAGAAATAATCCTACCGGGAGACTATGCAGGGAAATAATCCTGCTAGGGGGACTATGTAGAGAAATTTTGTAACCTTTGTGTACATGATCTCACAGTTACAGCTACTAAAGTGTGCTCTGTCTTTACTTTTTGATTCTCCGCCGTATACATATTCTAGATCAGACATATCTAGTTATACCTGAAACATTTTTTTTTTTTTGACTCTGGTATCCTTTTTTGCATTTCTGAAAAGCTGACAGTCCTGTCTGTACGATGCACCTCTCGTTGTAGAAGCATATTTTCAGATTCAGAGACAGTTTCTTCAAGACATAAGTCCGACATTCATTTAAAAAAAAAAAACAATCCTGTTAACTGGATGGCGACGAAGACGACAAGTCAAATTCGCTCCATTTGAGAAGCCGTCGTTTACTGATACTGGCCTCTCATCATGATAAGACGAAAGTTAGGTGTCATCACAGACACGCGTTGGAAGCAGTTGGTGAAATGTCAAGATAAAGCAGAAGTTAGGTGTTTTGATAAGATGAAAGTTAAATGTCAGAAATTAGATTCACGATAGGACAAAAGTTAAATGTCATGACACGACAGAAGTTTGATGCCATCATACAATAGAACTGATGTATCATAAGGCAGAGGTTAGGTGTCATGATAATACAAAAGTCAGATGTCATGATAATACAGATATTAGATGTTTTGATAAGATAAAATTTGAAATGCCACAATAAAACAGAAGTTACAGGAGTGCTGTTAGGGAGGCAAAGTTCCCCAAGGGACATGCAAATGAATGAATGAATTAATTAATATATCTCATGACATGACAGAAGTTAGATGTCGTGACATGATAGAAGGTAGATGTCGTGACATTGATAGAAGGTAGATGTCGTGACATGATAGAAGGTAGATGTCGTGACATGATAGAAGGTAGATGTCGTGACATGATAGAAGGTAGATGTCGTGACATGATAGAAGGTAGATGTCGTGACATGATAGAAGGTAGATGTCGTGACAATTTGGATTGTTATTTCCTTATGCTTGCAAACTTGAGTTCTTTTGCAGCCAAAGTCATGATGAAGACCTTGAAACAAATGCATGGTGTCGGATGATGAGTGAGCACGCTGACTTCTTCTGATTTCAAGAGGTCAGTCAGGCCTCTAAAACTGGGTGTTCTTCTCAATCAGGCTTGGTACGGTGGTGCCGTATAACTGACCTCTCAGTCAAGGCTGGTACAGTGGTGCCGCGTGACTGACCTCTCAGTCAAGGCTGGTACGGTGGTGCCGTATAACTGATCTCTCAGTCAAGGGTGGTACAGTGGTGCCGCGTGACTGACCTCTCAGTCAAGGGTGGTACGGTGGTGCCGTATAACTGACCTCTCAGTCAGGCTTGGTACGGTGGTGCCGTATAACTGACCTCTCAGTCAGGCCTGGTACAGTGGTGCCGCGTGACTGACCTCTCAGTCAAGGGTGGTACGGTGGTGCAGCGTGATTGACCTCTCAGTCAGGCCTGGCACAGTGATGCTGCTGTTTGCGCTGGCCAAGGATTTCGGAATACATTTATAAATCTCAGCTTGCTGTAAGTGACCTAATCCAGGATTTCTCAACCAAAGGCTCACCAGGACCCAACACAGAATTTCTCTGGGCCACGACTGAAGTATGTAAATAATGTATTTTTTCTATTTAAGTAACAGAAATAGGGGTCTACCGCCTCCTCCCACCCCCTCCCGCCCCACCCCAAAGGGAAAAATTTAAAACATAGAAGAGATGGGCGGAAGGGTGCGAAAGAGGGTGTGCGATAGGAACAGAAGTTTGAGAAACACCGACCGTATCTGCTTGAATATCCCTTTAAGTTAAAAACACAACATTTTATTAACAATATTCCTAGCACGGTCTAGAGTTGTTTTTTTTTTCAAATACCTTAGGTTTTATGTAAATGGGATTGCGCATTTAGTTTTCTGTACAAATCTGTGTTCGGTTTCAACTCACGTGGAAGTGAGTTTTCTAGTTTCATATACACGTGTGTGTGTGTGTGTGTGCGTGCGTGCGTTCGTGCGTGTGTGTGTGTGTGTGTGTGTGTGTTGGATATGGGGTATCTTTGGTTTCACATGAACCTGGAATTTTTGTTTTATAATTTCTAATACAAGGTGAGAAAGAAACTATATTTTATGCATTCGCCTACACGTAGTCATCATCATCATCACTCATCGCCTATCACTCCCTTGAGACCATAGGCCACGGATAAAGGGTCTCCAGGCATCCCTGTTCTTGGAATTATTCTCTGCTTCCTTCCATGTGTATCCCTTGTTTTTGAGCACTGCCATAATTTCTCTTCTCCAAGTAAGTATAGATCTTCTTCGTTTTCTATTTCCTTGAGGATTTCGTGTCAGTGCCTGCCTTGCTATGCTAGTGTTGGGTTCTCTTAGAGTGTACACACAGTGGTTTATTATAAATCACAGCCGATGAAAGTTGTGTTCTCATTTCTTGTAAAAGTTGACTTATTACATATATAATGCCATGACTTATTATATATGTACCATTTCCCCAGTGAACGTTGAACTGTTCACTTGTAGTCTAATTTCTTATGTAAGCTGGAAAACTGGGTTTTCTTAATTCATATGTATCCACGTGTTTATTTTTTCATTTTCAGTAAGTATTCCAATGTCCTATAGAAGATAAAATGTTTCCTAAATTCATGTGCAAGTGGAAATATGTTTTCTAATTTCCTATACAAACGGACATTTTTTTTTATAATTTCAAAAACAAGTGGAAATATATTTTCTAATTGCAATTACAAGAGGATATATGCTTTCTAATTTTCTGTACAAGACAAAATAATGTTTTTCTAATTTCATATATGTGGAAATACGTTTTATAATTTCCTATACGATATACAAAATAATGTCCCATGAAAGTGAAAACATGTTTTCCAATTTCCTATACAACTGGAAATACTTCTTCTAAATTCCTGTACAAGATAAAATATGTTTTATATACTCATATACACGATAAAATATGTTGTCCAGTTTCATATACAAGTGGAGATATGTTTTCTAATGAATCATGCAAGCTAAGCTGTGTATTGTAATTTCCCATGGAAGTTAAACTGTTTATTGTTATTTTCTATGCACGTTAAACTGTGTACAGTTATTTCTCATGCAGGTTAAACTGTGCATTGCAATTTCCCATGCAAGTTAAACTGTGTATTGTAATTTCCTATGCAATTTAACCAGTGCTTTGTAATTTTCCATGCAATTTAAACTATGCTTTGTAATTGTCCGTGCACGTTAAACTGTGCATTGTAATTTCCTATGGAAAACCGACTTAAATGTATCTCTAGAAAAGACAAACCTCCTACACCAACATCGATCTAAGACAGCAATGACTCAAAGTAGCAATTTATTTCACAAGCTGATCGATAGGTGAGGGGTGGGGGAGGCTGGAGGGAGGGGAGGAATGGTCCAGAGAATATGCCACACTTGCGAGGTTATTAGAGTTCTCTCCCATGATGAAAACCTGTCATAACGCAGCACGCGGCAGGTCACGTGATGACGACTGTACTGGCGTAACTAACTAGAGTACCCGGATGAAGTTCCACGACTGGTGCATAAGAACTGTGACAAAATGAATGATTTTAAAGATCCAGATATTCATGAAATGCGGAGTTCTTGTTTCCTTGGAAGCAATATAAATGTTAGAAATGTAAGTACATGGAGGAGAAGAAAATGGAAGTGCGAAAATGTTATTACCTTGAACACAATGACAATATATGTATTTGGGTACTTTGGAGATTATCAAGGTTTTGACTGGAGACTGCAGTCAGTTATTTGCATGTCCATTTTGGAACTTTGCCTTCCTAACAGCTCTCCTGTAGGCCTCGGCTGTAAACAAGATGGCCTGCTGCTGATGCGTCCGTTTGCAGATTATCAACGATGTCTTGCAGCCATCTTCGCCTTGGTCTTTCTCTCTTTCTTTTTCCCATTACGTACCCGTCCAAGATGGTCTTCTCTAAATTCTCATGACATTTGATATGTCCAAATACTTAAGTTTTCTGTTCAGTCTTCCTTACTAGCCGGCCTTCTTCAATATTAAGTTCTTGTAGTATGGATATATTTGTTCTTTTTTGTGTTCATATTTGAAGAACTCTTCTGTAGCATTTACATTCAAAGGCATTTATTTGTTTCTCAGCTATTTTATTAAGTGTCCAGGTCTCACAGACATATGTTGCGATGGGAAAGATGCATGCCCTTAAACATCTTATTTTTGTAGTTCTGTCTGTTTCTCTCCATAGATTCTTTAGTTGTTCTACTTTCTGAAGAGCGAAAGATGTCCTCCTTTTAATTCCCCTCATTGTATCTCCATTATTAGTTAGCAATGATCCAAAATATTCAAAACTCTCCACTTCTTCCAATATTTCCTCATTGATGTATATTTCAGCTGCCTTATTTGTTTTGCCATTTGATTACCGTCTTTTCGTTTTTTTGCGAAAGAACAAATGCGAGGCCATCACTACGACACAGGAGTGAACGTCCAGAAAGCAATGCGTCCTTTCCTTCTTGGAATGGAGTTCTACCGGGAGGGTATTTTCAAACTTGCAGAGCGATTGGGAAAATCTGTGCAGAGAAATGGAGATTATGTTGAAAAGTGAAGAAAAGGTTGCAGTTAAGGTGATAGATTTATATTTTCTCTATCTATAAATTCTGATTTTAAAAAAATGCTCAAGACTTTCGGTATGACCCTCGTATTTCATAAGTACACCTCATTTTTTTCGTTTTCTACATGAAAGAGGCAGCAACAATATGCAGTTAGACCAGTTAAAAAGAAGTTAAAAACATTTCAATCGAAGGCCTTTATCAAGAAAAACATTGTGGATAAACACACGCACACACATAAAAATCAGTTTATTTCATATTGTGTTGATTGAAATTTTGAATGGTTGATCTATTCTAGGTGGACCGTGAAATGTGCTCGACTGTTCTGCGTATGCAATAATCCTTTGTTCAGTCGTCCCTGATCAAGGCATACTGCTGAAATACTGGTTTGTTTTTTTGTTGTTGTTGTTTTTACGTTATTTTATGCTCTTTTCGTTGTCTTTTATTGCTGTTTTTCAACTTCCCTGTCACTTTACCTCTGTGTAAAACTTTGCCATAAGCATCCATCAAGTTCACTAATGTTTTACCTCATTTCGGTTATGTCTCCATCCTTGTCCAAACAGTAACTTGACTGTATTTAATATCTTGACATTGTGCTTCCACAAACATTAATATTAACCCGAAAAAGTAAAAAGCAAAAGAATTTTTTAAAACCCACTGAAAAATAATGAAAAAAATTAACACAAGAAGTCAAATCTTGTGGGATACGATGCGCAAGAAAAAAAACAGAATTCATTGGAACATTGTAAATAAACTATTTGTTAAAAACAGGAATAAAATTAATAAGCTACCTAAGTCTTCATAAAATATTTAATAGTGCATGATTTTCTTGGTTTATTTACTTAATATCAATATCTTCATAGTCTAGGATATTAGACTCAATATCTTCATAGTCTAGGATATTAGACTCAATATCTTCATAGTCTAGGATATTAGACTCAATATCTTCATAGTCTAGGACACTAGACTCAATATCTTCATAGTCTAGGACATTAGACTCAATATCTTCATAATCTAGGATACTAGACTCAATATCTTCATAGTCTAAGACACTAGACTCAATATCTTCATAGTCTAGGACACTAGGCTCAATATCTTCATAGTCTAGGATATTAGATTCAATATCTTCATAGTCTAGGACACTAGACTCAATATCTTCATAGTCTAGGACATTAGACTTAATATCTTCATAGTCTAGGACATTAGACTCAATATCTTCATAGTCTAGGACACTAGACTCAATATCTTCATAGTCTAGGACACTAGAGACTCAATACATTCATAGTCTATGACACTATGCTCAATATATTCATAATCTATGACACTATACGCGATATCTTCATAGTCTAGAACACTAGACTCATTATCTTCATAGTCTAGGACACTAGACAGCTTGAACAGAAGTCTCTAACGTCGTACTCGCCTTAGCTGTTCTCTTCACCACTTTACACAAATTTGTATCCTTTTCTACTGGTCGCCTTCTTGTGCTCTTTGGTTGCCTTTCTTGCTCCGTGTAGAGTCTCTGAATCTTAACTTTCATTACTTATGTATAAATAGGATGTATTTCTCGCATATTTCTTCTGATAATACAAGGATCTGTAACAGTATATGATGTAGGCAACAACAAGAGAATCGTAAAACTTTGGTTTCTGGACTGTACAAAGCGTCACTGTGTAACATAAATGAAAGTCTATTACAGAAGTCCTAGTATAGACAATCCTGGTTCCAGATTTCGAAAAAAAAAGATCTCTTTTTTCACATGGCTGAACAATGTGTGACTATCATTTTCTCTTAAATCATTGCCCGCGTAGTTTGGTTTACCTCACCCTACAGGCAATCTTTTACAATTTATCTTCTCTCAACTTTCTTATGTCTGAAACCCAATTCCACGTTCAAGTAACCAGGAGGGGGCAGGTACCCAATTCTGAACTCCCATTTTTTCAGATGAGTAGGTATCCAGTTCTGAACTCCCATTCTTCCAGATGATAAGGGATGTCCCTGTAATGTTTCAGAGTATGACAAGTTATAGAGACCTGGAGCATACGACAGACCATAAATAGGTAAATATGTAACACAATCAATAGTATAAAGTAAACATAACGTAAAGTACATTTAAAAAGACGTAGCACGATAAAGACAATATAGTGATAAATGAAACGAGACATTACTTGCAAAAAAAAAACAAAACAAGAAAGTATTCACTCAGCTAATGTTTGATATCTTATCATAAACTAAAGGCAAGAAATAGAAAATAAAGTGACACCGAACAACAGAGTTACAGATAGCGCAAAAGATGGGGCTCCAAGAAGCTACACGGACGAGACATTACAGCAAACGTCGCTGATCTTGTATCAACTGATATCATAGTCCAAGTGAAAGCCACCACACCACCAGCACCAGTTTTCATCAACACACACCCTCGCCATCAGCACTTGTCACCACCACCATCAACCGGCTACAATAACACTAATGGAAATTTCTCCCAATTTTGCGCACACGACACCTCGACCAAATCTCATTGGACAGGAGTTGACGGTTGTCATGTTCTCACAAATATCGGACCGTCTCTCTAAGGCCCGGGAACTGAGATGAATGCCTTAATTTTCCTAACTCATTTTCCCTCGGTCTCCAGCAACTCTCTCCCGGTCCTCGGCAAGATGCAAGACTGTCACAATCCCCTTATTAATGTCGCATAACCACGTTAATCTTCAATGCCTCATATTTATGCAAATACCGGCCAAGAAAGTATTCGTTTATGCAGAGGAGTTGTTCAGGATCAATACATATTAGGGTTCCAATAGCTTTCCCTATCACCGGATATTTCCACAATAATTCGCATAGCTAACTACTTTTTTGTTCTTCCCATTTCATTATCGTTGGTGTTCTCTCCCTTTAGTATTTGTTTTCTCGGGGAAGAATGCGTCTGGGATCGTTGGTGAATTTGCAAGTCAGTTCTGGTTAGCCGTTCTAGATAGTTAAATACTGGGTGATTGTGTGTTAATGGACTATTTCAGAAGTTTATTACAGGCTTTGGGTCCGTTTTGACTTGATAATTGCATTCGGGGCAAAGTTTACTGCGCCACCAAGTGCTCCTACTTTTTATACTAGTACAACAGTTACTTAACCACTGCTATCATTACAAATATGGCCAATAACCCTATGTCTACTACCATTACTTATACAACTGCTTCCATAACTACAACTATCTAACTATTACTACTACTACTACTACTACTACTACTAATGTGCTATATTTATTACTATTACACAGATGGCTGTATTTGTTACTGTTACACAGGTTGCTATATTTGTTCTGTCACACAGATTGCTATATTTGTTACGCAGATTCCTATATTTTTTATTGTTACGCAGACTGCTATATTTGTTACTGTCGCGCAGATTGCTATATTTGTTACTGTTACACAGATTGATATATTTGTTACTGTTACAATCACTGCCGACGAGTACATTTGTGATAATTCTATTATATGAGCCTCCAAGAACCGTTTATCAAATGTCGTCATGTTGACATTTGTGTCATCGTCAGGCGTGAAGTCGTCATGTTGACATTTGTGTCATCGTCATGCGTGAAGTCCTCATGTTTCTACTTTCCTTCTAGTTCATTTCCAACGTTTTCTTCGCAAAAGCAATCTGATCGAGCTTGCATTAAAACCTAGATATAAAAAAAAAACAAAACATCTTCCAATCTGTAAGTGATTTTTGGTGCACAAATGCCACAAGTTCTAATCCCACAGCCGTGTTAGAGTCTACAGCTTCTGGTGAACTATTTCTGGCAGGAGCCTTGTGTTGAATTTAAAACATTCCAAATCTGACACTGGCAAAATGAAATCGTTAATAATATATGAAACTGTATAATATATCATTAAACTGAAGGACTCCTATATCCCATTTTCAAGTGCCAAGAAAAGGAGTCCAGATTCAAGGGCAAATCTTGTAAACATGTACAAAGACTTAAGATCTCACAAAACTCTGGTGTCTACAGTATTCAAGACGGGCATTAAATTTCAACAAGGAAGAGGAAGAGACCATTCCAATAGGTGCGGTCAACTACAGTCTGTGAGGACCTGTTGTCGCTAATCAAATCTAACGATTTTGTGTGTGTGTGTGTGCGTGTGTGTGTGTGTGTGGTGCGGTGTGTGTGTGCTACTCTGTAAGTAATATTAATATTTTTTATTCTTTCTGTTTCTTAGATTCTGCTTTTATTTTCACCTTTTCCTTGTGACTTTCAGTTTCAAAACTCATTTTTATGACATTTCCTGATATTTTAGTTGTGATAACAAACGAAATCGGCGAATCGGTACATAATGACAAAACTGAAATGTATATAGAGACAGAATTTTCTGTAAAAGGCTACAAGACATGACTAAAGTATTGCAGAGTGATAGATCCAGACTGGCATAAACTAAGGTACTAAAACAGGAAAAGGTGATTAAACGGCAGGAATGACAATTTAAAAAAAAAACACAGATAAGAAAGTAAAGAGCAGACGTAAGGTTAACATAAGCTTGTAGAATAATAGTAAAGACGTACAAACAAAGACATTTTAATGAATAACATACAAGTATAAGCCAAACGCCATGAACGTAGCTCGAAACATGTGGCCTATATCTTGCTGAGTTTTAAAACAAGCAAACAATTTTAAATCTCATTTTTGATGACCTCAGAATCCGCTATAAGATCATAAGCTTACGATAACTGTTACAAGATCATAAACTTACGATATCCGCTACAAGATCATAAACTTACGATATCCGCTACAAGATCATAAACTTACGGTATCCGCTACAGAACTGCCAAGAATACAGGAGCAAGGGAAAATCTTCTAGAGGCGTGTGAAGGTTCGAAGCAGAATCTCTTAATTCAGAAGCACACAATAATTAGTGTATATAACTATACATGAAGCACTGCAGTAAAGCTGTGATACCAGAACGTATAAAATAGGAAAAAACTAGGAGCAGCTTTATTACTTAACGATTACAAAGTTGTGACGTTTCGGCGTGAGCCTTAATCATACAAAAACTTACAGGACGAAGAAATAGAGAGAGGAGATAAAGTATAGATTCACATGAATACTATTTTTAAAAGCTGTAAATTGTAAGGTGTGACTTGTCCGGCCGTGTGTGTCAGGAATGGATTTAGTAGAACGTGGAGACTGTTTAAATAGAGACCTGTGGCATGTGGTCGGTGGGTTGTAACTGGGGGTAGTGGATGGGGAATCGGGGAGGGGAGAGAGAGTGATACAATAATGACCTAGCTAGGAGAAGTTGAAACAGATGATTGAGGAAGAGGGGTTGCAGAATAATGCTGTGAGGAAGTTTGAAAAGTAAGAAGGGGTAGACTTAGTGGAGAGGTACTGTAATGATTGAAGAGAATGTTACGTGTAGCTAAACAGCGAGCCTAACCCATGTGGCTCCAGCGTCCCATAATTTTGAATGCAGCTTACACCCCCAGTTACAACCCACCGACCACATGTCACAGGTGTCTGTTTAAACAGTCTCCACGTTCTACTAAATCCGTTCCTGACACACACCGCCGGACAAGCCACACCTTACAATTTACAGCTAAGTACTCTTTTAAAAAATTTTTATTTGTTTGTTTTTTAAAAATAGTATTCATGTGATCTATACTTTATCTCCTCTCTCTATTTCTTCGTCCTGTATGCTTTTGTGTGATTAAGGCTCACGCCGAAACATCACAACTTTGTAGTTGTTAAGTAATAAACCTGCTGTTTCCTATTTTATACATTCTCTTAATTCAGACTGCATGACTGTGCTAGAGTGACTGCATGACTGTCCTAGAGTGACTGCATGACTGTGCTAGAGTGACTGCATGACTGTGCTAGAGTGACTGCATGGTCGCCTAGACCAGGACCGGTCATTCGTGACCCTGCTCCAAGTCCTCCCCTGGTGTTCCCTGAAACAGGCTTAGCCTGACAAACAGGGTAGGACTTACCTGGTCTGCAGGGTATCGGAAGCTACAGAAAAGCTCCTCTTTTTTGAAGACGTTCTTCTCTGATCTTCTAGTACGGCCCAGGATTTCGCTGCCAGTCCACCGCGAGGTCTGAGTTTCAAGACGCTTCCAGCACTGGTCGCTAAGAGCATCTTACTCTCCGTCCCAGGAAGATTTAAAAGAACATCAACCTATTGAAACTGCAGACAAGAAGATGAGTCAATGCTCTGCGGTTGGCTGCAGTGCCAGACTTCTGGGTTAGATCCACCACGACGAAAGAAGACAAATTTTTGATGAATACTGCCTGTTCTTGGGTTCTAGAAAATATAACTTTTTTTTTTCATGGAATCTAATATTGCAGAAGACATTTAATATTAAGGTCCGTATCTGTGAACAGAATTTACTAACAAAAGATATCCATTAATTTATCTTTGCGTTCGACGCTCCAGTTTTTACGTAATTATAAGGATATTAATTACTAATGGATTAGAAGTTTGTAGTCATGCACTCTAGAGCTTCAGATATTCAAGAATCGATACTCTGCCCCATGAAACCCCAGCAATGGCATTTGAAACGTAATGCTAAGCGTAAATATTAATGACTTGCGTATAATTATTGCCTTAATAACTTCAGCCATCATGCTGAAAAAGATCAAGTCAGGGTAGGCTATTGCAAACCCATCTCGTCCTTTGGGTCGTTTGAATTACCTAATGAAAGACACTGGATCCCTTCTAACGAACCGAAGATATTTTTTAAAAAAAAGAAATAACTATGATTAAATGAAATCGCGTAACTCCAAACGAGAGCATCTTAAATTATTAATCTGCTAATGACTGGAGGTATCAAAGTCAAGACTGGTCCGTGGAGCAATCGATAGAAGCTCGTAATTGCAAACTTTGAAGAGAAGAAATCGCACGTAATTTGGCGCGAGACTAACTACCCCGGTAATTTAAGCGACAAATCCATCCACTATACAAGGGAATTATAATTGCGCCGGAACACGACAAAGTTCCATCGAAATAATGGAAACCATGGGAGACCGAAGAGTTCTTCCCCTTTCATTTCTTTGAAAGAGGTTTTTTTTTAAATATTTAATCTATTTTCTTCTTTTTGACGAGAGACAAGATGTGTACAAAAGGTTGTTGTTATGTGATGAAATATGTACTTTTTATTGCTTTTTTTTTTAGAATGACGTTTATGGCAAGCTCCAAATGGTCATCAGAAGTTATTATTTATTTGTTAACCATAAAAAAGATGAGATTGAACATCTATATCGAAGACAACAAAAATCCAGCAAGGTAAAGATTCCAAGTATCTTGGTTAGATGTTTGCAGAAGATAGGAGGCTGAACAGAGAAGCTGATGTTAGAACACAAAGAGCAAATGCCATTACAAACCGGCTATCCCCACTGCTTTCTCACCCTAACACACAACTCGAAACCAAACGACAAATAATTAATAACGTATGTATACCAACATTGTGCTACCAGTGCCAAACACGGGCACCAACCAAGAAACAGCAAAATAAAAATATCTGCATGCGAAATGAGATGCTAAAGACTAGCAGCAAAAGTCGCTATGAGAGAAAAGATAAGAAATGGCAACATAAGACATGCCTACAATACATAGGGCAACAAAGAGTTAACTGGTTTGGCCACTTAATGAGAATGACACACTCACAGCCAGCCACGAGGATCTTCAACCACAGATCTACAGGACACAGATCAAGAGGAAGACCCTGGAAGAGATGGATAGATGGAGTTACAGAAGCACGAATTACGACATGAACATCACTGAGGCCACTCATATGGCCCCACAACGCAAACTGCATGTTCACTGGACTCCTTATGTTACACGAGGAAGGATAAAGTAAAGTAAAGCAAAGTAAAGTAAAGTAAAGAAAAATAAAATAAAGTAAAGTAAAATAAAGTAAAGTAAAGCAAAGTAAAGTAAAATAAAGTAAAGTAAAGAAAAATAAAATAAAGTAAAGTAAAATAAAGTAAAGTAAAGCAAAGTAAAGTAAAATAAAGTAAAGTAAAGAAAAATAAAATAAAGTAAAGTAAAATAAAGCAAAGTAAAGTAAAATAAAGTAAAGTAAAGAAAAATAAAATAAAGTAAAGTAAAATAAAGTAAAGTAAAGCAAAGTAAAGTAAAGTAAAGCAAAGTAAAGTAAAGTAAAGCAAAGCAAAGTAAAGTAAAGTAAAGAAAAATAAAATAAAGTAAAGTAAAATAAAGTAAAGTAAAGCAAAGTAAAGCAAAGTAAAGTAAAGTAAAGCAAAGTAAAGCAAAGTAAAGTAAAGTAAAGCAAAGCAAAGTAAAGCAAAGTAAAGTAAAATAAAGTAAAGCAAAGCAAAATAAAATAAAGTAAAGCAAGGTAAAGTAAAGTAAAGTAAAGTAAAGCATAGTAAAGTAGAGCAAAGTAAAGCACAGTAAAGTAATGTAAAGTAAGGTAAAGTAAAGTAAAGTAAAGTAAAGAGCCAGCATGAACAAGTGAGAGAAAAGGTTATGGGCGCAGTACTTCTTTTGACGTTCTAACCAAGAGGACCTGCCCGATAAGTGCCATTTGTGTGCGAGAGTGCGTGTTTTCTTGTCGTTGTTGTACTGTCCTTGATAACGGCATATCTCGGAAATATTGCTTTCTTACTACCTGTTTTACACCGTACATGCTCATCTCTTTCGGCATTCCTCCACTCGCATCAGAATCAGTTTTACCATGGGATTCAGGTTATCAGTCAGTGGCTCAATTCATGGGCAGCTGAGTCAGTGAACAGTTGAGTCAGAGGACAGGTGAGTCAATAGACAGTCGAGTCAGAAGACAGCCGAGTCAGAGGACAGCTGAGTCACAGGACAGCTGAGTCAGTGACGGTTGAGTCACTGAATAGTCGAGTCACTGGACAGCTGAATCAGTTCATTGCTGAGTCAGCAGACAGCTGAGTCAGGAATCCATCTAAGCTTACATCTATGGAAGGCAATGATTGGCAATTTTCTTATTATACATTTATTATACATTTCGAAACAAACTTTTGTAACTTAGTCTCAGTCTATAAGATTAAAAAGGTTGGATAATTAATTCTGTTTACTGATTTTCCTGATAAGTTTTGTTTTGGTCAAATTGAGCTTGCTCAACTGCAAAGTTAAGAATAAGAATATACGAAGGGTCACATTTTCGTAAAATTTAAATTATGTAAAATCTTACCAAACACAAACTTTGATCAAATCTAAGAATGACTACACCGAAAAATTCATTTCACGTTATCTTGAAAACATGACAACAAAATAAATGAAAAATTAAATAGAAATCAGCAGAACAACAGAGCTATCTGTATGCACTTTCGGCAGAAAATAGGAAATTATTGGACACAAACAGACAACATAATTTAAAGCTGAGAGTGGTCAAGAGTTTTGTATATTTCATACAGTTACAGGAAGCAACAGAGACGTTGAAGCAGAAGATAAGAAAAACTCAGCCCATGGAAATGTTCATGAGCGAAGAATGGAGTGTTACATCTGTGGTATTAAAGAAAAGAAATGAAGCGATTTGGACCCAAATGAAACTGAAAAAATAAATAAATTTATGAAAGAGACACCCGAAGTTTCTTTCTTTCTTTCTTTCTTTCATATATATATATATATATATATATATATATATATATATAAAGACACCAGAAGAAGAAAAAGTCTGGGAGATTGAAGTTAGGATTCACGAATAAAAGGATGACAGAGGTACCTATGGGTGGGACGATGCAAGAGATGACTTTTCAGGCGTACCATGAAGCTAAAATATCAAAGTGAAATACCATCAAGCTGAAATATCATCAAACTGAAATACCATCAAACTGAAATACAATCATGCTGAAATACAATCAAGCTGAAATACCATCAAACAGAATTACCATCAAACTGAAATATCATGAAGCTGAAGATCTTCTGCATCCCGTGGCAGACAGGCGGGTTCCGTGAATCCCATTGTCAGCAGAAATTCCTCATGAGTGCTCTTTAGTTTTCCAGCTATGCTCTTTTCCCTGTTCTATGTCTGGAGATCTAAATCGACTAACTTACGGAGCATATATGGCTCGGGATGATACCTCTAAATTCAACATAGAAAAAGTATGAAAATAATGAAACAGAGGGGACTTCATGGAAGACAACGACAAACTGAGAAAGACAGAAGTTATCCAGATCTAGACAAGGTCAAAAGACACAGGCCATGAATAAGCCGGAAATTTGTGTGTGTAGTCAAAGGTCTTCAAGGGATGGGGCTCTAAAGCAGTGGACCAGCGGTTCTCAGACCATTTTGCGGCACGGCCCACATTTAAAAGTGAAACAGTTTTTACCATCCACTAATAAAGTGCTTTATATTTGCAAAGTATAAATCTAATTTCATAAAGTATTATGTATTATTTTCTCTACATGTTTAACTGCATATTCATTGCTACATAAAATTTCTTTTCATTTAAATTAAAGATAGCACCGTTTCCGGGTTGGATAGCATGTCTATTCTGGCTGGAATTTGTGACAAACACACTTGAAGATCATCCCCCACATTCATTCTTGAACGATATTTGGTTTTCATGGCAGTCAGTGCAGAAGTGAAACTTCGCATAAATAAATTGTTGAAAAAAGTAGAACTTTCATCGCCAGGGCTGACAAAAACAAATATTCCAGCAAAACAGTGCACCAAAAGGAAGAGATATCCATAGCAGGGTCATTAAATTTTATTTGTAATGTGCGATCGCTAGACAGTTCTACTAATTCTTCTTGTGCACGACAGGTTAATGCAGAGAATGCACACTGAAAAGGATTACGAATCCAGCCGTACGCATTAATGTCTTCGGGAGTGAAGTATTTGTCAAAATATTCAGCAAGAGATGTCAGATGCCCTTTTATCACACCAGTGAGCCCTTCCAGAATCTCGCCATTAATTTCATTGCACTCTATAAATTCACAGGACAAGTGAAACATGTCTTGTGATTTGTTCTCGAGTCATGTACGCCAAAGTCGTAGCTTCTTCTTATAGGCTGCACCTTTGTCATATGTCTTGAGTATTGCTGGCATCTTTACACTGCAGTGATATGTTCAAAAGGCTAAAAATGTCAGCAATGTATGCCAGCATGGCAAGCCACTCAATAACAGCGACCTTACCTACCAGGTCGAGATTATGTTCTGTCAAAAGCTGCAACAATTCTAAACGAAGCTCAAACATCCTTGTAAGAACTTTTCCTCTGGACAGCCAAAGCACAGCCGAATGCAATAGGAGATACTTGTGTTCTGCATCTGACTCAATACACAGCTGAGCAAATAATCGACTGTTCACTGCTCTAGTTTTTATGAAGTTTACAATCCGAACACACTCCTCGAGTACAGATCTCAGAGTTTCATTCAACTTCTTTGAAGCGAGTGCCTCACGGTGGATATTGCAATGGGTGCCTAAATCTCGGGTGACACGTGCTTTATGCGAGTTACAACATCACTGCTACGGCCAGTCATTGTGGCAGCACAGTCGGTGTAAACACCGATGCAATTCGGCCACTGAAGTCCAAAAGTTGTGAAAAAATCATTTAAAACACGAAATATTTCATCGGCCGTCGTTCTCGCTGGCAGTGACTTGCAAAAAAAAAAGAAATTCCTCTTGCGTACTATTTTGCCAACAATAGCGAACATAAACATGCGGCTGTGACTCGCCAGCGATGTCAGTTGACTCATGTAACTGAACAGCAAACTTAGTATATTGTAATTGTTCAGTTAGCTGCGTGACAATGTCCTCGGACATTTCTGATATTCTCCTGCAGACAGTATCGCTCGAAATGGGAATGCTTTTCAGTTTTTTAGCGTATTCTGAGCCGAAGAATACTTCAAAAATCTCAACAGAGGCTGCATGATAAGATCTTCTCCAATCGTCAGCTGTTTCTTTGATTTTGCGAATCTCTGGGCAATCAGTTGTTGCATCTTACATTTTCGTTGAGAGTGGCTCTTGTTTTTAACACTGCCTTCTGTTTACTATATTCCTCTGCTTTCCGTTTGAAAAATTCTTTGGTTTTATTCTGTAGATCTGGAGATCTTGTAGCTAGACGACGACGCAAATTCGTAGGATTCATTGCCTCATTAGAGAGGATTTGCAAACAAATAACACATTGTGGCAGATTTTGATCATTTGTTGATGGAACGAAACCGTGCTTAATATACTCCACATAATATTTTCGAACGCATTTAATTTTCTTAAAGTATCAACGTTAACGTCGTCTCGATCACAGTCACTTTCGCTGCCACTATTGTCAATTTGTATGCGCGAAGTCGAAGGCTTACGTTTCACAAATCGATCCATTTTAGAGCCTAAAGTTTTAAAGTTTGAGCAATAAAAAAGGCTATCCGAAAAAGTAACCACGATCATTACGTGGGTAACTGGAATCTGTTGATTAATCCAATACGAATTACATACAGCACCAAGACTGAATAGCTGATCTCAAGCCAACGAAATATGAATTTAAATTAAAACACAGTTGCTGAGTATTATATTTCACTTCTGCTCTCTCGCTGAATCTACGCCGACCGTTCTCTAAATTACATTGTAAAACTGCACGTTTCAGTAACACGGTCAGAAAGACGCCGGTGTTTCACTTCAAAAGCGGGACTGTTTTTTTATGTGTGTCACATTTCGTGTGATGCTGGAAGAAACGCTGTCTGGACCATCCTGTCTCCAATAGCCGCACTGCGGACATACTTTGCTGCTTTGAGACTTCAGCGTGGCCCACAATACTCCCTGTCACGGCCCACCTTTGGGCTGCCGCCCATGAGTGAAAACCACTGCTGTGAACTCTCTCTCTCTCTCTCTGTGGCTGTGTGTATTGTGTATGTATGTTCCTGCATGCGGGTGTGTGATATGGTAGGCGGTACATGTGACGAAATGATAATATGTAGGGGAAACATTCTTTTAAAAATTTCTAAAAACCATACATTTTAAAATGAAATAAGTTCATATTCATATCAATGAAACAATCGCTCAGCTACTTAAATCATGAGAAAAGTATCCAGTGCTTCCAAGACAACAGTTTCGACACTTTAACTCCATGACGCTGACTTGTATTTTCAAAATTTTCAGTTAAAATGACTGAAATAACAAAGCAGCTCCTTAATGTAACTTTCTGAAACTAAAAGGCATTTATTTTCCACGGTAATTAGCTGCTTTACCAAAAATATAAAAGAAATCAGCCTTAAACATGTAATTCAAAACTTCGTATTAATCCGCGGGGGAAAAAAAAATGAAAGCTTTCAATTAACCCTCCTAAAAAGCAATATTTTTTCTCTATCCGTCACTTCTGATAGACCAATAAATTTATAATTATATAATAAACTGGCACAGTAAAGAGAAACGTACCGCACCGTTTGCACTCAGCTCCCTTTTACCTAACACACTGCACGTACGTACCCGTCTACAATCTCATTTCCAATTTGAAATGGCAATTTTGCAGATCTAAGACCCTTTCGTGTACCAATACCACGCAATCAATATACAATAATTAACACATAATTACTTTCTCCATTATTCATTACAATTTTGCACGCTACAGATTTGCCCACGCCGAACAAAGCAGAGAAAATCTGTCTCAGGATGAAAGGAAAAGCAGATTGCTCAAAGTTATTTTAATTTTGCTTTCAGAAACAATTTTCGGTAACAATTTGTATTTGTTGGAGTGTTTATCTCTGTGCGTTGGGAAATGTACGAAGTGTTTCATACAAGTCTTCGATAGAGCTGCTTCGTCCAGAAAGTTGATAAAATCACCCCATCCATAGTCTTTGATAGCGAGTTCTATCTTATTCTTCTTCTTACTCAACTTTCTGATGTCTGTTCAAACTAACTTTGGAGCACTTGCGCCTGGATGAAGGCCTCAGTTTTCACCAAGTTCCGGTGACAGTTGCCATTGATCCTGTCTCAGAACTTGACACATGCAGGGCCGACTTAGCAGTATTGTAGGCCCTAGACAAAGAAACTCTCTGTGGGCCCTACTCACACATTCACGGGAGTGAAAACGTTACATTAGCAGTATATGAATTGTGGGGCACTTGGGAAACTGCTCGATGTGCCCATACGTTAAGACCATGCAGGGCCTCCGAGAAGAATTTTAGAACCCGTGCAAAACTATTTT
The DNA here is from genome assembly GCA_009760885.1 of Achatina immaculata. Taxonomy (NCBI): domain Eukaryota; kingdom Metazoa; phylum Mollusca; class Gastropoda; order Stylommatophora; family Achatinidae; genus Lissachatina; species Lissachatina immaculata. Next base: position 77,746,811 of record CM019716.1, read on the forward strand.
CAGCTCCCCCTTTCCATATTAGGCATTATGTTTTCACCTACTACAGACCCTCTCCTTTGGACGCCCTCTGGGTCCTTCCATAAAGCAGAAGACCTACTACAGACTCTCCCCTTTGGACGCCCTCTGGGTCCTTCCATAAAACAGGAGAGACCTACTACAGACCCTCTCCTCTGGACGCCCTCTGGGTCATCCTATAAAGCAGGAGAAGACCTACTACAGACCCTCTCCTTTGGACGCCCTCTGGGTCCTTCCATAAAGCAGGAGAAGACCTACTACAGACCCTCCCCTTTGGACGCCCTCTGGGTCCTCCTATAAAGCAGGAGAAGACCTACTACAGACCCTCTCCTTTGGACGCCCTCTGGGTCCTTCCATAAAGCAGGAGAAGACCTACTACAGACCCTCCCCTTTGGACGCCCTCTGGGTCCTCCTATAAAGCAGGAGAAGACCTACTACAGACCCTCTCCTCTGGACGCCCTCTGGGTCCTCCTATAAAGAAGACCTACTACAGACCCTCTCCTCTGGACGCCCTCTGGGTCCTCCTATAAAGCAGGAGAAGACCTACTACAGACCCTCTCCTCTGGATCCTCCTATAAAGCAGGAGAAGACCTACTACAGACCCTCTCCTCTGGACGCCCTCTGGGTCCTCCTATAAAGCAGGAGAAGATCTTCAGGACCCGTGGTAATGTATCAGTTGGACCACTCTTTTGTTGAGCCTGCCCAGAAGCCACGACCTATATTCCTAGGTCAGGACACTCTTTGCACAGCAAAATCTCGAAATTTGGATTGCACGGAGATGTGATTGTAGATTTTCGAATATTTTCGATTCACGGGTAGTTATTTCACAATTCAGCCTGGAAGATGAGTAAAGAAGAGACAAACAGGGAAATATTGTGGACTTATTCATGAGCACATGCAAAACGCTTTAGTAACAACACTGAGTTGATTTTTTTTTGTTCCTTCTTTTTCACTTCTATTGCGTCCGCTTCAGTGCAAGCGCTTGGAACACTGACAGCCATCGTTGTGTCTGCTGCACTGCTCATACATGGAACACTGACAGCCATCGTTGTGTCTGCTGCACTGCTCATACATGGAACACTGACAGCCATCGTTGTGTCTGCTGCACTGCTCATACATGCAACACTGACAGCCATCGTTGTGTCTGCTGCACTGCTCATACATGCAACACTGACAGCCATCGTTGTGTCTGCTGCACTGCTCATACATGCAACACTGACAGCCATCGTTGTGTCTGCTGCACTGCTCATACATGCAACACTGACAGCCATCGTTGTGTCTGCTGCACTGCTCATACATGCAACACTGACAGCCATCGTTGTGTCTGCTGCACTGCTCATACATGCAACACTGACAGCCATCGTTGTGTCTGCTGCACTGCTCATACATGCAACACTTACAGCCATCGTTGTGTCTGCTGCACTGCTCATACATGCAACACTGACAGCCATCGTTGTGTCTGCTGCACTGCTCATACATGGAACACTGACAGCCATCGTTGTGTCTGCTGCACTGCTCATACATGGAACACTGACAGCCATCGTTGTGTCTGCTGCACTGCTCATACATGGAACACTGACAGCCATCGTTGTGTCTGCTGCACTGCTCATACATGCAACACTTACAGCCATCGTTGTGTCTGCTGCACTGCTCATACATGGAACACTGACAGCCATCGTTGTGTCTGCTGCACTGCTCATACATGGAACACTGACAGCCACCGTTATGTCTGATGCACTGCTCATACATGGAACACTTACAGCCACCGTTATGTCTGCTGCACTGCTCATACATGCAACACTGACAGCCACCGTTGTGTCTGCTGCACTGCTCATACATGGAACACTTACAGCCACTGTTGTGTCTTTTTCACTGCTCATACATGGAACACAGTCACCATTGTGTCTGTTGCAAAGCAAAGCACTGTTTCACAAGACTGTGAAGTATTCATTCTTCACAGAGTTAGAGAAGTCACTGAATCTTTAATCATGAATAAAATATTTTGCACTCCATCCATCCCACCCCTGGAACATTACACATTTAAAAATAACTTGTAGTCTTGTGTTAAATGTTTAGCTACTATGTTTTTATATTCCCTTGTTAGTCATGGGCACTTCTGTGTTTAGTTTTTTTTATGTTCATTTTTTTAACACCCCCCCCCCCTTGATTTCAAATCAGGACCTGATTTTTATGGAAATCTGATAAACAAAATAACAGGATGTTGTCTTCAAGAAAACAGAATGAACAGTTTCATATTTTTCTTCATATAAACTTTCTGTATGTTTTGTACCTGCAATATGTTGGATCTTATCATTTACAGATTTATATTCTGTGTAAGTTCCAACCTGTGTGTAAGTTCCAACTTGTGTGTAAGTTCTAACTTGTGTGTAAGTTCCAACCTGTGTGTAAGTTCTAACCTGTGTGTAAGTTCTAACTTGTGTGTAAGTTCTAACCTGTGTGTAAGTTCTAACCTGTGTGTAAGTTCCAACTTGTGTGTAAGTTCCAACTTGTGTGTAAGTTCCAACTTGTGACTGACTGGTTGCTGTTTACTTTAGAAATCTTCTAAACAATTTGAAACTGATTTCTCTTATATATACACGCTGGAACATAATATAATCAAAAACAGAAACATGACCATATCATGCTATGCAGGCAGTTAGGGAATATATTACAAAATGTATCACTGAGGCCCTGTTTGTACTTATTTTTTTTTCTTGATCTGTCTGTATCATTCCAAGCTGCCTTTTCTTCTCTTCAGGAGTAAAGTCCTTCCATCTAGGAGGAGTAAAGTCCCTCCATCTAGGAGGAGTAAAGTCCTTCCATCTAGGAGGAGTAAAGTCCTTCCATCTAGGAGGAGTAAAGTCCCTCCATCTAGGAGGAGTAAAGTCCTTCCATCTAGGAGGAGTAAAGTCCCTCCATCTAGGAGGAGCAAAGTCCCTCCATCTAGGAGGAGCAAAGTCCCTCCATCTAGGAGGAGTAAAGTCCTTCCATCTAGGAGGAGTAAAGTCCCTCCATCTAGGAGGAGCAAATTCCTTCCATCTAGGAGGAGTAAAGTCCCTCCATCTAGGAGGAGTAAAGTCCTTTCAACTAAGAGGAGTAAAGTCCTTCCATCTAGGAGGAGTAAAGTCCTTCCATCTAGGAGGAGTAAAGTCCCTCCATCTAGGAGGAGTAAAGTTCTTTCATCTAGGAGGAGTAAAGTCTCTCCATCTAGGAGGAACAAAGTCCCTCCATCTAGGAGGAGCAAAGTTCTTCCATCTAGGAGGAGTAAAGTCCTTCCATCTAGGAGGAGTAAAGTCCTTCCATCTAGGAGGAGTAAAGTCCCTCCATCTAGGAGGAGTAAAGTCCTTCCATCTAGGAGGAGCAAAGTCCCTCCATATAGGAGGAGCAAAGTCCTTCCATCTAGGAGGAGTAAAGTCCCTCCATCTAGGAGGAGTAAAGTCCCTCCATATAGGAGGAGCAAAGTCCTTCCATCTAGGAGGAGTAAAGTCCCTCCATATAGGAGGAGCAAAGTCCTTCCATCTAGGAGGAGTAAAGTCCTTCCATCTAAGAGGAGTAAAATCCCTCCATATAGGAGGAGCAAAGTCCCTCCATATAGGAGGAGTAAAGTCCCTCCATATAGGAGGAGCAAAGTCCTTCCATCTAGGAGGAGTAAAGTCCCTCCATATAGGAGGAGCAAAGTCCTTCCATCTAGGAGGAGTAAAGTCCTTCCATCTAGGAGGAGTAAAGTCCTTCCATCTACGAGGAGTAAAGTCCCTCCATCTAGGAGGAGTAAAGTCCCTCCATATAGGAGCAAAGTCCATCCATCTAGGAGGAGCAAAGTCCTTCCATCTAGGAGGAGTAAAGTCCTTCCATCTAGGAGGAGTAAAGTCCTTCCATCTAGGAGAAGCAAGGTTAATCTGACTGGTGTCAAACAGCCATCACTCACCCTGCGGCCTGAGTGCACTGACTATGACAGTACTCTAACGCTATTTTGCTTATCATTGTTTAACAATCTATCACTTTTACACAAACCTTAATGAAGATATTAATCTTTCATTTCTCTTCACAATTTGTAATAATTAAACTTTTTTTCTCTCTCATTCTTTTATTTCCTCCTTTATTCCCTAATTTTACGTTTAGTTATTTGTATTCATATTTTTTCAATCTGTTGTTTGAACCATCAAATTTTTCTTGTAATTCTGTTTCTTTTTGTCATAATTTACTAATAAACTCTATTTTATCTTTCTCTACTCTCCTTTTATTATGAAATGTCAAGTCATATTTAAGTCAAGAACATCAGTCAGTCGGTTCTGTGCTTTTCATGCACACAGGTATTTTCTCTTTCAGGTGTAATTTTGCTCTAATGCCCGTATAAGAAAGTGAAATGGATGTAAAGTGAATTTCTTAGGAGTTAGTATACAGGCATGTTTTAAAACATAAAAATGAACTAGAGTGACCATATAATTTGCACACAAGCTATCAAATAAGTAGTTTTATTTTCAATAACAACTGTATACTCTAAGAAACATTTGTAAATTTACAAGAAGTCTTACCATTTCAATGAACTGATGGGCAGAAGAATGAATTGTTTTACAGAGAGAGAGAGAGAGAGAGAGAGAGAGAGAGAGAGAATGTTTGAAAACAGAGACTGTCTGTATGTGTATTCACAGCACTAAAACTGTGAAGAGCTCTGTAGTAAGAATAATGAATGAGTTATCAGATATGACTATGTTGTCATATTAATGCTGTTATTTTTACAACTGATCAGTGTTTTCACACTGAGGCTTTCCTGATATCCAGTTACTTTATATTCTGATGCAGTGAATTTGTTTCATGCAACTATAATCTGTTTCTGTTTCATGCAACTATAATCTGTTTCTGTTTCATGTAACTAAGATCTGTTTCTGCTTTTGTTTCATGCAACTATGATCTTCTAATAGAAGAAGAAGAAGCCAATATGGTCCAAACTGGTTTTAGATAAGGAAGAGGATCAAGAGATCATATATTCAATATAAGATTAATAACAGACAAATGCAGAGAATTTAACGTGAACCTATATTTATCTTTTATAGACTATTCAAAGGCATTTGATTGTGTACAACACTAGAAACTTTGGAAATAAAAAATTTGATTTTCAACACATGTTATACAATTAACATCACTGCTGTATCTAGACCAACAGGCAGCAGTGAGAATAAATGGTGAAACAACAACTTGGTTTGACATAAAAGAAGGAGTCCGTCAGGGGTGCATATTGTTACCTTACTTATTTAACTTGTATACTGAAAATATAATGAGGAATGTTAGAGAAGATGTAGACAAAGAATATTACGATGCCATAAAAATTGGAGGTTATGAAATACCAGAGATTATATATGCTGATAACACAGTATTACTGTCCACAACACAAAAAGGATTGGAAAAACTAATTATGTCTGTTCGTAAGAATAGTGAAGAGTAAAACCTCTATCTTAATGAGAAGAAAACTAAATTGATGACAACTGACAAAACAAATAAGGCAGCTGAAATATTTATCAATGAGGAAAAATTAGAAGAGATGGAGAGTTTTGAATATCTTGGATCACTGCTAACTAATAATGGAGATACAATGAGGGAAATTAAAAGGAGGACATTTATCACTCTTCAAAAAATAAAACAACTAAAGAATCTGTGGAGAGGAACAGACAGAACTACAAAAATAAGATTTTTAAGGGCATGCATCTTTTCCATTGCAACATATGCCTGTGAGACCTGGACACTTAACAAAACAGCTGAGAAACACACAAATGCCTTTGAATGTAAATGTGCAATAATTAGTGTATAATATATAACTACACATGGAGCTACTGCAGTAAATGTAGGAAGAACTGTAAAACTTAACAAGTACACAGTATACTGTGTACTTATTAAGTAATAAAGCTGTTCCTACCTTTTTCCTAGTTTATACATTTTTAATGTAAATGCTGCAGAAGAGTTCTTCAAATATCATGGACACAAAAAAGAACAAATATATATCCACACTACAAGAACTTAATACTGAAGAAGGCTGGCTAATAAAGAGGATTAAACAGAGAAAACTTAAATATTTTCTGGACACATTAAGCATCATGATAATTTAGAGAAGACCGTATTGGAAGGGTATATAATGGGAAAAAGAAAGAGAAGACCAAGGTGAAGATGGCTGCAAGACATCGTTGATAATCTGCAAATGGATGCATCAGCAGCAGGGCATCTTGCTTACACTCGAGAGGCCTACAAGAGTGCTGTTAGGGAGGCAAACTTCTGCAAGGGACATGCAACCGACTGACTGAATTATGATCTGTTTCTGTTTTTGTTTCATGCAACTATGATCTGTTTCTGTTTCATGCAACTATGATTTGTTTCTGTTTCATCCAACTATGATCTGTTTCTGTTTCATCCAACTATGATCTGTTTCTGTTTCATGCAACTATGATCTGTTTCTGTTTCATGCAACTATGATCTGTTTCTGTTTCATGCAACTATGATCTGTTTCTGTTTCATGCAGCTATGATTTGTTTCTGTTTCATGCAACTATGATCTGTTTCTGTTTCATGCAACTATGATCTGTTTCTGCTTGATTATTTTTTCTTGAAGCAAATTTCTAGGCTCTGCTCTAGCTCACTTCAGTTTCATCTTCACTGTTATTAATCTGCAGTCATCACTGCAATTTTGTCCAGGATCCAAGTTTTGCAAAGTATTCAGGGCAGAGGTTCTTAATCTTTTTTTGGAGGGCCATAGACCTATTTTCTGATCTGAGGATAGCTATGGACACCCCCCCCCCCCCCAATCCTGAGAAAAGCTGTGGATCCCTCATTAAAAGTAAAGGAATAATTATAACCCACATGATGCTAATATTTTTGTTCATCAAGCCAATCCATTTGCTGGTCTGAGGATCCCTTATGGGTGCATGGATCACTGATTAAGAACCACTGGTTTAGGAAACTTGTTGTTGATGAAGATATAAACGATCCGGTTTCTTGCCTTGATCTGGACTCCTCAGCTAATATCACAAATGGAAATGATTATTGCTTTTGATGACCTTGGCAAGAAAATAGTTACCAAACATCTATTGCACAGGAGATGACAATCCTGATTTAAATCTGCTTTTCATTTCAGCACTAAACGAAGCAGGAACAGAGACTTGTGAACAACTTTCTGTAAACTGCATGATGGATCAGTTAATAAAGTTACTTTCTGATGTTATGACCTTTATGCAGTATCTGTGAATCCAAAAGATACCAACAATCGGCTTCTTCATTTTGTTCCATTCTTGGCATATCAAATCAAATCGGTTTACTTTCCCTGTTCCATTTATTTCTTTTCCCCATGAGTTTTCCAGTCATTGTCAGATACTTCCCATGTAACATCCAGTTTTTTTTCTTTCCTTATTTTTTGCAACTTTTCTGCTACTTTCTTGTAAGAACAATAGTAGTTAAGTGAATGCTAAGGCTATTTTAGTTAATCAAGGTCTGTACATCAGATTTTTTTTTCAAATTCACTAGACTGTATTCTAGTTTTTGTATTGATGTGTTGATATGCTTTAGCTGAGCTTAGAGGGCATGTTTTCTAGACTTGTGGATATAAAGTGATGTCATATCTTGATTTGTATCAAAGTTTTCATAGTCTCTGAGAATATTTTCTTTGTTGTGGGTGTCTATCCATACATATAATCATTATCATCATCATCAGGTGCCGTGCTGACTGGCGTTGGCTATTATGCTTCTCCAGAGTACACGATCCTTCATGAAGGCCATCAGCTCAGTTGGTGATCTCTTCTCACACCATCCCATCAGACTGTCCAGTATCATTTCTCTTGGTCTTCCTTTTGTTCTTATTCCTTCTATTTTTCCTGTTGTTATAATATTTTCAATGCCCCCTCTTCTCATTACATGTCCTATGAAAGCACATTGTCTCTCTCTTATTTTTTTTTACAAGATTTTTTTTGTCTCTCCATCTCTTCTCATACATTCTTCATTAGTTATTTTTGCTGTCCAGGGGATTCGCAACATTCTTCTAATAAACCACATTTCTGCTGCTTCCAATGATTTTTGTGCAGACTTGCCTATTGTCCATGATTCATTTCCATATAACAAGATAGGTTCAATATAGCAGTTTAGGACTCGTTTTCTAACATTCATTGATAAGGATGTGTTGGATAATATGTTTCTCATTCTCGGAAATGCAGTCTTTGCTTGGCCTACTCTGTTCCTAATTTCTGTTCTGCATTTCCATCTGAAGTTATTACTGCTCCAAGGTATTTGAATTTCTACACCTATTTTAGAACAGTTCTGTTTAATTTTATACTGCACGCTGGTGGATTCTGTTTCTTAGATATAACCATAGTCTCTGTCTTTTTAATGTTCAAAGTAAGGCCTTTCTGTTCACTTTCTTTGACACCTTTATCCAAGAGATTCTGCAGGTCTTGTTGGTTCTTAGCTATCAGAACTGTGTTGTCAGCATACTGAAGGTTGTTAATATTGTATCCTCCAATTTTTATGCCTGGTTCTGTTATGATCATTCTTAGAATATTCTCGCTGTACAGAGAAAAAAGGTCTGGAGATAGTACACATCCTTGCTGCACCCCTTGTTTTATAGGTTGATATTTCCAGTTCTATTATCAACTGAATTGCTGCTTCTTGCTGCCAGTATAGATGTTTTACAATGCTCAGGTCTTTTGCCATCTATATTGATGTCTTCATGCATTTTAATAATTTCATTATGTTTCACCTTGTTGAATGCCTTGGTGTAATCAATGAAGCATAAGTAGAGATCTTTCTGTACTTCTAAAGCTCTTTCTGTTAGTGTTCATAAAGCATAAATAGCAGTGTGTGTTCCCTTTCCTTCAACAAATCCATACATATCCAGTTTTTAAATAAATAACTGCAGAGTTCATGATGTTAGTGCACCTGAGTGGCACAATGGTTCATCTCTGATGCAGAGGTTGTTGGTTCAAGTCCTCAATCACCCAGATTTAGAAATAGGTACCTGCCTTCCTCAGGAGCTGGGAAGGAAACACAGCTAGTGAGCTGACATCACCTTCCAGTGCATGGTCAGGTCAAGGACAAAATGGGCATTAGCACCATATTCCAACAAAGCCCACAGCTGAAGATTAGCTGATGTATGGTTAAAGTACTGCTCTATGAGGCTATGGACTATTCATATTTTTCAGTGTTGATGTATTGTATGACAATATTGTGAAGTATTCATTCTTCTCAGTGTTAGAAAACTGAGGAAGTCACTGAATCATTCATTCATTTTTTGTACTCCACTTGTCCCACCTCTGGAACATTATAAAAAAAATTTGTTCTAGTTTTCTGTTAGATATTTAACCTCCACCCCCACAATTTGTTTTTATCCACTACTCACAAGGAAAACTTCCCCGCCCCCTCTCGTATGGCTTTTATCCCATACAGACTTGCATGGGACATGCTAATGAATGAATGAGACTTATACATGGCGATAAATAGTGCTAATTTAACTACCTTTTAAAAGCACAATAGACTGCAGGAAAGCATGTAATTAACAAACTCACAGCGGAAAAAAAGTAACATGAAGCGGTTGCTTGGACACGTAAAAGGTTTATTTGATGACTAGAGAAATGCAGAGTTCTGTAACCGTATTTGTCATTGGGGCCACTTGATCTACTAGCAGCTGATTGACCGAAGCAAATAATTATGGTACGTTCCCTTGATGTGATAAAATATGAAATAAAACAGAAAGTATGACATATTACAGACAGTATTCCTCTTCTGTCTGCTTCGAAAGTTTATGATGCTTATTTGACTTCGGGTACTACCGACTTAACACGTTCACTAAGAGCAACCAGAGTTTCGAATTTTAAGTGGTTAATACTGTGTACATGATCTATCATATTTATAATGTCATATACGTATATATAACTTATATTTCTTAGCCTGCTAAAATTTCGAGATACATTAGCCTATTCTTTTGGTGCTGCAACAAAGTTATTATGATTATTTCGATATTTCACATAAATTCGAAACTTACAATCGGAAGTTTTGCTTTCAAGATGTCTGCACTCTTTTATGGAAACCGGTGATTAAACGTAGCAGAGAAACTGAAAGTAAGCTTGATTATTGATGATTAGGTAACTAATATTCACTCATACGAATTGAGAGACATTCATGCAAAGAAAGTTAGCCTTCATCATTGCTGGTACGCGTTTAATATAAAAGCTAGTATAAGAAATGTATGTGGGTAGCGCGGTCCATTTTTTTTTTTATAAAGGCTTTCCCCTGTAACAGGAGTTCGTTCATTTATTATGTTCATTGCCTGTAGGCATTTGCGGTCATGCTTCTCAGTTTTGTACATTTTTTTATTTGGTGTTCCAATCTGTTCTTTCGCTTTCTTTTCCTGTGCGACTTGGCCATCGTATACTTTTCTCTCACTTTCTTTTCCCCTCGAGTTTCCCACTATTATTTTGATTCTCATTTTCCTGTTAAATATCAGATAACTTTTAAATTTAAAGTGACTGAATTATATAATTGCAGTAAATTTCACTACAGTTTATTAATAAGCATAATGTAAACAATATGTGTTGTCAGATATTATCATGATAAAATTATTCTGTACAAGCAGTTATCTATATAAAGTTACTGTCATTGTTCTTATAGAGACACTGTTCCAGTGCAAAATTATATGTTGCGACTATTTTAATGGTGACTCATACGTCCAGTCATTCAGTTTAGAAATAACAGCTGCTAAGACATTCATGTCAAACTATAAATCATTAAATCAGAATCATAAATCTGGCAAGACAATAGATAGAATGCTAAGTTGTTGGCTTTCTTGCACTACATTCCACATCAATGCAGGAAACTTGGCAGAGAGGACTCTGAACATGAAACTGGGCAAAGAGCACTATAATCTAAAAACTTCACAGAGAACACACTAAACAGGAAACTGGGCAGAGAGCACTCAAAGCAGGAAACTGGGCAGAGGGCATTCTAAACAGAAAACTTGGGCAGAGTGCATTCTGAACAGGAAACTGGGTGGAGAGCACTCTAAATGGGAAACTGACAGAGAGCATACTGAACAGGAAACTGGGTGGAGAGCACTCTAAATGGGAAACTGACAGAGAGCATACTGAACAGGAAACAGGAGATAGCATTCTGATGATCTGGCTGAGAAAGATTATAAGTTATGTTACTTTAACATATTTTATCTACTACCTTCCTCTGAACTGACCGAGCTGTAAACTGATTAGGAGTTTTAACAACAGTTCTTCTCACCAGTTGCTGCTCAGACTGATCACCAGGTGTAATCGATGGCTTAGATCAAAGAGATCTGCTCCTGTATGTTTTGTCTGAGATCAAACACATTGAAGTGCCTTGTTCAGCATATTAACTATTGAATCTTTCAATCAGAGAGATAGATAAGTCCATTGCTCCACTTTTTCCAGACCACTCTGTCTAAGACAACGTCAATGGTATATGTTCATTAGGTTATGGTGCAGGGTTCGCATTAGGGCGCTATGAGTGGTGAAATGATTAGTTCATTTGCCACTCAGGGTGAAAGTCAGTGGTTGGAGTCCAAGAGGGACACCTGTGGTCAAGCAGTTGTAGAACTGAGTACTTTCTTGAGCTGGAGAAGGAGGTGCCCAGGCATAGCGCAGACTACATTCCTTTGGAAGTCAACCAAAATGAGGATAGAAACACCACATTCCAGTGTGTCTCACTGACAAGGTCAGGCAGCTGTTACCTTTTATTTAAGGCTCTTGAAGGCTCTTTTGCCTGTTGTAGTGTTGCAGCTTGCTTTAAAAACAATGGCAGAGAAGAACTGAAATCATCAAATCAGAGGCTAAAGGCCAGAAAATGATTCCAGCGTGTGTTGTCTAATTAATATTTAACAGATGTATCATTTACATTTGTTGTGAACATAATGTTCAGTGTACATCGGTGTAGTCATTCTATAAACTGTAAACATCCTAGTGTGCGTTTTCACATGTTTGATCATATATCTTTGAGTAGAATTACCATACATCCTCATTTATGTAGACATGTCCTTATTTTGAGGGTACAGATTAGTGTCTGGATACATTTTTGTAAATTCCCTGTTCATTTAGCATTTCCAGTAATTAGTGTTCTTTTCTTAACTCTAGCAGTACCCTCCCATAAAAATAGATTTTCTTTAACAGAGTGGTGTTAAATTTAGAATTCTGAAGTTGGCCAGTTGTGTCAGCAGTCGACCAGTGTTTCCACTTATAATATTACATTTTTAGCTTTCCTTTCGCTTCACATTTCTGATTCCAGTCTTCACTAGCAGTCCGCTTGACTTCTCAGTCACGAAAATAGCCATATTTTCATTCTGGAGGAGAAGAGTGGGAAACTGAAACTTGCAGTCTAGGATTTGTTTGCAGACATGGAGTGGGAGACTTAGAATTACATTTTTTGTCACAGAGAAACATTTGAAGTGTGTTACAGGGGTGAGCTCATTGGGAAGACTTTTGGTAAAAGTGGTAGTGAGCTTGAGGACACTTCACACTGTTGCACACAGTGACTGTTCCATGGGGCTGCTGAAAGAAATTTAAACTCTGTGCCAGGCCCCTCCATTCACTGGAAGTTATAATACAGTCTTTTGCAGGCAGTCCTTTTGTTGCAATAGCAACCATGGTACTATAAAAGTGTTGTTTCCTGTTCTTATCCACCACTTAGACTGCAGAATGGGCTTTTGCAAATTAAGGTGGATAATGCTGAAAACAAACCCAATGAGCTATGTCAGTGAGTCACTAAACAATGTAGGTCATTGACATAAGCGTGTAACTTTTGAGGGTGATGAGTATAATATAATGTTTGGTGGTCTTTGATAATGATAGCAGTATCTTTGAAACTTTGAAGAGGTTGTGTGAAACAAACATTATTAGGAGTGGAATGCCCTGCACATGTTCTTAATTATTGCATTCAGCATGGTCCACATCTTCTTGACATTGACTTGCAAGTTTTAATAATAAAGAGTTGTAATTACTTTTCAGTTTACACTGTCTGTGTTGAGTCCCTGAAAGATTTCTGTGAGTTTGTTGATGTAGAGTACCAGCAGCTCCTTAATTGCAACAAAACGTGATGATTGTCTTTATATCCAGCTGTCCAACACAGGCAGTGTTATAATGAAAAGTAATTATAAGTGAAAACTGTCAGTGTCAAGAAGATCTATGCATTGCTAAATGTAATAATTAAGAACATGTCCAGGGCATCTCACATCCAACTAACAAATGTTTCCAGTTCTCAAGTCATTCTTTCTTTCACGGGAAAAAAATCACCAGCTTTACTGAAAATATTTTTAAAGGATGCATTAAATGAAATTCATTAATAAGCATGTTCATTCTCTATTTAGTACTTCATGATCATACTCTCTCTGTCTCTCACTTACTTATGGTTCCTGCCGTAAGGTATCATGTCCTTTTATAACTGTCAGTCCCTTGTGCAGCTCAACAGGCTTAACATTTCCCCTGCCAGCATACCAAACCATCAGATATATTTTCTCTCTGTCTACCTCTGTCTCTTTTACCTTCGATTTTCTCTGTTGCCATTAGGTGCTCTAGCCCGCCTCTCCTCCAGACATGCCCAGTTTTCTGATCTTTGTTATAATTTTTTTTGTTTCTTGTACCTCTTTCAGAACTTCCTTTCTCAGTTTTCTTGCTGTCCATGGTACCTTCAGCATTCTTCTTAAGAACCGCATTTCAGCCTTCTTTGTATCTTTTTTTTTTTTTTGTTCATATTAGCAAATTCAGAAAAGAGGATAACTCCCTTATTGATGTAATGAAAGTCTTTTCATCCTTCAAGAAAGAAATGATATAATTTTCAGGTTCTTCAAAGTGAAGGATATGCTAAAACAAATAGAAAGTGATGGCTACAAACCTGAGATGTGACAGTTTTAGTGCAATGTAGGACCATGGTATGAAGGATGTTTAGATTGTTGTCAAGATGTAGATGCGATCTTTTCAGGAATTTTCTGAGTTTGACTAGATCTTGAAGATATCTCTGGCCAGATCATGAAGATATCTCTGGCCAGATCATGAAGATACTTTTGGCCAGGTCTTGAAGATATCTCTGGCCATATCTTGAAGATACCTCCTGGGAAGATGTGGAAATAAGTATAACAGTTTTTAATGAAAAAAAACAAAAGATGTACAAAATGATGACACGAAGTGTTTCGGTTTCTCCAGTTTGAAGATATTTGTTGCCACATATGAAGGGAAGTTAGTTTCAGATCCAAAGGAATGGCACAGTCACATCGACTACAGTAGAAGTGAAGAGATGGTGAAGATAACATGGTTCTTTTTATGTGATACAAGCAAATAATGCCTATGTTGGAAGACTTTTCACCCATACAGGCACAGTGGACTAAAGAAAGAATCAAACCATAGATTCTGTAAAAGGGATTGCTTTTGTGAAATTTAATTTCAAACACTTTACATACAAAAAGTTTGCTTGATTTGCTAGTCAGTTGTTAAAAAAAAATCAAGTGAAAAGTATGTGTGGTCCCAGCAGTGATAAGAAAGTGTGGATGACCTTTTGCTTTCTGTAAGTCACTTTGTTGTTCCATTTTCTGTGGTACTAGGCATTTTGTTAAAGCTTCAGCACATTTTTAGATGAAATAGCGTAATTTATTACATCATATGGCTGCCAGTAGTAAAGGATCATCACAGTGTATTGTAATTTTTAAAAAAATGTTGTTAGAACATTTGTTTTCAGGACTTTTATGTTCAAGTCTGGCAACCAAGTTGGTTGTGGTGGTGGTGGTGGTGGTGATGATGGTAGGATTGAGAGGTGGGGGGGGGCAGGGTGCCTTCATTTTAGGATTTTGCACTGTGGGTGGAAGGGTGTTCTCATTTTAGAGTTTCACAATGTGGTGATGTCTTCATTTTGAGGTGTCACAGTCTGGTAATTCTGTCTTTGAGGAATAGAAATGCCAAATAAGTTGATGATATTTATGAATTTAAAAAAATATTTATACATTTTTAAATAAATGAATAATTTGTATAAATTATGTTAATTTTACACTTAAAATGTACATGTACATGTAAAGCATTTTTGTGCATTAGTTGGATGTACGTGAAAGTTGCAGTTAACTTGACAAACAACAGAAAGAAGTAACCAGATTGATAAGTCTTGTGGAAAACATGGAGAAAAGTTCTATGCATTGCTAAATGTAATAATTAAGAACATGTCCAGGGCATCTCACATCCAACTAACAAATGTTTCCAGTTCTCAAGTCATTCTTTCTTTCACGGGAAAAAAATCACCAGCTTTACTGAAAATATTTTTAAAGGATGCATTAAATGAAATTCATTAATAAGCATGTTCATTCTCTATTTAGTACTTCATGATCATACTCTCTCTCTCTCTCTGTCTCTCACTTACTTATGGTTCCTGCCGTAAGGTATCATGTCCTTTCATAACTGTCAGTCCCTTGTGCAGCTCAACAGGCTTAACATTTCCCCTGCCAGCATACCAAACCATCAGATATATTTTCTCTCTGTCTACCTCTGTCTCTTTTACCTTCGATTTTCTCTGTTGCCATTAGGTGCTCTAGCCCGCCTCTCCTCCAGACATGCCCAGTTTTCTGATCTTTGTTATAATTTTTTTTGTTTCTTGTACCTCTTTCAGAACTTCCTTTCTCAGTTTTCTTGCTGTCCATGGTACCTTCAGCATTCTTCTTAAGAACCACATTTCAGCCTTCTTTGTATCTTTTTTTTTTTTTGTTCATATTAGCAAATTCAGAAAAGAGGATAACTCCCTTATTGATGTAATGAAAGTCTTTTCATCCTTCAAGAAAGAAATGATATAATTTTCAGGTCCTTCAAAGTGAAGGATATGCTAAAACAAATAGAAAGTGATGGCTACAAACCTGAGATGTGACAGTTTTAGTGCAATGTAGGACCATGGTATGAAGGATGTTTAGATTGTTGTCAAGATGTAGATGCGATCTTTTCAGGAATTTTCTGAGTTTGACTAGATCTTGAAGATATCTCTGGCCAGATCATGAAGATACTTTTGGCCAGGTCTTGAAGATATCTCTGGCCATATCTTGAAGATACCTCCTGGGAAGATGTGGAAATAAGTATAACAGTTTTTAATGAAAAAAAACAAAAGATGTACAAAATGATGACACGAAGTGTTTCGGTTTCTCCAGTTTGAAGATATTTGTTGCCACATATGAAGGGAAGTTAGTTTCAGATCCAAAGGAATGGCACAGTCACATCGACTACAGTAGAAGTGAAGAGATGGTGAAGATAACATGGTTCTTTTTATGTGATACAAGCAAATAATGCCTATGTTGGAAGACTTTTCACCCATACAGGCACAGTGGACTAAAGAAAGAATCAAACCATAGATTCTGTAAAAGGGATTGCTTTTGTGAAATTTAATTTCAAACACTTTACATACAAAAAGTTTGCTTGATTTGCTAGTCAGTTGTTAAAAAAAAATCAAGTGAAAAGTATGTGTGGTCCCAGCAGTGATAAGAAAGTGTGGATGACCTTTTGCTTTCTGTAAGTCACTTTGTTGTTCCATTTTCTGTGGTACTAGGCATTTTGTTAAAGCTTCAGCACATTTTTAGATGAAATAGCGTAATTTATTACATCATATGGCTGCCAGTAGTAAAGGATCATCACAGTGTATTGTAATTTTTAAAAAAGTGTTGTTAGAACATTTGTTTTCAGGACTTTTATGTTCAAGTCTGGCAACCAAGTTGGTTGTGGTGGTGGTGGTGGTGATGATGGTAGGATTGAGAGGTGGGGGGGGGGGGGGCAGGGTGCCTTCATTTTAGGATTTTGCACTATGGGTGGAAGGGTGTTCTCATTTTAGAGTTTCACAATGTGGTGATGTCTTCATTTTGAGGTGTCACAGTCTGGTAATTCTGTCTTTGAGGAATAGAAATGCCAAATAAGTTGATGATATTTATGAATTTAAAAAAATATTTATACATTTTTAAATAAATGAATAATTTGTATAAATTATGTTAATTTTACACTTAAAATGTACATGTACATGTAAAGCATTTTTGTGCATTAGTTGGATGTACGTGAAAGTTGCAGTTAACTTGACAAACAACAGAAAGAAGTAACCAGATTGATAAGTCTTGTGGAAAACATGGAGAAAAGTTCTATCATTGCCCCCCCACACTACTGAGTTCACTCCTGTAATCTTCAAGCATATGTAGGATGGAGGCTCATAACATCAGGTGTTCAAGTACATGTAGGATGGAGGCTCATAACATCAGGTGTTCAAGTACATGTAGGATGGAGGCTCATAACTGTCAGTCCCTTGTGCAGCTCAACAGGCTTAACATTTCCCCTGCCAGCAACCAAACCATCAGATATATTTTCTCTCTGTCTACCTCTGTCTCTTTTACCTTCGATTTTCTCTGTTGCCATTAGGTGCTCTAGCCCGCCTCTCCTCCAGACATGCCCAGTTTTCTGATCTTTGTTATAATTTTTTTTGTTTCTTGTACCTCTTTCAGAACTTCCTTTCTCAGTTTTCTGCTGTCCATGGTACCTTCAGCATTCTCTTAAGAACCACATTTCAGCCTTCTTTGTATCTTTTTTTTTTTTTTGTTCATATTAGCAAATTCAGAAAGAGGATACTCCCTTATTGATGTAATGAAAGTCTTTTCATCCTTCAAGAAAGAAATGATATAATTTTCAGGTCCTTCAAAGTGAAGGATATGCTAAAACAAATAGAAAGTGATGGCTACAACCTGAGATGTGACAGTTTTAGTGCAATGTAGGACCATGGTATGAAGGATGTTTAGATTGTTGTCAAGATGTAGATGCGATCTTTTCAGGAATTTTCTGAGTTTGACTAGATCTTGAAGATATCTCTGGCCAGATCATGAAGATACTTTTGGCCAGGTCTTGAAGATATCTCTGGCCATATCTTGAAGATACCTCCTGGGAAGATGTGGAAAAAGTATAACAGTTTTTAATGAAAAAAAACAAAAGATGTACAAAATGATGACACGAAGTGTTTCGGTTTCTCCAGTTTGAAGATATTTGTTGCCACATATGAAGGGAAGTTAGTTTCAGATCCAAAGGAATGGCACAGTCACATCGACTACAGTAGAAGTGAAGAGATGGTGAAGATAACATGGTTCTTTTTATGTGATACAAGCAAATAATGCCTATGTTGGAAGACTTTTCACCCATACAGGCACAGTGGACTAAAGAAAGAATCAAACCATAGATTCTGTAAAAGGGATTGCTTTTGTGAAATTTAATTTCAAACACTTTACATACAAAAAGTTTGCTTGATTTGCTAGTCAGTTGTTAAAAAAAATCAAGTGAAAAGTATGTGTGGTCCCAGCAGTGATAAGAAAGTGTGGATGACCTTTTGCTTTCTGTAAGTCACTTTGTTGTTCCATTTTCTGTGGTACTAGGCATTTTGTTAAAGCTTCAGCACATTTTTAGATGAAATAGCGTAATTTATTACATCATATGGCTGCCAGTAGTAAAGGATCATCACAGTGTATTGTAATTTTTAAAAAAGTGTTGTTAGAACATTTGTTTTCAGGACTTTTATGTTCAAGTCTGGCAACCAAGTTGGTTGTGGTGGTGGTGGTGGTGATGATGGTAGGATTGAGAGGTGGGGGGGGGGGGGGCAGGGTGCCTTCATTTTAGGATTTTGCACTATGGGTGGAAGGGTGTTCTCATTTTAGAGTTTCACAATGTGGTGATGTCTTCATTTTGAGGTGTCACAGTCTGGTAATTCTGTCTTTGAGGAATAGAAATGCCAAATAAGTTGATGATATTTATGAATTTAAAAAAATATTTATACATTTTTAAATAAATGAATAATTTGTATAAATTATGTTAATTTTACACTTAAAATGTACATGTACATGTAAAGCATTTTTGTGCATTAGTTGGATGTACGTGAAAGTTGCAGTTAACTTGACAAACAACAGAAAGAAGTAACCAGATTGATAAGTCTTGTGGAAAACATGGAGAAAAGTTCTATCATTGCCCCCCCACACTACTGAGTTCACTCCTGTAATCTTCAAGCATATGTAGGATGGAGGCTCATAACATCAGGTGTTCAAGTACATGTAGGATGGAGGCTCATAACATCAGGTGTTCAAGTACATGTAGGATGGAGGCTCATAACATCAGGTGTTCAAGCACAAGCACATGTAGGATGGAGGCTCATAACATCAGGTGTTCAAGCACAAGCACATGTAGGATGGAGGCTCATAACATCAGGTGTTCAAGTACATGTAGGATGGAGGCTCATAACATCAGGTGTTCAAGCACAAGCACATGTAGGATGGAGGCTCATAACATCAGGTGTTCAAGTACATGTAGGATGGAGGCTCATAACATCAGGTGTTCAAGCACAAGCACATGTAGGATGGAGGCTCATAACATCAGGTGTTCAAGCACAAGCACATGTAGGATGGAGGCTCATAACATCAGGTGTTCAAGCACAAGCACATGTAGGATGGAGGCTCATAACATCAGGTGTTCAAGTACATGTAGGATGGAGGCTCAGAACGTCAGGTGTTCAAGCACAAGCACATGTAGGATGGAGGCTTATAACATCAGGTGTTCAAGTACATGTAGGATGGAGGCTTATAACATCAGGTGTTCAAGTACATGTAGGATGGAGGCTCAGAACATCAGGTGTTCAAGTACATGTAGGATGGAGGCTTATAACATCAGGTGTTCAAGCACATGTAGGATGGAGCCTCATAACATCAGGTGTTCAAGCACAATCACATGTAGGATGGAGGCTTATAACATCAGAGGCTTGTGTTTTCATTCACTGATGTGGTCATTGAGACAGCATGCTTGGCACTGTGGTTTTCATTCTTGCAAATGTGGAACTTCCCCCCTCCAGCATGCCTTGGATATCAGATCTGCCATATGGTAGGGGGTTATCAATAAACCACCCCTGTTGGACTGTCCAGCTTGGAACAGTGTTAGAACCACTCTGTGATCTCTGGTTTTTGTTTTTATCTTCCCTCTGTAACTCCAGATTTATCACTATTGGTTGTTGATGTGGTGATTCTTATGGAGCAAAGGATACAGAGATATTGTAAGGCATCTGTGATAACTTATTCCACCAGAAGAATTGGTGAAAGGCCAAACCATGTTTAGTTACTGCCACAGTGTTGTGTATTATTTAGGGAGGAAACGAGGGACACTTTTAAGAGAGTGAGTACAAGCATGGAGACACTGTACCTTGTATAGAAACATGTTTTATTACTGTCAGTAACTGCTGGAATCATCCATGAAAGAAGCTGACTGATAGAAAGATGTTTGGCAAGCTTCACAGCCAACCAACATCTGCCTTCTTCTGTATCATCTTGTGCCAGAGGGAGCCATACCACTTTGATGATCATGTAAAAGTGACATTATATGAAAGATAATATGAGTTGTTCAAGCACAAGCACATGTAGGATGGAGGCTCATAACATCAGGTGTTCAAGCACAAGCACATGTAGGATGGAGGCTCATAACATCAGGTGTTCAAGTACATGTAGGATGGAGACTTATAACATCAGGTGTTCAAGCACAAGCACATGTAGGATGGAGACTTATAACATCAGGTGTTCAAGCACATGTAGGATGGAGACTTATAACATCAGGTGTTCAAGCACATGTAGGATGGAGGCTTATAACATCAGGTGTTCAAGTACATGTAGGATGGAGACTTATAACATCAGGTGTTCAAGCACATGTAGGATGGAGCCTCATAACATCAGGTGTTCAAGCACAATCACATGTAGGATGGAGGCTTATAACATCAGAGGCTTGTGTTTTCATTCACTGATGTGGTCATTGAGACAGCATGCTTGGCACTGTGGTTTTCATTCTTGCAAATATGGAACTTCCCCCCTCCAGCATGCCTTGGATATCAGATCTGCCATGTGGTAGGGGGTTATCAATAAACCACCCCTGTTGGACTGTCCAGCTTGGAACAGTGTTAGAACCACTCTGTGATCTCTGGTTTTTGTTTTTATCTTCCCTCTGTAACTCCAGATTTATCACTATTGGTTGTTGATGTGGTGATTCTTATGGAGCAAAGGATACAGAGATATTGTAAGGCATCTGTGATAACTTATTCCACCAGAAGAATTGGTGAAAGGCCAAACCATGTTTAGTTACTGCCACAGTGTTGTGTATTATTTAGGGAGGAAACGAGGGACACTTTTAAGAGAGTGAGTACAAGCATGGAGACACTGTACCTTGTATAGAAACATGTTTTATTACTGTCAGTAACTGCTGGAATCATCCATGAAAGAAGCTGACTGATAGAAAGATGTTTGGCAAGCTTCACAGCCAACCAACATCTGCCTTCTTCTGTATCATCTTGTGCCAGAGGGAGCCATACCACTTTGATGATCATGTAAAAGTGACATTATATGAAAGATAATATGAGTTGCAGTTAACAGAAAAGCCCAGTCAGAGCAGATGATATGAGCCGCAGCTGATAGAAGAGCTCTGTCAGAACAGATGGTGTGAGCTGCAATTGACAGAAGAGCTCTATCAGAACAGATGATATGGGCTGCAATTGACAGAAGAGCTGTATCAGAAAAGATGATATGAGCTGCAGTTGACAGAAGCGCTCTATCAGAACAGATGGTGTGAGCTGCAGTTTATTAAAAAAAAAAGAGCTTATGTCATGCTTATATTTTGATTGTTTTTCAGTTAACAACTTGAACGTTGTAAACAGGGGATGGGATAACATTTTACATAAATACATGAGCCATGCACAAAAATTGAAGCAAGAGTTATTTTCCTTGAATGTTTTCTAGCATACGAACACATACTTTTTGTGTATATCCATCTTCCATAGATCGCTGTCAAGCTTGCACACAACTGTCTTATTCATGATGTTCAATTTAGATAGCCTTCCAGTCTGACACAAATGGCAAAGATATATACAAATTTGCTGAAAACATAAACCAGAGGTTGGAGAATTAGAAAATAAGAGCAGAGACTTGGAATTTGCCAGCGGTGTCTTGAGAGTTCTCTGGCCATAACAGCCTCAATCCTGATTGGTTGGAATGTAATGCTGCATACCAATTAATCACCAGCTAAGGTGATCTCATAGGGACAGGATGGTGGTATGTGAAGAGAACCAGTTTTTTTCACAAGTGCCTCAGTGCAAGAAAATATTCCTGATTGTGCCTTCAAACACCCCAAATTACATTCACGGGACCCAATTTTGTGTTTGATGAATCCAGCAAATTGCTGATGTAAAGATACTGGCCGAAGTATCACCAAGGGAGAGAGCTGCTGCCATACAGAGTAAGGTACATCGACATTTTCAGATATCTGAAAGGCCATTGGTTTCTGAGCAAAGGAGGTTTCTTCTGAAATAGTAATTGTGGAGGGTCTGTTATGGCCTGTCGCGGTTGTGGTGTGGAAAAATGTTGATACAACTAAGAGTTGCAGCATTATGTACCCCTAGTGGGACATTAAAGTCCATCTTCATTACCAGACTTTAAAGTTCTTCTGTCAGAGATGGCCAAAGATTTAAAAGGACCAGTGGAGATTTATTCTCTGGTACGCCATCACCTCATAAACCCTGTGCCCGGTTTTGATATGATTCATTAAATGCATTCGTTTCTCTGTGACAGGTCTCATAAGAAATGGAGTCTGGCTGGAGAGTGTTTGAAATAGTCTGAACCTTAGTGACTATGCCTCAGCAGAGGGGGGGGGGGGGTGGGGATGAAGAGAGAAGAAGAAAATCAATAACGGTTATGACGGTTATCTCAACCCCACCCTTCCTTCTTGTCTACCATAAACAAACAGCAAATTCAATCTTAGGGCCAGGACTTGTCAAACATTTCACAAAGTTATTGAGATTTGGTTCAGATTAAATCTTATCCACATTTTAAAATTCATGGTCTGGAAAGATTTAGCTCTCTTCTTCTTTTTTTTTTTTTTCCCCCCTTCGCTGTTCAGAGTAGAGTCAGAATTAACAAATACAAAATGTGATCTGATGTTTCTCTGTATGTCTGCTGATTACAGGCCTGCAGAGTTGCCAAGAATCTGATTGCTATTTCATTTTTTTAAATTTTTTTTTTTTTCTTTAAACTTTAAAAAAAATTCTAATTTGTTGTTTCCTGCAGTTTAGGAAAAGGAAATTTAAACTTCTGATTATGCTGGGCTGAGATGGCCTGTGGTTGGGCATGAATTTGTGAATTGGCAGTTAACTTCACGTGTAGATAAATTGAAATGCTTTTTTTGTTTCGTTTTGTTTTTCACATTTTCCTCAATACTTTGTTAACAAAATAAGATGTCTAGAAAATAAGATAGGCAATGCAAAAATGAAATGGGAGATAGGATGTGTTTTTCAATTCCAATTATTCCTAAATTATAACGTACAAATGGATGGTTTTTTTTTCTCAAACCATCATCATCCTGTGCTGTCTCTCTGGGGAAGGTTGGCTGAAATGGATCTCCAGTTTGATCTGCCTCCATGTTTTTTATGACACACCCAACCGGACTGGTACCCATTCATCTCTTGATGGTGTCCACATTTCTACGTCATTGTCACCTTCTTGCTTTTTTTCCCATACCAGCATATTCTGAAACTAGTTTTCAGTGTATTGTTCATTCATTCTCTTTTTTTTTTTGGGACTAGAATTGGGAAATAGCTTTATTATTCTTGTAAAGAAAGTTCTGGATCAGAGTAAGGTTACATATGCCAGTTTGAATTTTGAACGTTTTACTGTAATTTTGTGTGTTTTTTCATCCATATCCTTCAGTGGGAGGAAGGAAAAACAAAAAGTGGGTTTGTGTGTGCATCTGTGTGTTGGTTTATTTGTTTTCTCTGACCAGAGTGAAGCTTACAGAGAGGAAGTGTTGTAGTGGAAAAGAAAAGACAAGCAGTCTTATCCTTCCAAGGAGATCATGGGCATACTGTTTAGTGCCCTATTTCCCTTGACCTGACTGCATGCTAGTGGGTGATGGGGTCAGCCTGACACACCCCCCCCCCCCAATAATGGAGCCATGTCCCCCACTTTAGCAGCTGGGGGTGACTAATGATCTTCTGTTCTGGACTTGAACCATCAGCATCTGTGTGAGAGATGAGTGCAGAAGCTGGTGTGCCACTTAGACCACCCAGTTATAGCAAGCATAGAAAAGAAATTTAAAAAAACAACATGTCAGGGTTTCAGTAATAATGACGTGAGTGTTTGTTTCTGTCCTGTAGAAAGCTGCAAAATTGTTTGTGTTGTTCACAAGGGCTAACAAAAGTTAAGTGGGGAAAAATAACTAAGTTGACAAAACAATATATTTTCATTTCCTTTTCCTGCCATTTCTTTTTCTTTAAGAGGTTGCAGCTCATTAAAATCAGTAAACATTTTGGTTTTCTTTTAATATTGTTTCAGGTTCAAGACCCTCTGCTTTATTATCACTTTCCTATAGATTACAGGTAAGGGCATAGTATACATAAATTGATTATTTACCTGTCTCAACTAAAACTGCTTCAGCAGGTATGCATGTATAAGAGTGTCTGATCAGGATATGGTGAAAGTACATATGCTGTTAATTAAATTTTAAATGGTTCAAGGATTTTTTGGAAGCACATTGTATGTGAGTATATGCGCATGCTTTTTTCACATGTGCACATGTTATTCCTTGGCTAGCAAAATAGGTCTTGAAATTAACAAAGACAAAACAAAAATAATGAAACTTCTCATTAACCCAGAAGGAAAAATATACGTAGAAGGAACAGTTGTTGATGAAATAAACCAATTTGCATACCTTGGCAGCTACATAGACCAGGATGGTGACACCAGAAAGGAAGTTAGAATTAGAGTTGCAAAAGCAGCATTGTCCTTCAAAAATCTTGAGAACGTATGAAATTCAAAAGTTATAAGCACAAAAACCAAGTTTATTCACTTCAAGTGTGATATCCACCCTCATTTATGCATGCAAAAGCTGGAAAACAACTAAAGAAATAGACAAGAAATTAGACTTTTTTGAAAACAACAGCCTAAGGAAAATACTTGGCATCAAGCGGAACGAATTCAAGAACTATGCAGAGATAAGACAGATGAACAAACAACAACCTGTCTCATGGGTGATCAGAAAAAGAAAGTGGACATATGTTAGTCACGTGATGAGAAGAAACAATCAGAGAATCCCAAAACAAACTATCAAGTGGAGCACAACAGGCCAAAGAAGAAGTGGTTGACCACATGAAATTCTAAGGAGGACATTGTATCTAGTTTTATGTCTTTGGTCACCTTTGGTGTTTAGTTTTATGTCTTTGGTCATCTTTGGTGTTTAGTTTTATGTCTTTGGTCATCTTTGGTGTTTAGTTTTATGTCTTTGGTCACCTTTGGTGTCTAGTTTTATGTCTTTGGTCATCTTTGGTGTTTAGTTTTGTGTCATGGGTCATGTTTTATGTCTTTGGTCATCTTTGGTGTCTAGTTTTACATCTTTGGTGTCTAGTTTTATGTCTTTGGTCACCTTTGGTGCCTAGTTTTACATCTTTGGTGTCTAGTTTTGTGTTTTTGGTCACCTTTGGTGTCTAGTTTTATGTCTTTGGTCATATTTGATATCTAGTTTTATGTCTTTGGTCATCTTTGGTATTTAGTTTTATGTCTTTGGTGTTTAGTTTTATGTCTTTGGTCACCTTTTGGAATCTAGTTTTGTGTCATTGGTCTCCAGAAGTTTTGATATGTGACATCTTTGGTGTTTCATTTTAAAACTTTGGGCTTCTGTGGTGTCTGGTTTTATGTCTCTGACCATCTTTCTGTTTTTGTAGTTCTACAGGTTTACAGGCTATAAATGTAGTTTCAGCCACTTCTTTTTATTTATTGTTGCCCTTTTTTTTATCTTGCTTGTTCCAAGCTGGACAGTCCAACTTGGACTGGGGGTTTACCAATAACCCCCTTCCCACATGGCAGATCTGACATCCAAGGCGTGCTTTAGCAATTATGTTGTGCTTGCACAAAAATTCAACATTTGAATTTGTTACTTTTATATATAATGTTGGGAATGAAGCAAAGATCTTACAAGGTGTGTGTACACTTATCCTGGAAGTGAAGATGGTGAAACTAGAATAATGGCATTGGTCATGAGTTCAGCAAGCTGTAGCTATCCAAGAATAGTACACCATTGTGCTTGAGATAACAAGCTGGTGTGTTCCTTCAGCCTGCTTGCAATGGTCTGTGTTGGTGGAGCCCACTTAGAAGCTTATTTTCTGGCTCTGGGTTTCATCACCCCGCAACGCAACTATTCTATCTGCTGGCCATCGTACATTATTCTTGTGCTTCAGCATGCACATGACATTGGCTGCAAACAATAGTTTGTTGTGTCCAGGAGATGTTGGGGACGGTCTACTCATATTTGACCTGGACTGTTGTCTTTGAACTAATACATGTAACTTCAGTGACTTTCATGCAGTTGTTTGTTACATGCAGTCATTCTATGTTGCCAGCCCCATTTGTGAGATTTTACTGGGTTTTGTTTTCTTTCAAATAGATCGAATAATTTACGTAGATAAGTCCATTTTCAGTACCCGAGGCTGAAGAATACGTCGTCGACAGAGTGTTTATAGCAGGGCCGTGGAGTCGCTGTTGCAAAGCTTTGATTCTGACGCCTGTTTTTTTTTTCTGCTGCCTAGCTCCTTCATGACTGCTACAGTTCTGCTGTTTGAAGCAGTAAAAATAAAGCGTCTCTGGTTATGACTGGCATGAAAACCTTAGAATGAATACAGGCCAACGCTTAGACCCAGAAAAAAATATCAAGCACTGTATACTTAGATACTGTATGTTCACACAGATCTTTCCTAGTTGTCAGCTTCTGTGTAGGCCGTGTATGGTCTCGTCTTGAAGTGCAGGTGACCGTCGTCTTCTTGTACGTGTGCCTTCATGCAGCGCTGCTCTGTGTGACAGATGTTAAAAAAGTGAAATAGATAGTTCTCTCCCGGATGTATCTCGGGTTCTCCGTTCGGTGATGACAGAAGTGTTTGTTTAGCCGTACGAGAGCATGTTTTTTTTCAGTTTATAACAGTGCCAAGTCATGCCCTGGCGATTTGAGACTAACCACGTGAGTGTTCAGAAACATACGAATATAGCAGGTTCTCACTTATCCGGTCGCTGCGGGGCTGTACCTTTTGGCCGGATAAACGAATGGTCGGTTAATCTGAAAACACATTATGCTCATTTCAGGACTATATGTTGAATTATTATTATTAATTATTATTATTTATTATTATGTACGGTGCCAGGCAGCGTTGGTGATCATGCTTCTCCGCCTTGTGTGGTCTGTGTTGTGTCATTGGTCTCCAGAAGTTTTGATATGTGACATCTTTGGTGTTTCATTTTAAAACTTTGGGCTTCTGTGGTGTCTGGTTTTATGTCTCTGACCATCTTTCTGTTTTTGTAGTTCTACAGGTTTACAGGCTATAAATGTAGTTTCAGCCACTTCTTTTTATTTATTGTTGCCCTTTTTTTTATCTTGCTTGTTCCAAGCTGGACAGTCCAACTTGGACTGGGGGTTTACCAATAACCCCCTTCCCACATGGCAGATCTGACATCCAAGGCGTGCTTTAGCAATTATGTTGTGCTTGCACAAAAATTCAACATTTGAATTTGTTACTTTTATATATAATGTTGGGAATGAAGCAAAGATCTTACAAGGTGTGTGTACACTTATCCTGGAAGTGAAGATGGTGAAACTAGAATAATGGCATTGGTCATGAGTTCAGCAAGCTGTAGCTATCCAGGAATAGTACACCATTGTGCTTGAGATAACAAGCTGGTGTGTTCCTTCAGCCTGCTTGCAATGGTCTGTGTTGGTGGAGCCCACTTAGAAGCTTATTTTCTGGCTCTGGGTTTCATCACCCCGCAACGCAACTATTCTATCTGCTGGCCATCGTACATTATTCTTGTGCTTCAGCATGCACATGACATTGGCTGCAAACAATAGTTTGTTGTGTCCAGGAGATGTTGGGGACGGTCTACTCATATTTGACCTGGACTGTTGTCTTTGAACTAATACATGTAACTTCAGTGACTTTCATGCAGTTGTTTGTTACATGCAGTCATTCTATGTTGCCAGCCCCATTTGTGAGATTTTACTGGGTTTTGTTTTCTTTCAAATAGATCGAATAATTTACGTAGATAAGTCCATTTTCAGTACCCGAGGCTGAAGAATACGTCGTCGACAGAGTGTTTATAGCAGGGCCGTGGAGTCGCTGTTGCAAAGCTTTGATTCTGCCGCCTGTTTTTTTCTTTCTGCTGCCTAGCTCCTTCATGACTGCTACAGTTCTGCTGTTTGAAGCAGTAAAAATAAAGCGTCTCTGGTTATGACTGGCATGAAAACCTTAGAATGAATACAGGCCAACGCTTAGACCCAGAAAAAAATATCAAGCACTGTATACTTAGATACTGTATGTTCACACAGATCTTTCCTAGTTGTCAGCTTCTGTGTAGGCCGTGTATGGTCTCGTCTTGAAGTGCAGGTGACCGTCGTCTTCTTGTACGTGTGCCTTCATGCAGCGCTGCTCTGTGTGACAGATGTTAAAAAAGTGAAATAGATAGTTCTCTCCCGGATGTATCTCGGGTTCTCCGTTCGGTGATGACAGAAGTGTTTGTTTAGCCGTACGAGAGCATGTTTTTTTTTCAGTTTATAACAGTGCCAAGTCATGCCCTGGCGATTTGAGACTAACCACGTGAGTGTTCAGAAACATACGAATATAGCAGGTTCTCACTTATCCGGTCGCTGCGGGGCTGTACCTTTTGGCCGGATAAACGAATGGTCGGTTAATCTGAAAACACATTATGCTCATTTCAGGACTATATGTTGAATTATTATTATTAATTATTATTATTTATTATTATGTACGGTGCCAGGCAGCGTTGGTGATCATGCTTCTCCGCCTTGTGTGGTCTGTGTTGTTTCCGATTAGTTCAGATGCATTTATTTTTCGTGCCACTTGGTCAGTCCACTGAGATATTTTTCTCCTGACCTTACTCTCATCCCCCCCCCCTTCCCCCTTTTCAGTTCTCCAGTAACTACTAGGTTCTCCAACTTCTGTCTTCTCATGACATTTCCAGGACATTTTGACCGTCAGTTTTTGTTGTTGTTGTTGTAAATCGTTTAAACTAGTTTGAGTTGTTCTGAAGCTTCTCTGTGGAGTTGTTCTGAAGCTTCTCTGTGGAGTTGTTCTGAAGCTTCTCTGTGGAGTTGTTCTGAAGCTTCTCTGTGGAGCTGTTCTGAAGCTTCTCTGTGGAGCTGTTCTGAACCTTCTCTGTGGAGCTGTTCTGAAGCTTCTCTGTGGAGCTGTTCTGAACCTTCTCTGTGGAGCTGTTCTGAACCTTCTCTGTGGAGCTGTTCTGAAGCTTCTCTGTGGAGTTGTTCTGAAGCTTCTCTGTGGAGCTGTTCTGAAGCTTCTCTGTGGAGTTGTTCTGAAGCTTCTCTGTGGAGTTGTTCTGAAGCTTCTCTGTGGAGCTGTTCTGAAGCTTTTCTATGGAGCTGTTCTGAAGCTTCTCTGCGGAGCTCTTCCTTTGTTTTGTCTGTCCAGTGTATTTGTTGCGTCTTTCGCCAGACCCGCATCTCTGTTGCTTCCAGTTTCATTGTCATATTTTTGCGGACTGTCCAAGTTTCACAGCCATATAGCAATACTGGCTCTATTAAAAAAAAGTTAAAGGTAACCCTGTCATGCCTTAGAGGCAAATAGGGATATGGTGTTAGTGCCCATATTTTCCTTGACATGTCAGCACACTAGAGGGTGATATGATCAGTATCAAGCCTGGCCGCCTTATATAGCAATACTGGCTCTATACGGTACTGTGATACTATTTTTCCTCACTTTTAGGGGCATCTTTTATGATAGTCTCTTCATTATGGCGTTAAAAACCTGCCTCGACCTTTCCATTGCGTGATTATATTTCATTGATGCACTTGCCGTCAGATTTGACCGTTGTTCTGGGGTAGTTGGTTTATGTCAGTGTCTCCCGGTTTTGAGAGGGTGTTGCACTATGTTTGTTTCTTGTTGGTATTGCCGTTGTTTGTAATGCCTCTCTTGATGTTTTCACTGTATGATGAGAATAGATCAGGTAACGAGCAGTACCTCACCCTTGTCTTTCTCCTCGTTTTATATCCTGATGCTCACCTGTGTCATTGTTCTTGCGGCTGTTATTCAGTAGTAAATGGTTTTGATCCTTCTTCAGCGATCTGTTTTGTTGTCAAACAAAGCAACTTTAATTCGTACGTCAAGCAGACAAGTTAAAAAATAAACAGCAGGAGACAGCCCTAGTGATGTGGACTGAACATAAATGCGTGTTTAGTATTTGTGTGTGTAAAAAGACTTGATATATGTAACTTATTACTTACTTAGAAAATCAGTTATCTTCTTTTGTCTTTGTTATTTTTTTAAAAAAATTTTATTTCGGAAGCCTTTTTTCGACAGTCTGTCCTCTCAGTACAAATTATGTACATGTTTTTTAGTGCATTATTCCACTTCTCAGTACAAATTATTTCCATGTTTTTTAGTGCATTATTCCACTTCTCAGTACAAATTATTTCCATGTTTTTTAGTGCATTATTCCACTTCTCAGTACAAATTATTTCCATGTTTTTTAGTGCATTATTCCACTTCTCAGTACAAATTATTTCCATGACTAGTACAATATTCCACCTCCCAGTGCACCTTACCAATGTTTTCAGCGCCTTTTTTGCCTCCAAGTCTTACTTCATTTTTATTTTCCGACATTGTCTTTTCCCGAGTATGATCACATGTTACAGTATTGTAACATTCACAGAAACTATGATCACTTATTACAGTACTGTAACAGTCACAAGAAATATGATCACTTATTACAGCACTGTAACAGTCAAAGGAACTATGATCACTTATTACAGCACTGTAACAGTCACAGGAACTATGATCACTTATTACAGCACTGTAACAGTCACAGGAACTATGATCACTTATTACAGCATTGTAACAGTCACAAGAAATATGATCACTTATTACAGCACTGTAACAGTCAAAGGAACTATGATCACTTATTACAGCACTGTAACAGTCACAAGAAATATGATCACTTATTACAGCACTGTAACAGTCACAAGAAATATGATCACTTATTACAGTACTGTAACAATTTCACGAAATATGGTCGCTTATTACAGCACTGTAACAGTCACAAGAAATATGATCACTTATTACAGCACTGTAACAGTCACAAGAAATATGATCACTTATTACAGCACTGTAACAGTCACAAGAAATATGATCACTTATTACAGCACTGTAACAGTCACAGGAAATATCACTTATTACAGCACTGTAACAGTCACAAGAAATATGATCACTTATTACAGCACTGTAACAGTCCCAAGAAATATGATCACTTATTACAGCACTGTAACAGTCACAAGAAATATGATCACTTATTACAGCACTGTAACAGTCTGAGGAGGCATGATTCACCCTCTGGAGAAATCGAGAACGGATTAAGCGGCGGCCGGTTAAAGCGAGAGGGAATACATACTGTACCAACCTAAACAGATTCGTTCTATACATATCTCAACAGGGACATTTTCCCTGTTTAGCGAAAAGATCGTAGTTTCACATGCTTCGCTTTCACATATGAGCCGAGCTTATGCTAGAGATTCACTTACGAGGCGAGCTTATGTTAGAGATTCACATACGAGCCGAGCTTATGTTAGAGATTCACATACGAGCCGAGCTTATGTTAGAGATTCACATACGAGCCGAGCTTATGTTAGAGATTCACTTACGAGGCGAGCTTATGTTACAGATTCACATACGAGCCGAGCTTATGTTAGAGATTCACATACGGGCCGAACTATATTAGAGATTCACATTTGAGCCGAGCTTATGTTAGAGATTCACATACGAGCCGAGCTTATGTTAGAGATTCACATACGAGCCGAGGTTATGTTAGAGATTCACATACAAGCCAAGCTTATGTTAGAGATGCACATACGAGCCAAGCTTATGTTAGAGGTTCATTTACGAGGCGAGCTTATGTTAGAGATTCACATACGAGCCGAGCTTATGTTAGAGATTCACATACAAGCCGAGCTTATGTTAGAGATTCACATACGAGCCGAGCTTATGATAGAGATTCACATACGAGCCGAGCTTATGTTAGAGACAGCACATTTGAAGAGAAAAAGAAAAAAATATTTCACAAATGCATGAGACATAAGCACTCTTGGAAGCCCAAATTGTCGGTGCATTAAAATTTCTGCTTTATTTTCTGAATTCCCTGGATCCATACATTTGACTGCTATTTTTGTATAATCTATTTTATAGGGCACAGTTTTGCTCTTTTGTGGAAAGAAATTGCTGATTAGTTTATGGTTGTTTATGCCTTAGCAAAGGGGAGAGAAGTATGCTCTGTGTCCGTTCTCTCACGTCATCTCTCTAGAAACCAGTAATGCCGTGGCGCGCGTTTTATCTGTTTGTATTAATTTCTTAGAGTTGACGTCAGTCTGTCTGGCTGGGAACATATACTTATTAGAGCTGGTGAAGTTATTGATAAGAAAGGCCACTTAAGGGCCCCTGACAAGGGTCCAGGGCGGTCTTGTCAGGCGACGCTGCCGGAGAATTGATAGCTTCGCAGCTAGATTTCATTAACTAGGCCGCAGCTGGGGCTCCAGTCCGATTCTTCATGTTGGAAATAAGTCGTTAAATTCGACCCCTACATCATAAACTTATCAGCGACCCCAATAATGTTGTGTATCTCAGCAGGGGGCGAGACTTCCATCTTTTCTCTCTCTCTCTCTCCCCCCTCTCTCTTTCTCTCGCAAACCATCACTCAGATCTATACCTCCAGAGTGCATTGCAACAAAAACATCAGCACACTTAATAACAACGACTGCAGTCCAGACAGGCCAAAGTTTATTTCCTCTATTCACCTTCCTTTCTCCTGCGCCCCCCCCCCCCTTTTTTTTTCACTCTCGCCCATTTTTTTTTTTTTTGTAAAGGGAAAAAAAAACGATAAATGCGTTTCCATAAGACATCCAAAATAATGGAAGACACAAATGGAAAGAGGAAAGGGGAATGGAATGATAAAATGTACATAATCTGTGTCATTTTTGAACGAGCTGTTTTATCCTGGCCAGCCATCCTCCTCCTGCCTGCTCCCTGTTCCCAAAGCCTCTTACTCCAAAAATCCGTTTGCTAGACTCTCCCCCAGCATTTTGTTCCCCCATTCCGTCTATTTAACGACCGTTGATTATGGAAGTGCAAATTTGGGGCGAGAGTTCCATGGGAATCCGACTTGATCAATATCATTAAATTGCTGACCTCCGTCGGCTGGCGGGGAGAAATGAGAGCGAAAAACAGAAATAGCTCAAATCTGGCCAGTAGAAAGTGGAATGGACAGGGGAAATGGAAGAAGAGGAATGTAAAGAAAGAGATGCAGCGGACGTTGAGTCCCCCCCCCCCCCCCAATACTCCAGGGGATGCTGAGAGTTGTGTAAATTGTACGACTGCCTATACGTAATGCTGTATGTGTTAGCGTGAGTAGGGAGGGAGGCGGAACGCATGGGGCGTAGAATGTTTGAGAATTTTTTTTTCTTTCTTTTTTTTTTTTTAAGGGAGCGAAAGAGGAGGCCAGAGAAGACTGAAACGAGGAGGGTAGTTTTGGAAAATGAGAGATGAGGTGTGGAAATTTTTCCTAGGCGGTGTCATGTCCTGTATCTCGGCACGGCGTGAAAAATGGAGTGATTACGAAAAGCAATCACCCCATGGTCGGGACGCTTGTCTTGTCCCGCTGTGCAGCGCCCCCCTCCCCTCCCCTGTCATGACACCGCTGCTGGTGTGAGAAATACTGGCCTCTGACCCCGGCTTACAAAACGTCCTGATTAACATTTAGAAAATGGAGTCGTTACTTTCACCCGTTTGGTACGGCGTAATTTGACAGTGTTTCTCCGGGACTGGGGGGAAACTTGTAAATGATGTTTCATTCCCAGCCACTGTCTCTGTTCCTACATCTTTGCCCTTTCATTCTTTGCCAGAGCATAGGTCATCGCCAGTAGATTCCCATCATGACTTGTCTTCAAAGCCTTTGTTTTTCCTCGGGCCCCGTCCACCCTCTTTTTAAAAACTTTTCTCATAATCCATATAATGCCTGCCTGTACTTATGCTTTTGCCTGTGTTTTTTTTTTTTAGTTGTTGTCAGTCTGTCCCTGTGGGCTTCGATGTCAGCTTTGTCTGGGAACTCTAAAGGCGTGTTTCTATTGCACGAGCACAACAAATTATTTTTTCCCACGGAGGTACATTTTACTCTTTGCTCTTATTTGGAACTTCCTGGAACTGCCAACTATTGTTCTTTTGCAGTCAACATCTTAATGATGTCGGGGGAGTGGATTACTATGACTATCTTGACGACCGTCCCTCTCCTCCCCCCCCCTCCCCAGGCTGGGTCAAAGAAACGAACTACTTGGTAGGCTCCACCACCAAAAAAAAAACCCGGGCGAACGTTGTGTAAGCTAAAGAAGAACATTGATGATGTGGGATAGCTAGGTGAAGTTTAGTGGGCCTCCTACTTTGTAACAGTGCCAGCTGCCCAACAGTCAGTCTGTGTCATCTAGTAAAATCTACTGTATTCATCCATTCTGTCAACCGTAACAAACCTGGCCTTTTCGGGCAAATACATCCACTTCACTTTTTTTTTTAAAAAAACTTTTCTGTTACTTGGGTCTGTCTGTTGGGGTCTCAGTGTTGGACTTTTGAGGTTAACGTGAGTTGTATCAAGAGATATGCTTCGCGAGAAATATGCAGCAAATGCGTGAACAAGTACACTAAACAAATAGCAAAGAATCTCGGTTAAAAGTGGCACAGCTGCCGAAAACTAGCTAAAACAGTAACATAAAGACCAGTCAGAATTTCTTGGACATATCATGAGAGAAGATAAGTTCGAAAAACCTGGCAGTCACTGGAAAAGTCGAGGGAAAAGGAAGAGAAGGAAGGCAGAGATAAAATTATATGAAGGAGCCGGACCAAAATGACACCGGAAAGTAGTATTTTATTTGATTAGACACACCAAGGCCAGCCTGTGACAATGGGTAGCAGAGAAATGTAGGAAGGCAGATGCGACCAGGCGTGATACTGACCACATGACACTTTTATGTGTTTGAAGGTCGTGGAAATACACGCATAGCACCTTATCCCCAGTAGGCCGTAATGGTATGGAAGCGGGGATTTTACCTTTACTTTACCTTTTACCCCAAGGGTTACATACGATGGAGGAGCATGATCACCAGAACAGTTCCGCATGGATGTGATGAATGAATCTGTTACCTTGGTTGCTTATGAACGTTATTGTTGAAGCTGAAATACACAGTGAATGTCGAATAGTTAAGTGCCCGTGCTAAAGCTTCATAGCTGAACGCATACTAATAATAACTCTAATAATTAAACAGGAGATATTTCAAGCAAGGACCATGTCCTCATCAGTCACAGGACAGCTGAAGAGCTACAAAGTAGAGACAAGAAGGCAGCTTTCGCCATGTCCTGTCACATCACCCGCCCAGCACTTGTGCAGTTTTGTCTGGAACTTATTTTTTTCACAGAGTTTTCGTTTTCTGTATATAGCCTTCGATGTAATATGATATTGGAGGCAGGGAAGGTGCTGTTTGATTTGACAGCCGGTCATCCATAGCTGACATGCTAGCGTCAGGGTTAGCGAACCGTGGCCGACCAAGACCCTGTCCCAGCTCTCAGTTGGTTCACTCAGAAACAGGCCTAGCCTTAGTCCCCATGATGCTTTTTTTTAATATCCACCCAGGGCCTGAGAAAATAGCGGCCCTAACTGGTCTCAAATCTGCTGCGAAGAACTCCAGGCTTGTAACTCAAGACAGATAGAAGAAGAAGAAGATGTGACCCTGTGTGTTTATTTCTAACACAGACTATGATTACACTCAACAAAGGAAAGATATCCGTTTGACAAACAATCATTGATCCTTGTAAAGCTAAATATGTATACCCCCAAAAAAATGTATGAAGGGAGAGTTTGAAGAAAATTCTAAGTTAACAAAAGTTCACTAAAACAACGGCTTTTTTTTCAGAGATTGAATTCCATACGCCCGCCCACCCGCCATATTTTTGTTCCCATTTTAGATACTCTCGCAGAAGAACTTCTGCATCAGAACTGGTGTCGAAATTAAGTAAGAGTTAGAGAAGGCATTCTGATCTTACATGTGAGGAGTTCTGGGTGTATGTGAGGAGTTACGTTCTGTGTCCTGATATCTTGTTTGTGTGAGGAGTTGTGTCCCACTGTCTTGTGTGTGTGAGTTCTGTGTCCCACTGTCTTGTGTGTGATACAGTGTTTATACAGTTTGGTATCATAGCTTTACTGCAGTGGCACCGTGTATACACTAATTATTGTATATCTAGTGTGTGAGAGGAATTAAATTCTGTGTCCCATTGCCTTTTGGGAGTTAAATTCTGCTTGTAATGAGCTATATCTTTTGCCTGTAATGAGCTATATCTTTTGCTTGTAATGAGCTATATCTTTTGCTTGTAATGAGCTATATCTTTTGCTTGTAATGAGCTATATCTTTTGCTTGTAATGAGCTATATCTTTTGCTTGTAATGAGTTATATCTTTTGCCTGTAATGAGTTATGGCTCAGTCAGGATATAGTCCGAGAAAGGAGGAATTTGTCCAGACATTCAAAAAGAAGCACTAGCTTTTGTGTTTTGAACAAAGGTCTTTGGGGGGGGGGGGAGGATGGGAGGTAGGAATGTTTACTTTAGCCAAACCATGTCATCCTACAGAAATCTCTTTATCCTTCTCTTACATGTGCTTTTCGCTTCTAAATTCTAGAACTTCTCTCCATTTCTTGTGTGCCCTAATTTCAGGGTATAATGGTGAGTTCCCGGAACGT
Organism: Achatina immaculata; assembly: GCA_009760885.1. Taxonomy (NCBI): domain Eukaryota; kingdom Metazoa; phylum Mollusca; class Gastropoda; order Stylommatophora; family Achatinidae; genus Lissachatina; species Lissachatina immaculata. The sequence goes on from CM019716.1 coordinate 77,783,686, forward strand.
AAACCTGAGTTTTGTCGCCAGTGGTGAGACTCGAGGATTAATGAAAGCCTCATGTTCTTAAAGTTAAGATTACACGAATTGAGACAACGACCACAAAGGCTTGATATATTGCAGTTTACACTGATTGTATGTTGCTATTTTGAAGTAGATGGAGGTGCGTGGTTCAGTTTTAGAAAACAGTGAAAAGAGTGAGGTAAACTGGGAAGAAGCAAGAATGGCGAAAAGTAAGATGAACACGTGTAAATGAAGAGCATACGACAATCCAGTATTTCGGCAAAAGGCCGAATGTATCAGTTCATGGATCAGTTACAAAAACAACATAATAGATGAAAGCATTAATAAAAAATATCCTCCTTGTAAAGAAAGACGGGCACAAAATGCAAGTGTTTTTATCTATTGTCTTGTTTTTGTATATGATCATTGAAAAGGGCTTTTGCCCTAAATATTTGAGTGTTCCATGTTCTTCATATATGCCTACTCATTTTACTTTTCACCATATTTCAATCTAGCACCTACATCCAGTTCATTACTAGAACTAGTTTTACTGCAGTGGTCACTCGTCTTGTGTTCTGTGTTGATTTAGAAAGGTGGACAGTCTCGATCTGTGGGTCAGTGTTTTGTTTTCTGCTGCAGTGGATGTTTGGCTTCTTCCAGCGTTACCATAATTAATACGCATTTCTCTTGTAAATTTCCACCAGAACTGGAGTACTGAAGGTGTATGAGCGTTGCTAATCTTCTTCTTCTTCTGTTGCCTGTTTTCAGCTGCAGACATTTTGAGGATCAGAGTCCAGTCGGATGTGTTGTCATGTCTTTTCTCTTCAGGGCGTCATATACTGGGCTGATCGACCGTTTTCGTCATCTTTCTCTGGATTCTGACTCCCTGCCCCCCTCCCCCCCCCCCTCTCTCTCTCTCTCTCTGTTTGTGCTGATGAATGACAAAGATTTCTGACTTTAATCATAAATCCACTTTTCCGTTCCTCTGGCGTCCGTCTCAGAACATGCCGCGCCGAATCGATGGTCCAAGTATTTAGTTGGAGCTGTAATCAGCTTAATTAATGCCCCCCCCCCCCCCGCCCCAAAGACTGTCGCATCCCGCCAAACCCTACACTCTTACATTTCTAAGAATTTCACGTTTTCACCTCAAAAATGAAGGAAACGATGAAGGGTGAGAGAGGAAAAACTCGAGAGAATGCGATGGATGAAAAAAAAAACCAAAAAAAAAATGGGTGAAGGAAGCGAGAGGTGAAGCTGGGTTTCTTGTCCACATAATAAAATACAATTTATTCTTTCCATTTTTTTTTTAACCTGGCCCTTAAAAAAAGTTTCTTCCCCCCCTTTTTTTTTGTTGAAATTCTCCAATGTGACGCAGTGTCGCGCAGGGCATACCATTAGAGCGATTGGAAAGATCTGATTAATCGAGGAAAACCTAGCCCAGCATACAGAGCTCCGCGTAAGCAAATTTGACAGGGAGCGTCATTAAGAGGGGACGCTAATGAATAATTTGGGGGTTCCAGGCACAAGTGCTGCCCCCTTTCATTATTGAAATGTAATATTAAATTCATCTACATCGCGGCTATCACCTCTCTCCCCGGAACGTTGAAGGTATTAAAGGAGGGTGTTGAAAGATTGAAAAACCTGGAAAGAGGAGGGGGGTGAGTGGGAAGCGGTGCGGAGTGGGGGCAGAATACTTGGAGCCAGGGTGACAAGCAGGACGTTTACCCTTCTGCAATTATTTCTTCTCAGTTTTGGAGCGCTATAAAGAAAATACAGAGATGGAGGAGGAGGAAAGGGAGGGGGGGGGTTAGGGTCTGGGCACAAATTGGAGGCGGTGAGAGGAGACCTTTTTTTTTTTTTTAGTCAGAATTAGAGAAGCAACTAAAAAATGAGGAGAGTGTAGACAAGTTGTAGAGGTGGATTTTTATGTTTGAAAAGAGCTGGACTAGAGATGAGCTCCGCAGTGAACTGAGTGGAAGGAGTTTGGTCTTTAGTATGGAGGCCGAGAGGAAGTACGGGCAGGAAGCTGAAGGTAGAAGGGATTTGCTTGGGAACAAATCTAGTGATGCCTTTTAGTGTAAGGCTTCCTTCTGTTTTCTGTCATGACAGCGAGAACTTGCAAGTCGGTGGGAGACTCCCCCTCTCCAAGACTCGGCGATTTTTTTCTGGGTTGAAGTTCGGCTTGTAGTGTGTCTGGGATAGCGAGAGAAGTCTCTTACTCTGCTGCTGACTGGTACAGCGAGAGAAATCTCTTACTCTGCTGCTGACTGGTACAGCGAGAGAAATCTCTTACTCTGCTGCTGACTGGTACAGCGAGAGAATGCTGCTGACTGGTACAGCGAGAGAAATCTCTTACTGTGCTGCTGACTGGTGCAGACTCTGTTGGAGCAGAAGGTGAAGGAAGGTTATAGAAAAGAAAGGAGTTGAATACATTTCATCTACAAGTCAAGGGATATTAAGATCTCTGCCCATCGTCACTACAATCCACTGTTTATGAAAGTAAAATCTTGCGTTTTCAGATGTGAGGTATTTTAAGAGAGACCAGTTATATCACAGAGGAAGGGCAAGGAGGGAGAGAGCAATGTTCCTGGTCAAATAAATCAGACTCGGGTTGTGCGTATGTGTCTGTAGGTATTGAGGGGGGGGGGGGAAGGCTATGAGGGTCAAAGAAACCTTCATTTTGCCGAGATTCTTGCTTTCTTCGCCGGAGCAGGGCTAATTCTCTTCTCTACCCCTCTCCCCCCACCCCCGAAATCATAGACATTTTTTCCCCTCTTGATTCAGAAATTCACAAAGAAACTGTTCCTGGAATAGTTGGTAGAATCATAATATCAGCAGCTTTAGAGACGATGTCCTGACAGGCATGGACGATCATGCTTCCTCCGTTCGTACAGGCATGGGTGTCGCTGATAAAAGCAAAGACGACCATGCTGAGGTGATGGCTTGCTTGTCCATTTCGGTGGACCAGAGCTGGTGGAGAGCCTAGCTTACGCTTTCTCGTGTACCCAGTTACAAACTGAAATGCGGTATCAGTGTGGCTTACAGCGTAGGACTGGCGTAGTGGCGGTGGAGCCAGATTCATCCTACATAGGCCCTCTTCACGATGCTGCTACAGTCTCCGTGGGTAAATTAGCTGTGTCTCAACGCCTGCACTACGTCAGCTGATAAGAACCACAGCTTTCAGTTGGAGGGAGACTGTAAGAGAAAGAAGGCATTTACGGATGTGACCTGTTGGTTTTTGTTGCCTTTAAACAAACTTCCTGCTTTCAGGTTTAAAGTTTCTCTCTTATACAAAACGCCTGCATACTATTTGGTTATTTTCCCCCGTGCCATTTGCAATACATTTGAAAGTTCCCGCAATTTTCGTTGAGAATTTTGTGTTTCTGGTTGTCTGACAGGTTGCATGAATTTCTATACTTGCAAGTACGTTTAGTTTACAGCGAGAATTTCTGTACTCGTCTGTACATTTACAGCAAGAATTTCTATACTTGTCTGTGCGTTTGCAGAAAGAATTGTTATACTTGCCTATATGTTTAAAGAAAGATTTTCTATACTTGCCTGTACGTTTACAGCTAGAATTTGTACACTTCCTTATACGTTTAAAGAAGGCTTTTCTATACTTTCTTGTACGCTTACAGAAAGAATTTCTGTACTTGCCTGTACGTGTACATTTTGAATTGTTCCTTGTTGGCTGTGTTTGAAGACGGTGAACAGCGGGATGTGACACTAGTGTCTTGTTACATGCATGGGTCAGAAACAGTGAAGGAACTGTTGTACCTACTTTATCTTTTCCAGTAGTTTTACTCTGTTTCTACTGTGAGTCATTTAAACTGCTCCAAAAAATAGCATCTAGGATACTAGCTGCAGTCATAATATTTTGTTATATGAGATATTAGTTATTGGCGAACTATTTTGCGAGCCCTATGTGACGTTTAATGGCACGGGAAGGATATAAGATATAAGATAAGAAGATATTAGTTGCAGTCATAATATTCTGTTATATAAGGTTCTAGTTGTAGGTATAATTTCCTGTGGTATGTATGATACTAGTTGCAGTCATAATAGTCTGTTATCTAGGATTGTGGTCCTAGTTTTGTGTATCCTAATGAACATTTCTATTTCTGTTTTCCTTGCGCTAAGGAAAATTTCTCTGCTTATAGTTCTGTCTGACTTCATAGACTGTACTGCACGGAAAATATATAAGAATGTGAGAGAAAAGAATTAACGCCAACAAAATAAAATGTTACACCGCCCATTATGAGGGCACTTTCCTGTGTTCTCTTGTCTGTCTGCCTACAGTTATAATGTACGGCAGGAACGTATATATTTACGCGCATACAGTGGTCTTCGGGCTGTGTGTCTTGTCGCCTCGTGCCAATAATCTGTCTGCCACTGTGTCTGCCTTGCATGTCTGTGTGAGTCATAAGTTATGTTTCTTGGGCTGCTCAGAATGCCGTTTGGTGCTATTTCAGGAGCATCTTCAGAATTGATGTATTTCTGATTCCTATCATAACGCTTTGTTCTCCGGGCCCCAATCTATCGTCGGACGTATGCTTCCACTGGGACAGTGTCAGACGTCGTGCCTTCCAGCATCAAGCCATTTCCGTATTGTGTATGTTGTCTTTCTTTCTTTCTTTCTTTTTTTCTTTCTTTCTTTCTTTCTTTCGCTTGACATTGGAGTAATTAGTACAACAATTAGTATATATTTTATCCCTAAAACTGTGATTTTTCGGCTTCAAAGAACACCAGCTCGCAAGTTCTAGAGAGACTGAAAATATATATATTTTATAGAGAGAGGAGAGTGTATTTGACCAGTGGATTGTATCTTTCCTTTTTTTACATGATTGTGTGCAGAAAGTAGTCTTATGTTCGGTCTCAGAGGCTATGATGAAGTATCGTGTCCGGAACGATTGAGTTGTTTCATGTAGATTTTTTTTATGTTAGTCAGAATACACAGTTTAATGTTAACAGATGTGCCCAGAAGGCATGTACTCAGATATCACAGATATCTTCAGAATGGTATCAACTATGTAACACTGAGGCCAAGTTATTGGCTTGGCGAAACTCTGCAAGATGCCAGTCTTCACTACTCCATACAGGAGCTACGAAAAGCAGCTCAGTGTATCCGAGAGACAGAACTACAAAACCATGAATGCTGACGAAGAATATGTAGATTTCTTTTAACAGGAGTATAAAGCAGGAAAAGCGAAGTGCACGTCATCATCCTCTGATGTACTGCGAGTTGCAGGATATGAAGCTCTGGTAGTCGCGTATACAAAGGCTGTAAAAGAATGCTTCAGTCCGAGTTACTTTACTGAGCGAAGACCTGACTAGGATCAACACTTACTCCATAATACCATCATTTGTTGACCCGCGGCGGTCCGACCTCTCGCGACCTCTGGCCAGCCTGGCTAGAAAGGGAGTCTTGACCAAAGGACGGCCAATTAATTGGGTGACCAGCGCTGGCCTCCCGCCTGATGGATCTTCTCATCATCGGGCAGCGGCCGGTCAACAAGGCCTCGGCTAACTCTATCATGTCTTATCCGTCCGGATCGCAGGGAAGAAATTAGAAGTTGGCATCTTTTAACCCGGTCTCATTTCTCTTCGTCCCTTCCGCGACTTGTGATGGATAATACTCGCTGACTTTACGAATCCATTCTTCAGATTAACAATCTTTGCAGAACCCGCCCTGCGCTCGATACACCCTCAATAGGATTAGGTACTTTGTTATAATTAGTTACATCATTTGCAAAGTAGTATTTTTATTACTTCTTTTTTTTTTTATTTGGATGACACAAGGAGCAGAAAGCAGAATTTGTTTTGTAGTTATATGTGTCGTCGCTGTCGTTATTGGTTGTTCATGACAAACATATGCTTTCTGGTTATAATTCTGGCTTCGGGGAGCTCCAAGCTCTTTGTTTCCTTCATATATCTTGACCTGTGTTAGGGAAGACAGTGCCGGACAAGTTCACATCACGCTTTCCACATCGCTCTTCCACGGCTTATAAATGTATCCAAGAGCTCATGGTGTGGAGAAACTTTCTCCGCTAACGCCTGTCTGTAACTAAGTGCCTTGTAAGTTGTGATTGTGGTATTATTATTGCCTTGCGTATTGGGCAAAAGGCATGGCATTACTATTATTATTATTGGTGTTATTGTTATTATTACTATTAGCATTTTAAAATATATTTGTGATTATTATTGATGAATAGAAAGTGGATAAGAAATGATGGAAACTTTGAGAACCTGTTGGAGAGGAACACTTTCACAGTCTTAGTATTATTATGACATAATTAAGTAGATACTTATAAATATTAGCTACAGGGACGCTGAATAAGCACCAAGAAGATGCCATCAGAAGCGAAGTACATTTTATTATATTTTTGGTTCTACATTCAGTTGATCGACATCGGATGGTTGGATGGGTGGATGGATCGACAGGAGACAGGCGGATAGACGGACGGACGGAAATATAGATGATTGAGATCTAACATCTCACCATGAGTCGCTGGATAGATGGTTTGATTGATTGATTGATTTATAACGCTAAGTACCCGGGCAACGCCAGGTACGCCTACTTGCATACTATACATTTGAAATGTTATTGAAAGCTGCATACACCCGAGGCATGTTGTTGATAAAGATGTGGCATTTCAAGCTGATGGTATGGGAGGTCAAGATTATGTTAAAGCAGATGGCATTTAAAATACAACTACCAAGTTTATGTTACGGCAAATGACATTTAAAATACAATGACCAAGTCTGGTATGTGTTAGGTAAGGTTAATATATAGCATGGTATATGTTTTTTTAAATGGCAGGTCAAGTTCAGAAATGATATGTTACCTTTAAGGCTTTCCTATGCTTGATCAGAGATTTGCTAGAGAAACTTCAGGCATCAGATAGACATTTTTATTGCTTATTAAATACGCAAGGCATAATTTATTCAGGTCAATTTACATATTGAAGATTACATTCTTTTCTTAAATGTAACTGTGACGTCAGAAAGTTGGAAGTTTTACAAGCAGTTAAAAAAATAACAGGCAGATAAACCTGTAGATAAGCTACATGTGTTCAGGTCAAGTAAGGGTTAAGACATGAGACATAACAGTTTAAGATAGGTTCGGTTAGTTTAAGACATAACAGTTTAAGATAGGTTCGGTTAAGTTTAAGACATAACAGTTTAAGATAGGTTCGGTTAAGTTTAAGACATAACAGTTTAAGATAGGTTCGGTTAAGTTTAAGACATAACAGTTTAAGATAGGTTCGGTTAAGTTTAAGACATAACAGTTTAAGATAGGTTCGGTTAATTTTAAGACATAACAGTTTAAGATATGTTCGGTTAATTTTAAGACATAACAGTTTAAGATAGGTTCGGTTAATTTTAAGACATAACAGTTTAAGATAGGTTCGGTTATGTTTAAGACATAACAGTTTAAGTCAGGTTCGGTTAAGTTTAAGACATAACAGTTAACAGTTCACCACACACACACATTCACTCACTCACTTCGCTGAAAATATTGAGATTATATGTTATATTACATTTACACACAGCAGAAGTTGAGGGTGGTGTGAAGTCTTGTTATACAAGGCTTTGTTGTCGGTGTGCAAACGTGAGCCTTCTTGGAGGCTGTCTGGCTGTTTCATCTCTCTCTCTCTCTCTCTCTCTCTCTCTGAACTAGGACAAAGAACATAATTGCTGTTCTTCTCTACCTGGTTCTGGGTATTTATCTTATAAGCAAGTAGAAATGCCCTGTAAGTTGGTCAGAATTTTTTTGTTTTACATAAACATTTGGCGGTACACCTTAATTCTCTCGCGGGACAGGGTTTGAAGACTTCTGCTTTATTGTGTTCTTCAGGTCGTAGAAGATGTGAGTACTAACATTCCCTAGATGCCTCCAAGGCAACGGAATTACAATTACTTTTATCTTAAATATATTTTTTTCCATAATTATTCATCATATTCTAACTTATCATTTGCCTTCATTACACTCCCCATCGCAGAATAAGAAGATGCACACACAAATCGGCTACAGATTTCGTAGCGACGGTATACTAGGCCGTTTCTTGTCCTCAGCCTGTGTTTTTGCAGCATTTCGTTTAAATGCGCTTTCCAGTACGGTACTCGCCTTGGACTAATTCTTTAGATTAATTCATTTGTTGAGCCTGCATGCAAGTCGTCTGAGCATTGGGCATTGCTGGTTAATGTTTGTATAAACCGTGTCCAGGATGCGTGGGGAAGGTCGCTGGATTAGCCGAGCCGAGTTCGATAAAGACGGCAGTCGCGTCATGGCGTTAGGCTGCAGAAGAAAGCTCACTGTTTGGACGAGCATTCATTGGCGGCTTAAAAGCAGGGTTGCCAGCGCTGGCCAGAAACCGGTTTGATATTGTCTGGTTTTGTAGCGCTTTGGATTTGAAACGGAGAGGGGAAAAAAAAAAGAAAAGGAGGAGGGGGCAGTACTGGAGTTGCTAGCAGAGTGTAGACAACATTTTATACGATGATTATCAAATAGGTTTTAAATGTTAATTTGCTTCCACAGTAGTGTTAGCAAAAATGCCGTTTATGAAGCTGTTGGGAGTTTTGCAAATCAGATATAAGCAGGAAAGACGGTTAGAACGCATCGGATTATGAAAGGTGTCCAGCATCATTGTGATGGGAAGCTCCTATCACTCCCAGTTCAGCCAGTGTTTGTTTGCCATAACAAGCCACGGTAACAGTAAATCATGTCTGTAGTAGAAGATCCAATCACTTTCCGCTTGCGTCCCCTGTCTGATCTACAGTGTCATCAAGAGACCCGGTGACTTTGCAGACTGACTTTCGCCTGTACTAACTTGTAATGTAACTTAGACTGCAGCCATTCTTAAACGTCGTCTCCTGAGGCATTCGTTAGAAATATAAAAGAACAGTGGTTCCAAAATCCTGTCCCCTTGACCCGCGACACCTCGGTACTTTCGGGTTTGGGCTCTTTATAAGCTTCAAAAGCTAAAGCATTTTTAAAACTTAGACTTGCTAAGTGAACTCCGAGTTGGCAAGCAACGCATTTTATAGATAACATGTGATTCAGAGTATCACTTGACAGAGTGACCTGTGTTAACATGTGATTCAGAATATCACTAGACAGGGCGACCTGTGTTCCGGGATCAGGCAATGAAAGCATGCCTCAGTGGTGGATAGTTTGAGGCAAAAAGTACTAAAGCTCATTTTGGTGGTGAAAGTTTCAGAAATGGTTGCTGATACAGACCTTGCATTCAGCACAGGGCAGTTGGTTTTCAAAGACACAAACAGCAGTCTGGGGGAGGCATATGTCCCTTATAGTAGATTGTCAAGCTGAACAGTGTTACACGGATTTTTAAAACAATACAACTGCATTTAAGCGCACTTTTTCACTATTTGTTTTAACAGACTTTCAATAAGGTTTGTTAATTATAAACGCAGTGATGTATAAATAACATAGACGCGTCAATGGAGAGTTGTGTAGGACGTTCGCGAGAGGCTCGAAAGGTTGCTGAGTACACAGAGACGTGATGCTGGAAAATTTCAAGTGACGTATGATCGCATAAGTGGGCCGTATACCTCCTGGCGGAAATATTGTGTCTTTGTGTATGCTTGCGTGTGTGTTTTCTAATAGATCAAATATCTTTATCACTAGATATAGTGGTTGTATTACTCTTAGCCGATCAACACATTTTCAGAGACATATTTGGACTGCTTGACCCGCGAGCCATCATCTTCTCTAACAACTGGTTATTCTACTAGGACTTAGGTATGTTCAATGTTTAACGAGCCTTTAATGTTTAACGAGCCGCGGCGAGAATGGTTCCTGTGTGACAGTGTTCGTAGACCAGTGTGTCCATCTTCTCAGTCTGGTGTGTTTGTTTAATCTTGATACTGGCTCCCTGGCTGCCAACTAGCAAAATCTGTCTGCGTTTCGGGGATATCTTTTAAAAAAGGAAGAAAAAAAATGGTGGGATCTGGACTAGCAGAGGGATGATCTGGAGATTAAAATTCCTGGAGGTCAAGAGAATTTTATAATCCTGTCTTTCTTTTGTTGGCCGGCAAGGGCGGATTGTCAGTTGTGGATTAATGCTGGGAGTAATGAAGGATTACCGAAAGAGACAGTGGCTTCAGATCTATGTTTTCAGGACCGTGGGGTTTAGGGGGAAGCTGATGATATGAAGGGGTTCAGCACTGAATGATGCAGACACTGCGTTGAGGTTGGGCGGGGGGGGGGGGGGTATGAATGAAATGAAGTTGATTTACGTATATAATTTGCGTTATGTTCCGACCTGATAGGTTTGCTCTGTGTAACTGGTGTGGTGGGAGTGGAGCATCCGGTCTGCCACATTGTTCGCTAACATTTTCCTGTGTGTTCTATGTCCACAGTTCCCCGTCCGTTCTGATCTTTACAATACATGCAGCATTGTGAAATAGTAGTGGCTAAATAGTGATAGAGTACCTTACTAGTGATATATAGAAGTAGCTAACTCTTGATATATGTAGAAGTTAGGTAACTTTTGATTATCGAAATTGTTAACTCTTGATATATAGAAGTAGTTAACTCTCTCTCTCCCCCTCATATATAATGCATACACACACACGCACGCACGCACGCGCACACACACACATATACATACATATGTCTTGATGGATAAGAAGTAAGAAATGATTGATATCTAGACGTAACTAACAATTGATAGATTAGTATTACAACTATTTTGATCACTCAGCCAAGGCGCCATGGTGAGTGCGCTACATTTCCGATGGCGAGGTCGGTGGTTCCAATGCGGACACGGGTCTCCTCGTCTCCGGAAAGGCGTCCAGACGTGGCCAGACGAGCACAGCTCAGAGAAAATATCCACACAAGCTGGATATACACCTGTATTTTATCGGCGCTTGAAAGGCCTGCCATTGCCATTTTGACTATAAAATAATACTGAGTATTATGTGTTTGTTTGTTGGTCACTTGCTAGATCACCTGTACGCGAGTGATCACTAGGTAAAGTAGTTACTGATAGAATTTAGAGTTAGATTTAACCTCCAAATAAAACAATAAAAATGATAGAAAGGAATGTTTTTGTTTTTTTTTTCACATTCCCCGCTTCACTTAGCCACGACCTCTGGGCTTCCATAGCTTGAGATATTCATAACCTTTTAACCCCCTTTGCAACGGCAGGTCAGAGTTCATTGTATTCGTGGATGTTAAAAAAAAAATTGAACCGGAAGGGAAAAAATAGTGAGAGACAAATATGTTTACGCTCGCTCAAATGTTACTCTGTTCATACTCAGCTTTTTCCTTCATCCTCTGTCAGTTTTGTGTTCCTGGTTCATTTATCTGGTTTGTCAGTGCAGACTTTTGTCAAGCTGACGGCTACCGCGGAATAATACCTAGTATGAAATCAAATCCCCATGAATAATTGGCACCATTTCAACCAATTAAAACTGCTGGTGAGGTTGACTGGATGGGAACAATAGGGTCAGGCCGGTCTCTTATTTTAGGGTGTCTGGCCGGTTCTGCCTTGTCTTGCTTTTTTTTTTGTTTGTTGACATGTGAGATTTGGGCTATGTATTATTTATTATCTGCTGTCATTTTTTTGTATGTATAAAGTTTCATTACCCATCTTTGTTCTGTCAGGGGCCCTGTTATCATCATTTTGGGGCAGGTTATACCCTGTAGTTGTGTTTTTTTAAAATGGTTATTATCTTTTACATCGTTTGTAAAACCTGGTGCGGTTCTCTTCTTGGATCCAGTCGACTTATATCTGATTCGTTGTCTGTGTTCAAGATTCTTACAGCCATGTAGCCAGTAGACTTTCTCCATCCATCCATCCATCCATCCATCCATCCATCCATCCATCCATCCGTCCGTCCGTCCGTCCGTCCGTCCATCCATCCATCCATCCATCCGTCCGTCCGTCCGTCCGTCCATCCATCCCATCCCTCCGTCCGTCCATCCATCCATCGTTGTTGGTTCATGCTGATTTTGTTTTTGTTTTGTTTTTTTTTTTTTGGTAATTTCTCTTTATATAAGATTGATGGTTCATGCTGTGATTTTCTGTGTATTTTCCTCTTTATATAAAATTGTTGGTTCTTGCTGTGTTTTTGTGTGTGTGTACTTTCTCTTCATATTAGATTGTTGGTTCACGCTGTGATTTTCTGTGTATTTTCCTCTTTGTATAAGATTGATGGTTCATGCTGTGTTTTGTGTGTGTGTACTTTCTCTTTATATTACATTGTTGGTTCATGCCGTGATTTTCTGTGTATTTTCCTCTTTATATAAGATTGTTGGTTCATGCTGTGATTTTCTGTGTATTTTCCTCTTTATATAAGATTGTTGGTTCATGCTGTGATTTTCTGCATACTTTCTCTTTATGTAAGATTGCTGGTTTGTGCTTATCAAACTTTTGTTCTGTTCCAGCACATTGTATTAAACTCTCTAGGCACACTACATACATTAGATGCCATGCCAGCAGGAGTTGCCATTCATACTTCTCCACAGATTTCGATGATTGCTTTCTACTAGGTTTTTGATAATATAAACCGGTTGCGGCAACTGCCGACGTCCAAAAGTTTAGTTTTTTTTTTCTAGTTTTTTTTAAAATCGGTACTGTACGGGTAAATGCCGGTTAATGGGATCACTGTACTAACATTCTTTTAATAAACCACATTTCTGTTGCCTGCACAGATCTATTGTAGGCACATTATTATTATTATTATTATTATTAGTAGTAGTAGTAGGGGTGTCTGAGTGGCAAATTAGTTAGTGCACTGGTCTCTCATGGCGAAGGTCGGGGGTTCGAATCCGGCCGGAGGCACCCCAGTCACCAGGCTGTAGAAATGGGTACCTGACTTCTTCTGGAATTGGGGAAGGAAAGGCGGCCAGGCGTGATACTGGCCTTATCGCCCTCTAGTGTGCTGACAGGTCAAGGAAAATAATGGGCACAAACACCATATCCCTATATGCCTCTTGGCATGACAGAATTACCGTTACATTTTTTTTTAGTAGTAGTAGTAGTAGTAGTAGTATGAAGCAAACTTATAATAAAACGACATAGACCTTTATCCTAGCTATCCGACCTCGTCTGACTGGCTGTAGACTCGGCAACGAAGCAGACAGAAGCCAGTTTTCTGCTGCACACAATTCGTTGCCGTCAAAGGGAGGAAAATCCACAAAAGCTTTTGACCGTAGCATCATCGCGTGTCTCCAGAGAGCAAGGTAAACATTCTGCAGGCTCCGCGCAAAACTGGAAAAAGCTGGACAATGTTTATATTAACAATTTATAATAGTAGAAACAGATATAGAGTTTATATGAAGCGATGTTCTTCGGTGTAGCCTTTTTGTTGTTTCTATGTTAAAAAAAAAAGCTAAACATTTTTGAAAGTCGAAAAAGTTTGCTGAGAATTTGCATGGGCGTTTAGATTTTTCTATAGATCAGATTATTAGATTTCTCTATAGATGAGCTCATTAGATTTTTCTATAGATGAGCTCAGGTCTGATGTGTTCTTGGCAGGTTTCTCTTATTGTTGCATCAACCCAAAATAAAAATAAAAAATAAGCAAAACCTTGGAAAGCTTGATTTTAAAAACTATAGATACATTTTTGCGAGAGTTATAAAACAAGAGAAATTTTGTTGATTTTTGTGTGTGTTTTTTTGTTTGTTTTTTTTTTGTACATTTGTTGTAATGTGGATTAGATTTTTAGAGGCATTTTTTAGGGGGAAGTGCACAGTTCTGAGGTAGTTCAATGTTTTGACCCGTGCTTTAAAGAAAATAGAGATATTTTGGAAGGCAGAAGAGAGAGAGGGGAGGGGGGGAGAACAGAGACAGTGCTGAAGCTGTAGATTCTTTGGAGTATTACAGACCTGGTTAGTTTCATTTCCACTTTGAGCATATTCGTTCTGGAGGTAGTATTATGCTATAATAATGCCTGTGTTTATCATAAGTCAAGTGTTTTTTTCTTGGTTTTTATTGTCCACAGGTTGACAGAGGTGATTTGATCACTAGAAAAGAGTACTGAACGCAAGCGGTTATGGCGTCAACAGAGGACACCGCTCCTTTCATTGATAGGAGGGAGATCATGCTGAAATTGTCCGAGCCAGCTCAGATTGGGGCAGACAAAGTCCGGATCAGGGAGGGGATCTCCTCAGGCAGCTCTGCTGAGTCCTACAGCTCATGCTCATTTGAAGATCAGACCCAGGCATTAGCCCAGGTACAGAGGTCAGAGGTCAGTGTTGAAATTGAAGGATTCAGGGAGACGAGCTTCACATCCGTAGAAAAAGTGGTGACAGACAGAGTTAGGACTGTGTATAGTAGGTCTCACAGTGGCAGCACCTCCAGCACAGATCTGGATCACAGGGACTCTTTTGGAGAGACTCAGTCAGGGTATGAAGATTCTGCATTTAGTGAGGCCGATTACCAGTATGAAGAGGCAAGCCAAAGAGAGAGAAAGACCTCGGATTCCTACTACATTTCACAGACATACAGAATCAATAGTGAAGGCACCACATCCAAGTCTGTGACTGCGTTGAGCTCTGTCAACTTTAGAAGCTCCAAGGATGTTGAATTTGGCAATCAAGACAGGTCTGATGAAGAATCAGCTCTGCGTTATGTGGACCGAATAGAAGAAATCATTGCGGGGGAAAACCCAGATATAATAGGATCCCCCAAAGAGAAGCATGTCCGTTTCCTGTGGTATGATGTTGATCAGGAGGATGTTGAGGCACTGAAGAGATTTCAGTCTTCAAGGGAGGATGTGCAGCAACTTATTGAGAGTTCCTACATGGTCAGTGACATTGCCGATGTTGTTGGTGACAATCGTCTGGGACCAGAATCACAAAAGCCTGCAGTTGATGCGTTGGGTGGTTTGTTTGTACAAGAGGAACCTCAGCTTGTGGAGCATTCGGAATGGGTTTCAGAATTAACTGACGGACGGTCTTTCCTAACATCAGACAGAACAGCTTACGCAGTCAATGAAGCAAGTGCGAGCAGTTACATGAGAAGTTACATACCCAGTGAGACATTCCAAGGCAGTGATAGGAAAACTGATTTAGCTTCGGATTCAGCCAAGGCGACTGATGTGAAATCATCTTTGTCCACGGATCTTACCTGGGAGTCTCATAGATTATCATCATTATCATCATCTGTTGATGGAAATGGAAATATGATTGATATCCCATCAGATTCGGCAGCTGTAAACAAACCCACAGGTTTGCCAGCAGAACTGAAGTCAGCTGAAAGCCAGAACGCAGAGAAAGACCCCCCATCTACACTTGCCTATTCTCCAGGGATGGCCATTAGAAGCTATGCCCTGGAAGAGCTGGAAGAAAAGAAATCCAGGATTAGCCCAGACAGACTAGAAGCAGAGGACAGATCTCTGAGATATGGTGAAGAGTCTGCAGAGATAGATCTAGAAGTTGGAAGTCCTGTGGATGATATGAGTTTATTTGGAGCTCGTTACAACACTACACAGAGCTCACTTCCTGTTATTCAAGACAATAGAGAACCCGGAAACGGTGCTAAATTCCAAGGAATGAGCAAAGAGGAAGAAGATGAATCACTGGATAAGTTAGTGGATTTGGAGTCTATAAGGGTGGGATATAGATTCCATGATGTTGGCATAATGCAGGAATCTGGAGGCATATGCAATCTGGCCTTTGATGACTCAGACGAACATGAGACTCATGCAGTGAAGAGTGAAGAACACAGGTCTTCATCCATGCACCAGGAAAGTCTGGCAAACATTAATGTGCCACAGCCAGAACTAGCGTCAGTTCAGCCTTCAGATTTGTGGTCACGCTCGGTGGTATCTGCAGAGAGCAGCTCAGACATGCTAGTGTGTCAGTCAGCTGTTGAAGACTGGACCTCATTCCTGGAAGGAGTGTCAGAAACCTCAGTCACTGAAAGAGCACATGGTAGAGACTTCTCTGTCATCCAAGGTGTTCACACTGAGTTTAGAGGAGAGAATAGTCCAGCATTTGAAACCGGTCAGAACATAAATAAAGCAGAAGGTGCAGGGGAAACACAAAATGCTGATGACACAAAGAGTGCTGTAGACTCAAAGAATGCAGGAGACACAAAGAATGCTGATGACACAAAGAGTACTGTAGACTCAAAGAATGCAGGAGACACAGAGAATGCTGATGACACAAAGAATGCTGAAGACACAAAGAGTACTGTAGACTTAAAGAATGCAGAAGACGCAATGAATGCTGAAGACACAAAGAATGCTGAAGACACAAAGAGTACTGTAGACTCAAAGAATGCAGAAGACTCAAAGAATGCTGAAGACACAAAGAATGCTGAAGACACAAAGAGTACTGTAGACTCAAAGAATGCAGAAGACACAAAGAATGCTGAAGACACAAAGAATGCTCAAGACACAAAGAACATTGGAGACAAAAAGAAAGCACAAGACACAAAGAAAGGACATGGTAGAAAGAAAACACAAGATGCAAAGAAAGCTCCAGACACGAGTAAACGACAAGACTCGAAGAAAACTGAAGACACGAAGAAAAAACAAGACTCAAAGAAAACTCCAGCCACGAAGAAAGCACGAGGTTCAAAGAAAGCTCATGGCACAAAGCAGACAGCACACGAGACTCAAACAAGAACCGTGGTCCAAGAAGAAGTGACCCACCTCACACAGGAAACATTAAAGAGAGATGACCAGTTCAGTAGCTTTTCAGCCACTGAGAACTCAGAATGTATAACGGAACCAAGAAGTGCTGTTGCCAGCTTTACAACCGTACACCCAGACAGGATTATTCAGACAGGAGAGAAAGCCATTCAGGAGCTGACACAGACGCTAAAGGAAACCAAATTAGAAGAAGCGCAAGGCAAAGGAGCCTCAAGACGGTCACATGATGCAGAAGACCTTGAAAGTTCAAAAGCAGTAGAAATAATTCACAATATCCAGGTTTCAGAACAAAATTCAGATGATACCGTTGTCACTGAAGAAGGTGAGAAGCGCCAGACATTTGAAGATCGTGAGAAAATAAGTCAGTCAGTTGATTGGAGTTACGATGCACTGGCTGGGGGAGAAAACATCTCCGTTAATAGATATTTTGAAACATCTTCCTACGCTAATGTTGCAGAAACTGGTGCACTTACTAGGGAGGCCGGTAGTGCTATGTACATTAGAGAAGATGATAATGCTATGTACACTGGAGAAACTGACAGCGTTGTACACACTAAAGAGGCTGATAATGCTGTGTACACAAAGGAGGCTGACAATGCTGTGTACACCAAGGATACTGGTAGTGCCATGTACACTAGAGATAGTGACAGTTCCTTGTACACTAGAGAGATTGACAGTGGTATATACACTAATGAGGCTGATAATTCTGTGTACACTAGGGAGGCTGATAATGCTGTGAACACCAGGGATACTGATAATGCCGAGTACACAACAGATATTGACAGTTTTATGTATGCAGGAGAGATTGACAGTGCAGCATATACGAAGGAGGTTGATAATGCTGTGTGCACTGTGGATGCTGATAATGATGTGTACACAAAGGAGGTTGATAATGCTGTGTACACTAGAAGGACTGACAATGCTGCATACACTAGAGAGACTGACAGTGCTATGTACACTAGGGACACTGACAATGCTGTGCACACTAGGGACACTGACAGTGCTGTGTACACTAGGGAGACTGACAATGTTGTGTACACTAGGGAGGCTGACAGTACTGTGTACACTAGGGAGGCTGACAGTGCCATGTATACTAAAGATGCTGACAGTGCTGTGTACACTAGGAAGGCTGACAGTGCTATGTACACTAGGGAGGCTGATAATGCTGTGTGCACTAGGGAGGCTGATAATGCTATGTATACTAGGGAGGCAGATAATGCTGTGTACACTAGGGAGGCTGATAATGCTGTGTATGCTAGAGAGGCTGATAATGCTGTGTACACTAGGGAGGCTGATAATGCTGTGTATGCTAGAGAGGCTGATAATGCTGTGTACACTAGGGAGGCTGATAATGCTGTGTACGCTAGAGAGGCTGATAATGCTGTGTATTCTTTAGAGACTGACAGTGCTTTATACACTAGGGAGGCTGACAGTGCTGTGTACAATAGACAGATTGACAGTGCTGTGTACACTAGAGGGGCTGACAATGCTGTGTACACTAGAGAGGCTGATAATGCTGTTTACACCAGGGAGGCTGATAATGCTGTGTACAATAGACAGATTGACAGTGCTGTAGACACAAAGGAAATTGATAATACTGTCTACATCATGGAGGCTGATAATCTTGGATGGGCAGAGAAAGCTGACAGTGTTTTGTTCACCAGCAAGAGTAAAAGTAGCAGTTACTCCATTGAAACAGCAGATAAAGCTATAATCAGTGAAGTAGATGGTGCAGCTGATGCTGTTAGAAAAGCTACTACACATACAGCTGAAGCTGAAAGATCTGGTGTCAGAATTGATAGCAAAAATGATGCATACTTTAGTGAAACAGGCGATAAGAGAGGGGTCAGTGAGGTGGATAGTGGACTTTATACAACAGAGGCTGGTGATAAGAGAGGAGTCAGTGAGGTGGATAGTAGATTTTATACAACAGAGGCTGGTGATAAGAGAGAAGCCAGTGAGATGGATAGTAGATTTTATACAACAGAGGCTGGCGATAAGAGAGAACTCAGTGAGGTGGATAGTAGATTTTATACAACAGAGGCTGGCGATAGGAGAGAAGTCAGTGAGGTGGATAGTAGATTTTATACAACAGAGGCTGGCGATAAGAGAGAAATCAGTGAGGTGGATAGTAGATTTTATACAACAGAGGCTGGCGATAAGAGAGAAGTCAGTGAGGTGGATAGTAGATTTTATACAACAGAGGCTGGCGATAAGAGAAAAGTCAGTGAGGTGGATAGTAGATTTTATACAACAGAGGCTGGCGATAAGAGAGAAGTCAGTGAGGTGGATAGTAGACTTTATACAACAGAGGCTGGCGATAAGAGAGAAGTCAGTGAGGTGGATAGTAGATTTTATACAACAGAGGCTGGCGATAAGAGAAAAGTCAGTGAGGTGGATAGTAGATTTTATACAACAGAGGCTGGCGATAAGAGAGAAGTCAGTGAGGGGATAGTAGATTTTATACAACAGAGGCTGGCGATAAGAGAGAAGTCAGTGAGGTGGATAGTAGATTTTATACAACAGAGGCTGGCGATAAGAGAGAAGTCAGTGAGGTGGATAGTAGATTTTATACAACAGAGGCTGGCGATAAGAGAGAAGTCAGTGAGGTGGATAGTAGACTTTATACAACAGAGGCTGGCGATAAGAGAGAAGTCAGTGAGGTGGATAGTAGACTTTATACAACAGAGGCTGGCGATAAGAGAGAAGTCAGTGAGGTGGATAGTAGATTTTATACAACAGAGGCTGGCGATAAGAGAGAAGTCAGTGAGGTGGATAGTAGACTTTATACAACAGAGGCTGGCGATAAGAGAGAAGTCAGTGAGGTGGATAGTAGACTTTATACAACAGAGGCTGGCGATAAGAGAGAAGTCAGTGAGGTGGATAGTAGACTTTATACAACAGAGGCTGGCGATAAGAGAGAAGTCAGTGAGGTGGATAGTAGACTTTATACAACAGAGGCTGGCGATAAGAGAGAAGTCAGTGAGGTGGATAGTAGACTTTATACAACAGAGGCTGGCGATAAGAGAGAAGTCAGTGAGGTGGATAGTAGACTTTATACAACAGAGGCTGGCGATAAGAGAGAAGTCAGTGAGGTGGATAGT
The DNA here is from genome assembly GCA_009760885.1 of Achatina immaculata. Lineage (NCBI taxonomy): Eukaryota > Metazoa > Mollusca > Gastropoda > Stylommatophora > Achatinidae > Lissachatina > Lissachatina immaculata. Next base: position 77,803,417 of record CM019716.1, read on the forward strand.
AGACTTTATACTACAGAGGCTGGCGATAAGAGAGAAGTCAGTGAGGTGGATAGTAGACTTTATACAACAGAGGCTGGCGATAAGAGAGAAGTCAGTGAGGTGGATAGTAGACTTTATACAACAGAGGCTGGCGATAAGAGAGAAGTCAGTGAGGTGGATAGTAGACTTTATACAACAGAGGCTGGCGATAAGAGAGAAGTCAGTGAGGTGGATAGTAGACTTTATACAACAGAGGCTGGCGATAAGAGAGAAGTCAGTGAGGTGGATAGTAGACTTTATACTACAGAGGCTGGCGATAAGAGAAGAACCAGTGAGGTGGACAGTAGACTTTATACAACAGAGACTGGCGCTATGAGAGGAGTCAGTGAGGTGGATAGTAGACTTTATACCATAGCGACTGATAATGCTGCATCCAAGGGAAGCGATGACAGTGTCTTGTACTTGAGCAGAACAGATAAGGCTGTACATATCAGACAAGATGATAATACCACGTGCTCGGGTACAGCTGGCGTCAGAGAAGCTGAGAGTGCTGACAACGTGCAAGAAGCTGATAACGAGAATGCAGGAGTCGTCAGCTTTCTGGAGGCGGAGGACAGAACTCGCCTTAGTGACGGTGGAAGTGGGTCTGCTGTACTTGAAGTGACTGCATATATCAGTGCTGTTACTGATGCTGCCTTGTCTAGAAGAGCAGAGTACGCTGTCACCACGGGAGACGCTGGGCACGGAACAAGCGACATGGCTGATGTTGTCCTCACCAAAGAGGGCGAGAAGTACTCAGAGGTACACGTAAAGAGACTAGACAGACAGACAGAAGATTTCAGTTCAGTCCAGTTCCAGACGCTTTCACTTTCTGGAACAGGATCTACCGAACGAGTCTTGCAAAGGTTTCAGGAAACTGAAGACGGAAGCAAAATATTGGTATCCTCGTCTACCTTGACAGAAGATCTGAAAGGAAGGCATCTAGCTGGCGGTCTGGCTCATCATACAATGGAGGACTCGAAGCAGACAGTCAGAGAAATGGCAGAAACTGGTGTCAAGGTTCTGAAGCCGAATTACTTTGGATCTGTGATAACTGTTACAAGAACATTCAACATCAGCAACAAATTTGAGGCGAGTCTCAAGTCGCTAGGGGCTGTCTTGAAAGCCGAGTCCATAAGCGTAGATGCCTACTACGACACGCCGGGATTTGAACTCACGCTTTCTGACTGTTGCCTGAGACGATCGAATAGCGAGTGGCAGTATCGCGCTAATTATACCAAACTCTTCAACAGCCTAACCAAATCGGAGTTTGTCGAGTCGAGCGACAAGGCGGTAATCCTGTCATCTCTTGCTACTGTCCTGAACTGTCCACCACCCGAAGGTGCTGATGCCACCATCGGCATGTTTGTGCAGGAGTCGGGGCTGAGAGAGTTCGTACGATATACCACTAAAAGGAAGAGCTACGTGCTCAAGGAGGTGACAGTTGACCTGGAGCTCCCAGAATACGGCTTCTGGGTCGGGAAGATCACGGCCAGGGTTTCCGGCAGGGAGAAGCTGCATGATGCTGTCAGCAACATTGATTCTTTCTGGAGAGCTACAGGTAAGAACCGAGTTCAGCGTTTCGTGTTTCTCTCTCTCTCTCCCCTTTCCCGTACACACACTCTCTCTATATATATAAATCTTTGTCGGGCACACACTCGTTCACTCTCACATCACATCACACACGCACACGCACACACACACACACATATTCTCTCTCTTTCCCTCTCTGTCTGTCTCATTTTCACGACAACTTACTCACTCACTTCCGTGCAAATTCCGAGAATAAGCACATGCCATAGTTCAGATTGACAGAATAATTGTGTCCAGTTTCCACCACCCACAGTAAAAGAGCGTATTTTGTTCAGTTAAGATCACTGAGACGGACTTTTGCTTGAACTCTGACCAGCTAACCCACTCATATGAGACGGCCCACGGCCATGTTTTCACAAAGTATTAGTTCTAGAAGAAGATAAAGACACGTGCTTGTGAAAGTAGCGGTGTCTTTTGTATACGTTATCAATCTTTAAAATATGCTAAGCAGCTTTCTTGTCTTTAGCTTTCTTGTCATCCAGTTATGGAGAATCAGACTCCATGGTTGATCTGTGAATCCAGCTGATAAAACTAGGTGGTGTTAGAGTCACAGAAGACAAATAATTCCCTGTGTTAGAGCCACAGAAGACAAATAATTCCCTGTGTTGGAGCCACAGAAGACAAATAATTCCCTGTGTTGGAGTCACAGAAGGCAAATAATTCCCTGTGTTGGAGTCACAGAAGACAAATAATTCCCTGTGTTAGAGCCACAGAAGACAAATAATTCCCTGTGTTGGAGTCACAGAAGACAAATAATTCCCTGTGTTAGAGCCACAGAAGACAAATAATTCCCTGTGTTAGAGCCACAGAAGACAAATAATTCCCTGTGTTAGAGCCACAGAAGACAAATAATTCCCTGTGTTAGAGCCACAGAAGACAAATAATTCCCTGTGTTAGAGCCACAGAAGACAAATAATTCCCTGTGTTAGAGCCACAGAAGACAATAATTCCCCGTGTTAGAGCCACAGAAGACAAATAATTCCCCGTGTTAGAGCCACAGAAGACAAATAATTCCCCGTGTTAGAGCCACAGAAGACAAATAATTCCCCGTGTTAGAGCCACAGAAGACAAATAATTCCCCGTGTTAGAGCCACAGAAGACAAATAATTCCCCGTGTTAGAGCCACAGAAGACAAATAATTCCCCGTGTTAGAGCCACAGAAGACAAATAATTCCCCGTGTTAGAGCCACAGAAGACAAATAATTCCCCGTGTTAGAGTCACAGAAGACAAATAATTCCCCGTGTTAGAGTCACAGAAGACAAATAATTCCCCGTGTTAGAGCCACAGAAGACAAATAATTCCCCGTGTTAGAGCCACAGAAGACAAATAATTCCCTATGTTAGAGCCACAGAAGACAAATAATTCCCTGTGTTAGAGCCACAGAAGACAAATAATTCCTTGTGTTAGAGCCACAGAAGACAAATAATTCCTTGTGTTAGAGCCACAGAAGACAAATAATTCCCTGTGTTAGAGCCACAGAAGACAAATAATTCCTTGTGTTAGAGCCACAGAAGACAAAATTCCCTGTGTTAGAGCCACAGAAGACAAATAATTCCCTGTGTTAGAGCCACAGAAGACAAATAATTCCCTGTGTTAGAGCCACAGAAGACAAATAATTCCCCGTGTTAGAGCCACAGAAGACAAATAATTCCCCGTGTTAGAGCCACAGAAGACAAATAATTCCCTATGTTAGAGCCACAGAAGACAAATAATTCCCTGTGTTAGAGCCACAGAAGACAAATAATTCCCTGTGTTAGAGCCACAGAAGACAAATAATTCCCTGTGTTAGAGCCACAGAAGACAAATAATTCCCTGTGTTAGAGCCACAGAAGACAAATAATTCCCTGTGTTAGAGCCACAGAAGACAAATAATTCCCTGTGTTGGAGTTCATTCATTCATTCGTTTGTATGTCCCTTGCGGAACTTTGCCTCACTAACAGCTCTCCTGTAGGCCTCTCGGTTGTAGGCAAGATGGCCTGCTGCTGATGCATCCATTTGCAGATCATCAACGATGTCTTGCAGCCACCTTCGCCTTGGTCTTCCTCTCTTTCTTTTTCCCATTATGTACCCTTCCAAGACGGTTTTCTCTAGGTTATCATGACGTTCAGTGTTTCCAAAATATTTAAGTTTTCTCTCTTTAATCTTCTTTACTAGCCAGCCTTCTTCAATATTAAGTTCTTGTAATATGGATATATTTGTTCTTTTTTATGTTAGAGTTACAGAGGGTAAATACTTCTCTGTGTCTGTCACAGAAGGCAGATACTTCCCTGAGTCATAGAGACAAGATACGGGTTCTGAACAGAAATGACAAGATACGGGTTCTGAACAGAAATGACAAGATACGGGTTCTGAACAGAAATGACAAGATACGGGTTCTGAACAGAAATGACAAGATACGGGTTCTGAACAGAAATGACAAGATACAGGTTCTGAACAGAAATGACAAGATACGGGTTCTGAACAGAAATGACAAGATACGGGTTCTGAACAGAACTGACAAGATACGGGTTCTGAACAGAAATGAAAAGATACGGGTTCTGAACAGAACTGACAAGATACGGGTTCTGAACAGAACTGACAAGATACGGGTTCTGAACAGAACTGAGAAGATACGGGCTCTGAACAGAACTGACAAACTACAAGCTCTGAACAGATTTGGCAAAATACAGGTTGTAGACACGGCAGACAAAATACAGGTTGTAGACACGGCAGACAAAATACAGGTTGTAAACGGCAGACAAAATACATGTTATAGACACGGCAGACAAAATACATGTTGTAGACACGGCAGACAAAATACAGGTTGTAAACACGGCAGACAAAATACAGGTTGTAGACACGGCAGACAAAATACAGGTTGTAAATACGGCAGACAAAATACAGGTTGTAAACGGCAGACAAAATACAGGTTGTAAACGGCAGACAAAATACATGTTATAGACACGGCAGACAAAATACAGGTTGTAGACACGGCAGACGAAATACTGGTTGTAGACACGACAGACAAAAATACAAATTGTAAACACGGCAGACAAAATACAGGTTGTAGACACGGCAGACAAAATAATACAGGTTGTGAACAGAATTACAAAATACAGGTCGGATTAAATAATGTTCTGAAAAAGTTGGCTAAAATAAATGTTTTAAACATTATCATCATCAGGTGCCGTGCCGACTGGCGTTGGCTATTATGCTTCTCCAGAGTACCCGATCCTTCATGCAGGCCATCAGTTCAGTTGGTGATCTCCTCTCACACTATCCCGTCAGACTGTCCAGTATCATTTCTCTTGGTCTTCCTCTTGATCTTCTTCCTTCTATTTTTCCCGTTGTTATAATATTTTCAATGCCCCCTCTTCTCATTGCATGTCCTATGAAAGTACATTGTCTCTCTCTTATCTTTCTGACAAGGTTTTTTGTCTCTCCAGCTCTTCTCATACATTCTTCATTAGTTATTTTTGCTGTCCAGGGGATTCGCAACATTCTTCTAATAAACCACATTTCTGCTGCTTCCAATGATTTTTGTGCAGACTTGCCTATTGTCCATGATTCACTTCCATATAACAAGACAGGTTCAATATAGCATTTTAGGACTCGTTTTCTAACATTCATTGATAAAGATGTGTTAGCTAATATGTTTCTCATTCTCTGAAATGCAGTCTTTGCTTGGCCTATTCTGTTCCTAATTTCTGTTTTGCATTTCCCATCTGAAGTTATTACTGCTCCAAGGTATTTGAATTTCTGCACCTGCTTTAGAATGGTTCCATTTAATTTAATACTGCATGCTGGTGGATTCTGTTTCTTAGATATAACCATAGTCTCTGTCTTTTTTATGTTCAAAGTAAGGCCTTTCTGTTCACTTTCTTTGGCCACTTTATCCAAGAGATTTTGCAGGTCTTGTTGGTTCTCCGCTATCAGTACTGTGTTGTCAGCATACCGAAAGTTGTTAATATTGTATCCTCCAATTTTTATGCCTGGTTCTGTGATGATTGTTCTTAGAATATTCTCGCTGTACAGAGAAAAAAGGTCTGGAGATAATACACATCCTTGTCGCACCCCTTGTTTTATAGGTTGGTATTTTCCAATTCTATTTTCAACTCGAACTGCTGCCTCCTGATGCCAGTATAGATGTTTTACAATCCTCATGTCTTTGCCATCTATATTGATGTCTTCAAGCATTTTAATAATTTCATTATGTTTCACCTTGTCAAATGCCTTGGTGTAATTAATGAAGCAAGGCATTTGACAATGTTTTTTAAACATTACTCGGACAGAATACATATTCTCAACAGGTCGGACAAAATACATTCTCCTAAAAATTACAGACCATTAACAGCGTATTTACAAAACAAGAAAATAGGACACCTTGGAGAATTTTAGAAACCAAGAAAACAGGACACCTTCAAGAATGCTACAAACCAGGAAAATAGGACACCTACAAGACTTTTACAAGCCTACACATTTTCTATGACAGGAAAATATCAGACATTACCTCCGGAGATGTGCTTTTATTTTTCCAGCACAGCTCAGTGTAAAATATTTGTGTCAGAATCCTGTACAGGATTTGCTCCCTTTTCTCGTTAACGCTTGCCTTTTTACATAGAATTGGCTTTTCATATAAAAATATGAATACATTTTTTTAAATTAAAAAAAAAATCCCTTCATAATGTATCCCAGTATGCCCGTGCTCTTTTATGTCCTTTTATCTTATTGTGTAGCCGCTGTCTTCGTATCTCATTAGGGAATTTAGACACGTCAGAGATGGGACAGGACAAAAAAAGGGAAAATACATTGACACTGCTAATGAGCATAATAACGTATGCTTACGTGCTATGATATTCCCGGCTAATTATTTCGCGCTGTGGCTTTTCCTTGATCAGCCATTTGGCCGAAGCTTGGCTGCGTGATGGGGGCCCCTTGCTTTCACACCGGCTGGCTGGCTCCGTCTGTTGGAGTCTTGTTTCCCCCTTTTCTAAGACAATGAGCCCAGCCACGTTTGCCGGCAGTTTTCAAAAGGATGCTCAGGAGAGTAAGACCAAAGTTTGTATCGTATGAGAGTTAGTGTTTCGGTATAAGCGAGTAATAAGGTACAGTGTCCCTTTATCTATCTCGTGTGTGAATTTTAAGTAGCTCAGGTGGTTTGAGGCAAAGAATATAAAGTGCAGCATTTGTTTGAGTCAGAGAGCAGAAAGTTCCAGTAAAGAACGCGTGGTTCCCTGTTATTGATTTAAAAGAACATAAGTAGCCTCTCGTATGTTTTAGTTAAGTTGCTTCTGTGTTTGAGTTTTAAAAAAAAGTGCATATACCTCCCTGTATTTCAGTCACAAACACCTCTCTGTGTTTGAGTCACAAATACCTCTCTGTGTTTGAGTCCCAAATACCTCTCTGTGTTTGAGTCGCAAATACCTCTCTGTGTTTGAGTCCCAAATACCTCTCTGTGTTTGAGTCACAAATACCTCTCTGTGTTCGAGTCACAAATACCTCTCTGTGTTCGAGTCACAAATACCTCTCTGTGTTTGTTTGAGTCACAAATACCTCTGTGTGTTTGTTTAAGTCACAAATACCTCTGTGTGTTTGTTTGAGCCACAAATACCTCTGTGTGTTTGTTTGAGTCACAAATACCTCTGTGTGTTTGTTTGAGTCACAAATACCTCTGTGTGTTTGTTTGAGTCACAAATACCTCTCTGTGTTTGTTTGAGTCACAAATACCTCTGTGTGTTTGAGTCACAAATACCTCTCTGTGTTTGTTTGAGTCACAAATACCTCTCTGTGTTTGTTTGAGTCACAAATACCTCTCTGTGTTTGATTCACAGAAACGCAGATACTGCCTGTCTCCCCCATACCACCCCTACCCCCCCTCCAGGTTTGAATGTCTGTCCTCCTCCCAAGACGCAGGCCAGCTTTCCTATCCAGGCGTTTAATCAATGTTTTAGAGCAATAAAAATAGTCAAACAGTTGTCTCTAAGAACAAAAATAGGCCTAATTAAGTTTACTGCAGTAACCTTCTAGATAATCTCTAGATAATGAGGACAGTTCTGGCTGTGACCTGTCAGTCATGTCCTGTAGAACGCATATTTCATACAAACCTGTATTCCTAAACAGCCTTTGAACAGTCAGGGTATCGAGTGATATACCGTCATTAAATGAACTCGTATTCAAGAGCAGGGGTTCTGTAACCATTGGAAGTATGGGAACCAAATGATGGGGATATAGGGACAAAGTGAGGGAATATGGGAACCAAATGATGGGGATATGAGAGCCAAAATGATGGGGATATGGGGACAAAGTGGGGGAGTATGGGAACCAAGTGATGGGGATATGAGAGCCAAAATGATGGGGACAAAGTGGGGGAGTATGGGAACCAAATGATGAGGATATGGGAACCAAATGATGGGAATATGGGGACAGAGTGAGGGATGATGGAAACCAAATGATGGGGATATGGGGACAAAGTGAGGGAGTATGGGAACCAAATGATGGCGATATGGAAACCAAATCATAGTGGTATGGGAGCCAAAATGATTGATTGATTGATTGATTGATTGATCTTTATTTCAAAAGGGTTAAGAATTGGGCACGCAGGCCCGTCTGACATTCTGCCCTTTATCATACATCTTTCACTCTGTTCCAGACATTCTACAAATATGCTGTTCATATAACAAACATAACTAACACTGAAGCTGAGAGACATAAAATAAAATATAACATTTACGTTTCGCTCTTAAACATTCACTCAGTACAGAAGTAACTACATACATTATAAATGACTATCTACTAAACAAAATTTTCGGGACTATTCAGAAAACAATTAATTGTATTCGGTGTCTGTAAGAGCAGCTTAAGATAACTTTTAAGTTTGGAGCGTGTGACAAGATCTAAATTGTTGTTACAGTTTTCTTCCTGCTTTATTCTCCTAACTCTACCTTGGTATGTAAAGTTAAAGGCAGCCGTGGACATCTCTTGGCAATAGATGATGGTGATTTTGACATTCTGGCCAAGAAGATGTGCGGATGTATTGAGCAGTCCATTGGAGGTTCTGTACTTGTACAGTGGTTTCAGACTGTCTGTATGAGCTCATATTTCATTACTTTTGTCACCGTGCTACGATTGCTGTAGCTGAGATACACTGACATCTGTGGAGCATCCATGAGACATTTTGTTTTTTTTTGTCATCGCCCAGTGGAAAGGCCGGGGAGGAGCTGGCGAAAGACCGCGTCACTTAGGAAGCGACTCTGCTTAGGGGTGCTGCGTTTGCCTGGTGGGAGAAGGTAGCCAGATTTGTGGAGAGAAGACGTGAGAAGTATTTGGATCTTGTAAGAGGGTTGCTGTGTTGTTGTTGTTGTCGTCGTCGTCGTCGGTTATGCCAGTCGAAGTTTTGTAGAATCAGCCATGAGAGACGCTGTTTGAGTGTAGTCTCGAGTCAGTGGCTATGCTATATTTATGAAGGAGTTGGAGATTAGACAAATAGAGGAGACAACATCTGACATAGTTTTGAGTGTAGTCTCGAGTCAGTGGCTATGCTATATTTATGGAGGAGTTGGAGATTAGACAAATAGAGGAGACAACATCTGACATAGTTTTGAGTGTAGTCCCGAGTCAGTGGCTATGCTATATTTATGAAGGAGAGTAGAAAAACAGAGGAGATATGAAATGTGTGTGCAGTCAGAGTGTGATTCTGAAGAAATGCACTATTTTTGTGTGTGTGTGTGTGTGTGTCGGAGTCGTTCTTGGACATTAGGAAGAGAAGATAAAAGTCTGAAGCAGTTTTGGCTGGAGTCGATATAACTCTGTTAACTCTACTAACTCTATTATTTACGAAGAAGTCAAGGTCGGAGTAGCAATTGCACGGCCTAGTTTCTAGTCCTGTGATAACTGCACTGTCTAATGTACAGTCGTCTTCGCTGTTATCTCCCCCCACAGCCTTCTGCTTTATTCATATATACAAGAGAACACAACCGACCTTTCTAAACACTGGAACATGTTTCTTGCAAGAATTGTGTTAAAACATCGAAACTCCTCTTTGTTAATGCATATGCCATACACAGATTGTGCTTGGTAACTTACCAAAAAAAATATTGTACAAATTAATGTCTGGTACCTTTCTCGTTTCAGAATTAGGGAAGAAATTTCCCTTTGATAAAATTCTTCAAAGAATACGGGGCAAATTTTGCTGCAGAATGAAGTGAGGGGAAAAAAAGAAGAAGAGGACAGATGAGGTAAAACGCAAGGTATCGTCTGTGATAATTGACAAATGTACGGGCGGCCATATTGTTCTAATTACTTTAGCCGAGAGATTAGCCCTCCCGCTCTGACAATCCTTAATGAGATCTGTGCTCGGATGATTAAAGAGAAATCCGAAAGAACCTGGGCGCCCGAGTCTTGTCGAGTCCTCACGGTTATTATCCAGTCTAAATAAATAGACACTTGTACTTATTTAAGAAGACAGGTATTTGTCATATCGTGAAATATAATGAGAAATTCAAGAAAAAGGGGGAAGTAACAAACGGGCAGTGATGAGACAGAAAGGGAGAGAAATGGACTTGCGTCAACTCAGTGGCTGAATACCCTATCAAGGATTTGTCATCTTTAATCAGTCTTGTTTATATGGTGTAATTATTTTCTATTATCAGCCCCGCCTCGTTCATTTGCCAGCCGGCAGTATTATCATTATCGTTGTCGTAATATTTTTTTTAAAACTTGTCTTCCTGGAATAGCGAACATTCGTTCCGTGCTGCCGACTTCCTGGTGATCTTCGTGATAGAAGTCGTGGTGGATGAGGAGCGAGCGCAGGCAGCAGGCGAAGATGTCGAGCCTAATGGAAACGTCTCAGAAATCTGCATGGCAAGGAGCACCAAAAGTAAATGAACTGCTTCATGCTCTGTGTCACAGTACAGACACATAGTTCATCAAAGACTAGCAACTTGGCTGTTTTTGAATGAAAGATTTCATTATTATATTATTATGGCTGGCAAATAGATTCACTGAAATTGACTTTGTCGTTATGTGACACCGAAGTAGGAAGATTAGCCGAAAGTGTCTTTTATATTTATGTGTCAGCGAAGCAAGAATATCAGCCAAAAGTATCTTTGTCATTTCTGTGGTACCGAAGCAAGAATATCAGCCAAAAGTATCTTTGTCATTTCTGTGGTACCGAAGCAAGAATATCAGCCAAAAGTGGTCTTTGTCATTTACAGAGACAAGACTAAAAGCCGAATCAAAACAGTGCAGACTAGTTTTGTATTGTTTTTAATCAAGAATGTTATATTTTCTCATGTGGCAACGTCTTCTACAGACCACGTGCTATTTAAATACACAAAAGCTGTTCCTTACTTTGGCGAAAACTTTCCTCGTCATAATAATATTTTATTCTCCTCAACAACGTCTCTTCTGCATCCACGCCTGTTTTTTCCTGATAAACACAGCTCCTGTAAATAGGTTGGGCGTTGTTGTTTTCTTTATTTTCAAAACTTATATCACTAAGCCTGATTCTTCTTCTTCTTCTTTTTCTTCTTCTTCTTCCTCCTCATCCTCTTTTTCTTCTTCTTCTTCTTCTTCTTCTCATGTCAAAGTTATCATCAGGGTTTGTCTTCGTTTTCATTTCTGACAGTTCCTTTTTCTGAGTGAAGCCAGCGTCTGAGCAAAGTATTCACTGGCCACTTATTTTTCCTTGCTTTCTGCTGGCTAGTTTATCGCTGTGTTAGGGAGACTAGTTTGTGGACAGACTCTCAACGTTGTGTGCTTGTACACCATGCACTGTCTTAGAGAGACTAGTTTGTAGACAGACTCTCAACGTTGTGTGCTTGTATACCCTGCAGTTTCTTAGGGAGACTAGTTTGTGGACAGACTCTCAGCGTGGTGTCCTTGTACACCCTGCACTGTCTTAGGGAGACTAGTTTGTAGACAGACTCTCAGCGTGGTGTCCTTGTACACCCTGCACTGTCTTAGGGAGACTAGTTTGTAGACAGACTCTCAGCGTGGTGTCCTTGTACACCCTGCACTGTCTTAGGGAGACTAGTTTGTAGACAGACTCTCAGCGTGGTGTCCTTGTACACCCTGCACCGTCACACCTGACGGCGGATCGTGATCCGAGGCAATAATCCATAATCTGGATAAAACTTCGACCATTATCCTGGTAATTTAACTTCAGATGGAGCTTGAGTCCGAGTAAGAAGAAGAAGAAGAGATATGTTGTATTGAACTTCCCTTGCATACATAGATTTGGGCAGCGTGTGACATTGTCCTGTTCACTGGGTTGAACGGGCAAGGCGGAATGTTAGAATGGAACCCGCAAGTCTCCCTTTTTAAAAAAAAAAATCTGAGATTAGCCTTTGATGCCTATGCTAAAGGAGGCTAAAATTACGTGTATCTCCTCATTTAGAACGGTCAGAATCTAAACAAGTCATTTGATTGGCCAGCCTCTGACCAGATACGATAGAATTCGAGTAGGACAAGGTGGCCAGTCAGAATCGGCCTGGGGCCAGTGTGCATCTGGTCAGGCGATGGATAAAAACACCATGAACTAAACCAGGTGAAGTTTGAACAGGTATCTTGAGAAGAACTTCTCTCAGTCAAATCATCGTCATAATGTCCACTCTCAGAGTGCTGTCTTTAGATGTAGTATGGTTATATTGAATGTAGCGGATTGACTTCCTGCTTGTTAAAATGAATCCTTCAGCCGACAATTTAGGCCGAAGGACTAATAAACATGCTCAAGTCATCGTTATAAAGTCGCAGTGCTGCCAGCGAAGGACTGAATGAGCGAAGCAGAGGTACTTAAACACATGTTACATTAGCTAAACGTGAGCGGTGAATTTAAATTGTATGTTGAGCGGTGAATTTAAAATGTATGTGTATATGAGCGAGGCTCATGAACAGTAATTCTATTCCGGGAAATTATTTGCAAATGAGCAATAATTCCATCGTGATGTTTATTTTATAATTCCACTGTGAATAATTTTATAGCGAAGCATTCTAAATCTGGCTGTTGTGCAAGATATTTTTGGTTCGAATCCTTCCAGGTGCTGGAATTTTTTTTTTTTTCGGGCTCATGCTGTCATGCATGAGAGAGAGAGAGAGAGAGAGAGAGAGAGAGAGAGAGAGCAAAGAACGCGAGGCATACTAGATTGTACCTTTTACATGGATGAAAATGCATTGTGGATAAATTAAAATATTCCCGCATTGACTTATGGGTAGAAAGGATGTGAGGAAGTAAAGGGAATCGGCCAGCACGGCTTTGTCCAAGGAATCTAGGAAACGACTGCTTCCCTGCGGGCCCCGCCACGACAAGCCGGAAGAGAAGCCTAAGCATCGTTACCACTGCCCTCTGTGCTGGAAAGTTTTACGCGCCCGTAATTATAACCGTTGTCAGCGTAATGATTACCTGGATGTGACAAAACTGTGACGAGGTAATAAACAGCTTAATTAATGCTGAAGTTGACACGCCTGCAGGCCATTCTTGGAGATGCTGGGGTTTTTTTTTCCCTTTCTTCCTAGCTTCCTTTACTCGTGTTCACACCGCTTGTCTCCTCGCTCATTAGCTGTGTCTTTATCATAAAAGTAGCGCGGCCTCTTTAATAAGACAAATTACACTAAGGAAATTCATTTAAGCGTCTGATTAGTATTTAGAGCTGATGACAGCTGAAGTAGCATATGGAGGGCCCAGTGACAATTTATATTAACTGTCAAGTGATTTTTTACCTGGAATGTTGTCCTTTTGATTGGCAGACCTCTCATCCAATCAATAAATAGTTGGTTTGTTGTTCATTATTGCTGCCGCCATGCCTGTGTCGTTCTGTAGTTTCTCTCTCTCTCTCTCTCTCTCTCTCTCTCTTGTCCATATTCAGTTACTTGCCATGACCTTCAGTGTTTCATCTGACGGGCTGTATGCTGCTTGTGAGTTCTTGTCTGCTCATTTGACCACTTACCTGCCCTGCCGGCCTGTCTCATGAACGCGCGTATCAGTTTTCTTCCCACTGATTGTTTCTTTTATATTATAGAGGCAGGTGAGCGTGGCCTCGGGTGGTGGATTTTGCGGGTTCCAGAAGTTGAAGGGATTTTGTTTTCCTCTCACAACTCTTCCTTGGGCAGGGGAGCGGGGACCGAACCTCCACCTGCTTTGATGCGCAAGTTAAAAATCCCTGGCACCTGAAAATGGTGCGAGGTCGGGCGGGGGGGGGGGGCGGGGGAAGAACAGAGTCCAGGCGGCCCCAGAAAGAACTGTTGATTTGCGCAAGAACTCACAGGAGTTTTCATTTACTTCTGGGAGAATCTGACAAGTAACTATCTATAGCAGTATATTGAATGTTAGGATGTAAGATAGATAACTCATCTGAGAATTGAAACATTTGTATAAAATGAGTTGTCTTCTAAAGTAATCAGCTGTTTGTGAGTAGAGTCCATCTCCTTGTCTCGGGTTGCACGAGGGTCACGGATGGGGAATGACAGGAAAAAGGTCAGGTGAGAGAGAAATCATATGACAGTTGCGTTTTGTGTATCGTCTGAGACAGATGTAAATTAGGCTGTTAGAAATGTTGTTTAGTGAAATAGATGTAGAATAGAGTGTATTAGGTTGTTCTGATGGCGACAGTAGTCTGCCGGGAACATATATCGTGGAGATATCCAGTCTTGTGTCCATGGATTTTGTTGATGCCTTTGTCGTTCTCGTCATATCGCCCGTCGACTCATGGTCACCCTGTGCATCATTAAAGTCATTTCAACTGTAAAGTTGCTGCTTCTGTATTACTATTTTCACTGAGAGAGAATGAACCTGGTAGCAAGTAAGTCTGTGAAGTGAGTAACAAAACAGACGCAAAACAACGTAGAATAGTAATGTAAGAAAGAACATTATTCCAGTGGACAATAGTGGAAATAACACAGAAATGAATAGCAATACATCTACAGTTTACATTCTACACACAGAAGAGCAGGAGATAGAACCATCCGAGAATCCTGCTTTAACCTGTGACACCACAGACTGTGAAACATTAAGTTGGTCTTTGTGTCTTGTCTCACTGTTTGTCTGTCTCAGTTACACCACAGACTGTGAAACATTAAGTTGGTCTTTGTGTCTTGTCTCACTGTTTGTCTGTCTCAGTGACGCCACAGACTGTGAAACATTAAGTTGGTCTTTGTGTCTTGTCTCACTGTTTGTCTGTCTCAGTGACGCCACAGACTGTGAAACATTAAGTTGGTCTTTGTGTCTTGTCTCACTGTTTGTCTGTCTCAGTGACGCCACAGACTGTGAAACATTAAGTTGGTCTTTGTGTCTTGTCTCACTGTTTGTCTGTCTCAGTGACGCCACAGACTGTGAAACATTAAGTTGGTCTTTGTGTCTTGTCTCACTGTTTGTCTGTCTCAGTGACGCCACAGACTGTGAAACATTAACTTGATCTTTGTGTCTTCTCTCAGTGTTTGTCTTTCTTAGTGACGCCACAGACTGAAGTATTAACTTGATCTTTGTGTCTTCTCTCAGTGTTTGTCTTTCTTAGTGACGCCACAGACTGAAGTATTAACTTGATCTTTGTGTCTTGTCTCACTGTTTGCCTATCACAGTTTGTCTGGCTTTCTCACTGTCTGGCACGCGCACACAGTTTCCACATTATCATCACCATCTTCACAGCATCGCCACCAAGTTACCACCAATAGCAGCACAGCAGGAAGTGCACCAGCAGCACGAAGAATATGGAGGTCCCCACAGTTGACACAAATCTGGAATCAACAAGTGCCGCTAGAGCGACCTCTGCCAAGCTCTCGCTCTTTAATAACCAAACGGCCAAAAATATGGCAGCATTGATTTCCATCCAGTGACTCTCACCACCGCCCAAGCCCCGTCCCCGCTGTCCGCTGCGTGTTCCTGGGACGGCTATTTTTCTTAATCGCATGTAATTAGCCTGTCTTAAAGAGAAGAGCTCACGTCTGATCATTCTCCCACCCTGCTCCACTCTGCCTTCCACGTCTGTCCAGCTTCCTGTTCCTATACTCTTTGATTTCCTGCCGTCTCTCTTTCATTTACAGGGGCTGCATGTTTTGTTGTTTTTTTTTCTACTTGCTTTCCGTTCGGTTGCACAAGAAGAACCAGTTTTCACTGTACTCATACCAATACCGAGCTCTGTCACTCCCTCGTCACTTACAGCGCCCCGCCCCGCCCTCTTTTTTGACGCTCCACCTATACAACAGTTCTTAAATGATTGCGTACTCATATCTCTCTCTCTCTCTCTCTCTCTCTCTCTCCCTCCTTGTGTTAGGATTATTATTCGCACATGTATATGCCGGTTGTAGGTTTTGCTTCCTTACATTTTACTTTCTAAGAACAGTGTTAGAAACTGAAATGTATGGTAGTGTTAACATGTGTTCTCAGGCTCTGTATGTGTATGTAAGAGTGTGTGAAGCGTCCAGTCATTCGGCCAGAGCCCTTAAGCTAATCGGTCGTGCCAGCAGGCTTGTACTTCCCTGGCATGTTTTGCCTGCTCGTTTCAGTGTTCTACGAGCCTGGTGTAACGTCACGTGTGGTTGGACAGCTTTATGACGTAAGGGCTAGCGCCAAGACACTGTGTCATAATCTGGCAGCCGCGCTTGATGGTTGGTCTTAGAGCAGCATAGGCAGGGTTGTCGGCCTTGTGTAGATTTCTGGAGTGTTGACTCATCTTTATGTATACTCCACGAGGAGGTGGTGGAACCCGCGGCAGTTACATGTCGTCACTGTCGGCGCTCGTCAACTGTATGGAACGACCGACGGATGGCGGTACTGATAAGTGAACTGAGTTCTCGCTAAAGAGGGGAAAAAAAAGGTCATATATGACATTCGTATTATCTTGTGCATTCTACCTCTGCCTGCACATCTCTCTCCTTCCCACCTCACCCCACCCCCTTGAGAGAGATGGAGCGAGGGATACCGAGAGGGAGAGAGACAGGGGTGGAGAGACAGTACAGAGGGAGGTAGAGACGGGGCGAGACAGTACAGAGGGAGGTAGAGACGGGGAGAAACAGTACAGAGGGAGGTAGAGACGGGGCGAGACAGTACAGAGGGAGGTAGAGACGGGGAGAAACAGTACAGAGGGAGGTAGAGACGGGGCGAGACAGTATAGAGAGAGACAAGGAGAGACAGTATAGAGAGAGAGAGTGAAAGAGATTACAGAGAGAGAGAGAGAGAGTGAAAGAGATTACAGAGAGAGAGAGAGAGAGTGAAAGAGATTACAGAGAGAGAGAGAGAGAAAGAGATACAGAGAGAGTGAAAGAGATTAGAGAGAGAGTGTGAAAGAGATACAGAGAGAGTGAGATAAAGGAAAAGAGATACAGAGAGAGTGAGATACAAAGAAAGGAAAAGAGATACAGAGAGAGTGAAAGAGATACAAGAGGAAAAAGAGACAGGAAGAAATGTAGAGGGTGAGACGGAGGAAAAGAGACAGAGACAGACAGATGGAAAGAAAAAGGTTCCATGTCTTTGAGCACATTACTTCCTCTATGTGTGTGTGTGTGTGTTTTAAAAATCCCTTTCAAGAGTACTAATAGATATAAACTGATACCTGGTCCGATGGTCTTCTGTATTTTGTGATACATTCTTCTGTATTTTGTGATACATTCTTCTGTATTTTGTGGTACATTCTTCTGTAGTGTGTGATGCAGTTTTCTGTATTTTGTGTTATATGTGTGGGAGTGGTGCATGTGATGTGTGTAGGAGTGCAGCATGTGATGCGTGTGGGAGTAGTACATATGATATGTGTAGGAGTGGTATATATGATATATGTGGGAGTGGAACATGTGATATATGTTAGAGTGGTTACATGTAATGTGTGGGAGTAGTACATGTGATGTGTGTTGGAGTGGTATATGTGGGAGAGGTCATGTTATGTGTGGAAGTGGTACATGCGATGTATGTGAGAGTGATGTATGTGAGAGTGGTGTGTATGATGTATGCGAGAGTGGCGTATATGATGTATGTGAGAGTGGCGTATATGATGTATGTGAGAGTGGCGTATATGATGTATGTGAGAGTGGTGTATATGATGTATGTGAGAGTGGTGTATATGATGTATGTGAGAGTGGTGTATATGATGTATGTGAGAGTGGTGTATGATTTATGTTGGTCGCAAACTGCAGGAGAGCGAATTAGATGGAGCGAAGACTTCTCTCCAAAGTCTGAATTTTTTTGTTTTTCTTTAGCCCCCAAGACAGTACAAATTCCATCAGGTCGCCATTTTCAGCTTTCATTTTTTCAGTTTTTTTTCTTCGCAAATCCACTCTCCATTTTCAATTCTTGGGCCAAGCTTGAACGGTAGTGGATAGTCAAGAATGGAGAAATCAAAGGGAGATAAGAAGAAGAATAGAGGGATCCACGAGTTCTCCTCCTTGACTAACGTCCACATTCTCACCATAGAAAAGGATGTAAATGATTGCAGAAATCAGTCGATACTAATTGTTCCCCTTGTTACTCCAGAATAATGGATGCTTAGCAAAGGGGAGGTAAACCATTTTGGAAAGTGGGAATCCATTTTTGTCCGTCCCCCCTGTCTTTCCTTTAAAGAAGAAGAAGAAGAGCAGCAAACAAACGAGGAAGTAAATCTCTGCTTTCCTTATTCCCCGCCAGCAACCTGAAATGCGAACTATAAGGGGACTCGTCTTTGGGCCGCGGTAATTCTTGTCCACATCTGCATAATTGAATGAAGTCAAATCAAACTCGGGGCGTAATACACATTTTGGAGGAAATCTTGTTTGAATTGGCGGAGTAATTATGATTGATTGTAGTATTTTCTCCTGTCTTTCCTGGCGCCCGGGCGGAGGGGAGGAGGGGAGTGGCTGGGCCCGGGCGTTACATTTGTATGCACCCAGCAAACACCGACTGGAAGTCGAGCAAGCGCTTAATTTTGCGCACTATTTCCATATTACAGAGTGTACGGGCGAATTAAACCCCATTCAACCGGCGTGCAAGTCTCGCGTAATCTCCAGCAATCGCATTACGACCACCCCATTATACATGGCGGATGGAATTTGCATACCGATGCTATACTAGTTCAATCTCCGCGGATCTTTTCATATTTAGCAAGCGACGAAGTTGTGGTGGGGAGTGAGTTGAGTACGTGTCTCTTCCCCCCGCCCGTCCCCCCATTGTTGTAATAATGTTGTTGTTGTTGTTGTTGTTCCAACCTCCGCGGCATAACTTCAGCCCCATGTTCCCCCCTTCAAAATTGTCCATTAAAAAGTTGGGGTTTTATTCGCCTGCGAAATTGAAGTCGTGATTTCGTGAGTGCTGTCCCAGTCTTCATAAGCAGAATGAACCATTAGAAATGCGCGAAGCCCAGTCTTGGTTTCGTGTTTCGCCAGAATACAGAATCGCTGTAACGGGGTGTTTTGTCAAGCTGGGCGTTATGTAGGTCATGATGTTGGGGGAGCTGGGAGGTATTTCTGGCCGGACGGATGGAACTGGTGGATGCATTCAGAACGTTAATTGGTGAGTTTGCACAAAACAAATGCACTAGTTAGCGCAGCTGGGAACATTGAAGCTTATCCATTACAGGAAAATGCCAACTCCAGATAGTGTAAAGTAAGCGCGGCCATCTTGATAGTGTGTTGCCCACTCTCTCGTGGCTGGGCGGTTGGTAGGCCTGCTTGGGGTTTAGGATACTAAAGTGCACGTTTTTCCGAGGCTGATCGTGCGTTTCTGGCTGTAGGATTTTTGGTGCTTCATCACATTGAACGTGCATGCGAGTGCCACGACAGCCTAACGAGCTGGGGTTGGGAAAAATGAAGCCCCTGTCGCCGTGGAATTTGCCGATAAAATCTTGGATCGCATCTCTCGCTGTGATGTTATTGTCCCAGTTTCCCCAAGCACTTCCCGGCCTGTGAGGAAAGCAGTGCATATGCCACAGTTGTCAGTCATGTATTATATGCCACTATCATCAGTCATGTGTTCCGTACTCATCAGTCGGACGTCGTATTCCACATCGTCCTGACCTGAATGAGCTTATCGCTGGTCTCCATAGCCATCGGAACATGAGAAGAAGACAAGACTTGGCAGTCAGAACTAATCACTCATTAACAATTAAAACTAGCACAGGTCCCGGATCAGGGTAGATTGTCCCCCATGGGCTCCGGGGTGTTGAAGGACCTGTCCACCCTGCTTTCTTATATACGGGGACGAGTCTAGAAAACACTGCGTGTTCTGACAGCTTGGGCAGGAGGCTGGATGGTCAGTGGTCCAATCTGCCTGGCCACCGCCCTCAACTCTAGCATACATTTTAACAGTTCAAACTAAGAAGATTACGATTTTAACATCTAAAACTTGCCAGCGCTTTAACATCTAAAACTTGCCAGCGCTTTAACATCTAAAACTTGTCAGCGCTTTAATATATAAAACCTGCCAGCGCTTTAATATCTAAAACTTGCCAGCGCTTTAATATCTAAAACTTGCCAACGCTTTAATATCTGAAACTTGCCAGCGCTTTAATATCTAAAACTTGCCAACGCTTTAACGTCTAAAACTTGCTAACGCTTTAATATCTAAAACTTGCCAACGCTTTAACATCTAAAACTTGCGAGCGCTTTAACATCAAAAACTTGCAAGCGCTTTAACATCTAAAACTTGCCAACGCTTTAATATCTAAAACTTGCCAAATCTTTAACATCTGAAACTACCCAACGCTTAACTAGCCAACATTTTAACAGCTAAAACTAGCCAATGCTTTAATATCTAATACTAGCCAACATTTTAACAGCTAAAACTAGCCAATGCTTTAATATCTAAAACTAGCCAACATTTTAACAGCTAAAACTAGTCAGTGATTTACCAGTTGAAGCTAGTCAACTAGACCTGAGTTGCTAATGAAAAAAAAAAAAAGACACATAGAAGATGAAGACCAGGGAGTTTTGAGATAAAAATTTAAGACGAAGACTAGGGAGTTTTTAGATAAAAATGTCATTGAGTGTTCTGAAGTATCTTGTAGGCTGTATCACAGAATTATTGCAACTTTAGATGCGCTAGCGTCCTTAGCACTGACGTTTGTGTCGGTAGCTACAGCGAGAAATTACATGCCCACCTTTGATAAAGTCCTGCAGAAATATTTTAGTAGCTGATGTCACACTCCCTCCACCTCTCTCGGTCGTTTCTAATTGGGAGGGGTGGGGTACTTTCATTATCTCTCTTTCTTCTTCCCCCCCCCCCCCCCCCCGCGTTAAGTATGACATTCATGACAGTGATTTCTTTCTCGTTCCATCTCTATCAATCACTGACCTGGTAAGTATCTCAGACACGTCTGCCTGTAATTTGGACATTTAGAGTACACAGTGCCGATGCTTTCATGTATACGACACGTGTTTCTCAGGATAAGAGAGATTTTCATATCTTATATGTTGAAATATCCACCAACATTTCAGCCTGCTCTAATCATCGGGAGATTCGTGCCAACAAAAACAAAAAAGGCCGTGGTACACCCTCCTGGTCACAAGTGTAAATATATACTGCCAGAGAACTTAAGTTGTTGAGCAAATGGATCTGTGGAATGTCTTCAACACTAGTTTCCATAATCTTAGGAAAATTGATGTTTTTGTGTTGTGTGTGAGAGAGAGAGAGAGAGAGGGGGGGGGGGAGGGAAATAGATGGACAGAAAGGGAGAAGAGAATGGAAAAAAAAGATGAGCATCCACGAAGATAATACTATTCAGGGAGCTTATGCGATTGTATTATTGTAAAACATCCTTTGCCCATTTTTTGCACAGCAAATTTGGGTAATTTTGCGTCCTGCAGTACTCCTCCACCAAAAGTATCTGTTCGTTTTATAGGACGCCTGCTGCTTTAATGAAGCTGCGAGGGACAGATCGTGGGGCATTTGAGCAGGTCGTGTGGCAGTTGAAGGAAAGGTCATGTGGCAGTTGAGGGAGAGGTCGTGTGGCAGTTGAAGGAAAGGTCTTGTGGCAGTTGAGGGAGAGGTCGTGTGGCAGTTGAAGGAAAGGTCATGTGGCAGTTGAGGGAGAGGTCGTGTGGCAGTTGAAGGAAAGGTCATGTGGCAGTTGAGGGAGAGGTCGTGTGGCAGTTGAAGGAAAGGTTATGTGGCAGTTGAGGGAGAGGTCATGTGGCAGTTGAAGGAAAGATCACGTGACAATTGAGGGAGAGGTCATGCGGCAGTTGAAGGAGAGGACATGCGGCAGTTGAAGGAGAGGTCGTGTGACAGTTGAGGGAGAGGTCGTGTGGCAGTTGAAGGAAAGGTCATGTGACAGTTGAGGGAGAGGTCGTGTGGCAGTTGAAGGAAAGGTCATGTGACAATTGAGGGAGAGGTCATGCGGCAGTTGAAGGAAATGTCTTGTGGCAGTTGAGGGAAAAGTCCTGTGACAGTTGAATGAAAAATCATGTGGCAATTGAGGGAAAGGTCCTGTAGCATTTGAGGGACAGGTTGTGTAACTTCATCATATTTATATTAGCATATATTGTTGAATGTTTGGATAAAAAATTCTATGTTGTAGTTTTAAACTCATAGTTAATATTGCTTTTACACGTTTGTAAGATCGCTCGCTCTGTCTGTTTGCCTGTCTGTCTCTCCTACCGCTTCCTCCTCCTCCCCCGTCTCTCTCTCTCTCTCTCTCTCTCTCTCTCTCTCTCTCTCTCTCTCTCTCTCTCTCTCTCAGTAGGAGTTTGACCTCTAGCAAAAATTCCATACATTGAAAACATGTTCAAGTGAATACCAGATGAAGAAAATGTTACTAGAGTATCCAGATATTCGTATCCAGGACACTACAGCATACTACCAGTCGTTTTCTTTACCAAGAACAGTTGCACGTCTTCAGTGATGTTAATCCTAGGAATGACCTTCTGTATCAACATACCGCTGAGAAACTGAGAAATTCCTTCCCCTGTTGTTAGATGGGCAGAAAAAGTGACAGGGCCAAACGTCCAAGAATAAGTGGAGTAAATATTAATATAAGTTCACAGAAGTCAGTGAAACAAGTATGTCTTGTGTATGTAGCGATTGCTATATCGAGAGGCAAGTCGTGTCTTTGCTGGGTCCAGTCTCTTGAACTTTGAACAGCAGGTAATGTGCAATGTGTGTACGAGCTTTGTTGTAATGAAAAGAGAACTGTAAAACAGAATGACACAAAGCTCTGTAATATATGATTTGTAAGATCCAAGCATGAAAGAAATGCAGCGGTAATACCTCGTTCATTCGTCATCTCTTCCCTGTGTGCAAAGCAACCCTTGCGTACCCAGCTTATCAGAACGTCTACTTTCATCGTTCATCAGACCTGACATGTTTACTGGCTTTAGTTTGGTCACCCTAGAATCTGAGCACTGGCAAGAAGGGACACGGAACTTCTTACAGACATCCCCCCCCCCCCCCACCAACCGCACCCACAGCCCTCCCAGCTATTTTTATAACCGTGATCTTTGCTCTTTCCTACATGGTCTCTTCTTTCCTCCCCAATATTGTATTAATACGGCGATGGTTGAAACACTTTTCTCCAGCAAAATGTAATGTACGACCAAGTAAAATGAAATCATGAGAAGCTTTTTGCCACGCAATACTTAATCCCCGAGAATAGCGAATGACTTCCGGCTGACAGTCCTGATGTAATTTAACTCATGACGTTTTCTTGTTTTAAGCGCAGGGCTCAAATGAGGTCATGTGACCCCCCGTGCGCAACTCAATTATAGCGAAATGTTAGCTTATTTCATTAGTGCGTGCCGGTTTGTTGGAATATTGCCCCGAGCCGACGGCGCTAGGGAAAAACCAAAGTCGACAATAGGACGAAGCATTTTGGATATTAAAAGCATTACTCTCCTCCTTCCACTTTCTCTCATTTCTTGTGTAGACATAGACCGGGTGGGGGAGGGAGGAAGGGGGAGGACCTTGTGAGCAGGTCTTAAAAGCATCTGAATGTGAGAAGAGAGGATAATTAAATAGGCTAAGTGCATTCTCTGTTAAGCGAAGACGCAGACGAGTTGGGACTCGGTGGTACGGCCCTCTCTGTAGACCAAAACATTGCAGCCCTAGTCTCACAGGGCGGCCAGCCAGGGTTGGAAAGACAACATCGTGAAAGGTTTGCTTGTCTCCACCTGAGTCTGTTAGAAGAAATACAGTGTATCCAGTCTCTTTGTTTCTCAGTTCCTATCATCCTAGACTATCTGTGTGTAAGCCAGTGATCTGCTTTCTTCTTGTTTGGGAGCTTTTTAAACATTGCTGTTTATTGCAGAATAGAAAGAAACTGAAACTTGAAATTTGGAAATGCGTTTCGTGACAAGATAAAGATAATAAAGAAATTGGATGGCCTGAAGCTGAAGAGAGTAATTATAAAAGACACGATAACAAAAATAACTACAAAGTTTTTGGTTATAGCAGAAGGCATACTGTAGCATTGCCCTGTTGTCTTGGCCTTCTGATCGCTGATCTGATCTTGACATTTACAGCTGGAATAGTTTACATTACCTAGTGTTACCTCATGTGGACCGGCGGAGATCGAAAGAAGCCATTTTGATTAGAGTTTAAAAAAAAAATCACGCCATACGGCAAGTCAGGACACGTGTTTAAGATGTAGCGGTGGTTATAGGCAGACTTTGAGAGCTGAGCGCTAATCTCCTAAATCAGAAGCATGAGAGTACTTTGTTACAGAGCTGAGTTGAGTGTGTTGCGTGTCCGCGTTACAATCATTATATGACTGCACGGGTGATCATTTTCCTTGTGCGCCAAGCATTCACTCTGATGCTTATCTCTCTGAGCCAGGTGTTAAAACTCTTATGATTGCAGGCAGACGATTCTGATGTCTTACCACCTGCATCTGGTATCACGAAGTGACTGAATCACGGAAGGAATGAAATAAGAAAGCGGATATATTAATAACAGAGCTAAGGTTGAACAAAGAACACTGAATGTAGACGTTATTTTTGTTGTTTATTTTTCATTCTTTCTTAAATTTGTTGAAAACAAACTGGGGTCCAACCGAAAGGTCGTCTATTTCGATGCATTCTGCACGTCTCTTGTTGTGAGATAAACCTCAGAATAACGTAACTCAGCTGGCCTCTCTTACTTGCTTCACTGGCAACACAAGAAGGAATAGGCCCCATCGCCAAGTCAGTTTTTAGATCCGCACTCAGAATAAACTTAAGATCGTTCTGTCCACTCAGAAACAACTTCAGAAGTTTCAGCTGAGCAACGTTTTTGCTCGGCAGTCGCAAGGAAGAGTGCTGTACGTCAAATAAACTAAGGAAAATAAAAGACAGGCAACAAAATTTTGGCTAGAAAACATCTACAAAGATAGGGAAAAGGGCCGAAAATAATGACTGAAATAAAACTTTCACAGAAGATAAATTAACTTATCTTCACAGAGTCGAATTCCCGTTGAGACTGAGATTCGAATGAGAATAGAACAACGACAGTCAGAACATAGGTACTATGAATCCAGC
This sequence comes from Achatina immaculata, assembly GCA_009760885.1. Taxonomy (NCBI): domain Eukaryota; kingdom Metazoa; phylum Mollusca; class Gastropoda; order Stylommatophora; family Achatinidae; genus Lissachatina; species Lissachatina immaculata. Next base: position 77,828,405 of record CM019716.1, read on the forward strand.
AGTAAGTAGAACACAAGCTACGCCACTCCAAAATCATTTGAGATAGAGGTCTTACATTCTTTTTCGTCTCTAGAAGCAGTGGAAATACGAATCTTACATTCTTTGTCATCTCTAGAAGAAGTGGAAATACGGATCTTACATTCTTTGTCATCTCTAGAAGAAGCTGAAATACGGATCTTACATTCTTTTGAGTCCAACAATAAATATGACACAGAAACTACACTCAGTTGACTTCATCATCAATTACACCATATAAACTGCACGCATTTGACTTCAACATCAAGTACAACACAGAAACTACACTCAGTTGACTTTAAAGTTGATTAAATTGATGACAACTGACAAAAACAAATAAAGCAGCTTAGGAAAAATTGGAAGAAGTGGAGAATTTTGAATATCTTGGATCATTACTAACATGCAGTGAAGATACAATGAAGACATCTATCGCTCCTCAAACTAAAGAAGCTGTGGAGAGGAACAGACAGAACTACAAAAATAAGATTTTTAAGGGCATGTATCTTTCCCATCACAACATATGCCTGTGAGACTTGGACACTTAACAAGATAGTTGAAAAACACATAAATGCCTTTGAATGTAAATGCTACAGAAGAATACTTCACATATCATGGACTCAGAAAAGAACAAATATATCCATGCTACAAGAACGTAATATTGATGAAGGCTGGTTAGTAAAGAGGATTAAACAGAGAAAACTTATATATTTTGGACATGTTAAACGTCATAAGAACTTAGAGAAGACCAACTTGGAAGGGTACATAAAGGGAAAAAGAACGAGAGGAAGACCAAGATGAAGATGGCTGCACGACATCGTTGATAATCTGCAAATGGATGCATCAGCAGCAGGCCATCTTGCTTACAACCGAGAGGCCTACAGGAGTGCTGTTAGGGAGACAAAGTTCCGCAAGGGACATGCAAATGACTGACTGATTCAAAATCAAGTAGAACACAAAAACTACCCTCGCATGGCTCCAAATGCAGTTAAATCACAGATTTTACATTTTTATCAGTCCATAAGTCAATAGAACACAGAAACTGCACATGTATCATAGTTATACAGGCTCCCTTATCTCTCTTCTCTCCTCCCCACCTCCCTGCCGGAGAAAGGGACGTAACATTTGACGATATGGTAAGTTTATACATTATGCATCATGAAAATGCTTATCTGTTTCAAGCTTAGATAATTTTTTCAAGTAACTCAAATAGTGACTGAAATAAGGACTCGGACCTGTCACTCTGTAAGCAGAGTTGTTTATGTGCCGTGTTTCGTCTTCTGTTCATATGTGCAGTGTATACGTGCCGAGTTCAGTTTTCCCTGCAAGTGAGACCTGCAACTTGCACAGAAGTGAGGCGGCCTTTGGGTGGGTGCTATTTGTTGTCAACAAGTTTAACTTGAAGAAGGGAGAGAGAAAGAGAGAGAGGGGGGAGGGAGGGTGCCTCCCCAGAAGTTAAAAAAAAAAAGAGTAGGGAAAGAAAACTGTGGAAAGTCGATGAGATCCGTCGCAGATTTCCAGTAGATTGAGGTCTAATCTCGTTTTGTCCTCATGCGATCATTAATAAGAGGGTCCTCCCTTTTTAGCATTCCTGCGCACTCGTACTCCATGGAGGGTGAGCTGAAAAACTGGGAAGAGATGGGAGGAGATGACGTAGGAGGATAGGGGGGCAGTGAGAGACATAATTACTACACGATTTGGTCTCTCCTTCACTCACTCCCTGCGCCCCCCCCCCCCCCATCCCCAGCTGTCGAACTGAATAATTTCGTCCCGTTTCTACAAATAATATGGCTCCATCGAGGGCACGACTGATGACAATCAGAGGGCAGGATGGCATGCCTGGGGGTGGGGTGGGGTGGGGGTGAGCACATATTCCCATTTCTTGGTTAAAGAAACAAAAAAACCGAAGAATAAATCAGTTAAAACAGTTCTTTTCAAATGATTTGGTCTGAATGGTTTTTTTTTTTTTGTTTTTAAAACTATTTGAATAAATCCCGACCTGTAGGGGAAAAAAAACTTCACTTTTTAAATCATTTTTTATTGTGAATATTTCACAATCTTTTTTCCAAAGTAAGTCAGAACTGATTGGCAAAATAAAAAAAAAATGAGGGTATGGAGAAAAACATGGGTGGGTGTAGGGAAAGAAATTTTGTTTGTTTGTTAATGTTTACGTTGAATTGTGTTCAAAATGGATGTTTTCTTGCAGAAGTTTATTGAAAACAAGCCTGACTGTCCTGCTTTGAAGCGTTGTTTTAAGAAATAGGCATGGGATGTTATTACTGAAATGCTGCGTGTAGTACTGTGTTACGAGCAGTGCCGAGGGTTAAGATGTTAGGCTCACTGTAAGACCATGGTTTTCTAATAAAAGGAAAGCCAGACTGGTGTGGATATCATCATCATTATCATCATCATCATCATCTGTGCCCTTTATTCGGGGAAAATTGGCTGCAGTAGTCCTCCAACTTGCTCTGCGGCCAAGCTCAGTTCAGGCCATTATTTGCATTATCTAGTTGGTGTATCGTTGTCGAACTCTTGCTCTTTTTCCTTCTACCTTCTCTTCTAGTATGGGTTTTTGTTGGGGTTTTTTTTCCACTATTATTTTATACTTCTTTGATATGACTAAACATTTAAAAAAATTATTAGTAGATTTTGTAAACGCGACAAGTATTTCAGCATTAATGGCCTTCATTGGGGGCTTAATCTAGTAGTCGAGTGGCCTAATTAAAAAGGAGAAAAATAAATGGCTTATAACACTGTGCGCTCCCAGGATGTGGAATATGGCGCGCACAGGAAATCAGACTGGGATTCTGGGTAGAGTGTGAACCACGCAACCATGTGAATTTGACCGAAATGAGATAAGAGGGGGAGATGCATCAGGGAATTAAGAGGGTACGGATTTGAAATGTAAGAAAGGAGTTGGGGGGGGGGGGAGGAGACGGGGAGACGAATAATATGTGAGATAGAGAGAAGGACATAAGCGAGCACTGAAGAAGGGTTTGAAAGGAAAAAAGAAGTGTGTATAGTTAGTTGTGAAGAGAAGAAATCGGTTAAGCCGTATATAAAATATATAAATAGATTTTTTAACTAAGAAAAAAAATATTTTTATAATATTTATATTTATTTATCATTTATAATACGTGACATTTAAACGGAGAAATGCCAAATAATGGGAGATAATAGAGAAGGTCGCAGGTAGACAAAGATTGTAGAATATAAAACTTGTGGGCTTCCAGTAGTGAAACATCCCTCTACTTCAGTGTCTTTTACTTTCAGTTCTTACATACATAGAAACAACAAAACCGTCTTTGCTTTCAGTTCTTACACACATAGAACCAACGAAACCGTCTTTACTTTCAAATTCACACGTTTACGCTCTATAACAAGTCCTTTTGGTGTTGATGTTACCTTGTGGTTAAAATCTGCCTGATCTGTATTCGCCGTCAGAAATCACTTCATACTTCAGAAACTGCTCAGTTGCCATCATGCTGTCTCATAGTTCTTGGTGCTAGATTATACTGGAATACCCCATCATCCAGAAGGCCATGTAGGTTTTCTTGCGACAGAGGTCCCAAAAATCAGTGGTCGGCAAATCACTACCAACGGGTCTCTGCCTTATTTGCATGTGATGCAGCCCGACAACATTTTATCACCTTTTTGAATCCGTAATCTATGTATTATGCCATCTCAACAAACGGAGAATTTTCAACTCTTTTTTTTTTTACACATGGAAGATAAAATGCATAAACATGCGTTACTGATCAGCATGTTTGATGGGGATTTGCAGACAGACTTTATACCTTTCTATTTCTGATATCAAAATGTTTCTTTTATCTTTCCATGTTCTTTTGGCCCACGAGACCTTAGAAAAATATTTACTTTCTGGCCGGCCCATAAAAAAAGTTTACCAGTGCCCTGCGTTGTGTATAGAATGTGGCAAGCACTCAGTACCAGCTGTTGTGTATAGAATGTGGCAAGCACTCAGTACCAGCTGTTGTGTATAGAATGTGGCAAGCACTCAGTACCAGCTGTTGTGTATAGAATGTGGCAAGCACTCAGTACCAGCTGTTGCAGAGCTTCCTCTGTACAAGACAGAGCACGCACAAGATGGTACATTCATTAAACAGAGTCTAGGAGTTGCAGTACAAGCACCAAACCTTGTCCATTCAGTCAGTGATCATCTAATCTTCCTCTGTCTCCTCCACCCCGTCCGCCCTCATTTTTTTTCTTCTCTTAGCAATGACAAACGTGCAACACTACTGCTAATCATGTTTTGTTTTGTACGCCTTCATACAATACATGTTCATAAACGAGGAAGATTTCTGGTTTCTATGACAACAGACTTTCTTCCGATCAGACATGGCAGATGAATCTTCTCTCCCCCCCTCCCCCTCCCTTACTTCCATTTTTTTTGCACGATCTAATCAGTTTATGCCGTTTTCTTCAGCCCGGAGAAAGACAGAATAGCCTCTGTGAAGGAAGTTTCCCCCCCCCCCCCCTTTTTTTTTCAGTAAAAGCTGTTTGTAATTAACTGACCCACATTGCCTCCCGTAGAGGGCTGGTGAGACGCCATGAATCCCATTATTAAAAACTGAATTTGTGAACAGAAAAACGAGAGGAAAGAAGGAATCAGTGTCGGATATCGCGTATCGTTTATTATTTGTCATGTCTTAAAAGAAATAGTGCAGCATTAATTACCTGCAGTACATGGGGGGAGGATGGCTGGTGAATATCACACAAGACACACGAGACATGCTGAGCAGACAAGACATCATATGGGACTTGGCGTCCTGCTACAGCATGCAAGTCTGAACTGACTTGTCACATTAGCTGAGTGATTATCTCATGTCTTCTTCATCGTCTACAATTCTGGAAAGGGAGGGGGGTTGGTACTAAATCTGGATTCTTGTCCGCGACGGGCATTGCTGCAACCTCTTCTGTAGATCCACTCCCCAAGGCGACGATTGGTGGCATAACTCTGCCGAAGCACAACAATCTTCTGTTTTTATGTTAATGTCCTCGTTTCAGTTCCCATCTGCGCATACTGTTGTAAATACATTATGTCACACAAGACGTTCAAGACAGATAAGTCACATAATACAAGGAAGACAGATAAATGGCACATAATATGTGCAAGACACATATGTCGCATAAGACACGCAAGACAGGTATGCCAACATAATACATGCAGAACACATTTATGTCACAAAATACGTGCAGCACATTGTGTCTCAGAATACACGCAGAACACATTTATGTCACAAATACATCCAACGCATATATATATATATATATATATATATATATATATATATATGCGTTGGATGTATATATATATATCGCATTTACGAAGTAGATTTATATGCTACAGTATGAAGACACCAGTGTCATACAGCACAACAAAGGACACATGTCATACTGTGCATGACAATCAAATGCATGTCGCGCAGTACAACCAAGGCAGACATACAAATATACAGTTACACAGAGACTACAGAAACATGAACATACATCAGCACAGTAAGTCTGAGAGAATTTATGAAGGCCATGATGTGGTCTGAAGTAAAGGAATGTTTGAACATATTTACTATGTACGACATGTTTTCTTATAATAAATACTGCAGTTTTATATGACCAGTCCTTCAATATTTTTATTTATGTTTGTTTGTCAGCAGGAGTCTGTGTATGTTTTATCGTTTCTTTCAACTTCTTTGTTTTAACTATTTACTCATATTTCCGTTCTCTCTTTTGTTCTGGTAAGGGTAGCTCATATTCTTGCATTCTTTCACAAAATTCTGGTCGTCCTCATTAGTACTGTAGTTATTCTTTCTCTCATAGCAGGATTTATAATGCTGTTTTGAATGTATTCTTTTCTCACAGAAGTATTATAATTAATGTTGTTTTGAATGTATTCTTTTCTCACAGAAGTATTATAATTAATGTTGTTTTGACTGTATTCTTTTCTCACAGAAGTATTATAATTAATGTTGTTTTGACTGTATTCTTTTCTCACAGAAGTATTATAATTAATGTTGTTTTGACTGTATTCTTTTCTCACAGATGTATTTATAATTAATGATGTTTTCACATTATTCTTTTCTCACAGAAGTATTTATAATTAATGTTGTTTTCATTGTATTCTTTTCTCACAGAAGTATTTATAATTAATGCTGTTTTCGCTGTTAACAGGCGTGCAGGCGCTGAATCTTCTGGTCCCATGATCTGAATGGATGTTTGCCAGCAGCAGCAAGACAAGGATTCTGGTACGATTTTTTGTTTGTTTACTTTCTAAACTCTGTCACGGTTTTCTGTCTATCTATCTATCTATCTATCTATCTATCTATCTATCTATCTATCTATCTATCTATCTATCTATCTGTCTGTCTGTCTGTCTGTCTGTCTGTCTGTCTGTCTATCTATCTATCTATCTATCTATCTATCTATCTGTCTGTCTGTCTATCACACACACACCTGACAGCACACAATACACAATTCTATGTATAGAATTCAGCAGTGCATCGGTTTACCAATAATGGTTCAGTTTATCTCATTTTCATCGTATGCAAGCCCCAGTCTTGTAGTTAAGAGTGCTAGGTGGAACGATACACGCGGGTTCACATGCGATGTCACATGACAGATCAGCGTACATTATAACGATGCACGTCATTTCATGTGCACCGTCACATTAATCAGTGCACGTTATGACGAAACCCAGGAGGGAGTCTTCATATGTTTCAACAGTCCCAGAACTTTCAGTGCACATAATGCACAGCAGCCTTCTTAATGTCCTTAGCCAGCCAGGCACCCTGTCAGTTGTGAGATTGAACGTCTATAGCTACAGTACAATCATGGATAGGTATACACACCGATACAGCACTTGTCTGATCGTTTCAACAATATAGTACTTGTGATTACAGTTTCATTCATTCATTTGCATGTCCCTTGCGGAACTTTGCCTCCCTAACAGCACTCCTGTAGGCCTCTCGGTTGTGAGCAAGATGGCCTGCTGCTGTTGCATCCATTTCCAGATCGTCAACGATGTCTTGCAGCCATCTTCGTCTTGGTCTTCCTTTTTTTCTTTTTCCCATTATGTATCCTTCCAATACGGTCTTCTCTAAATTATCATGACGTTTAATGTGTCCAAAATATTTCAGTTTTCTCTCTTTAATCCTCTTCACTAGCCAGCCTTCTTCAATATTAAGCTCTTGTAGTATAGATATATTTGTTCTTTTTTGTGTCCACGATATTTGGAGAACTCTTCTGTAACATTTACATTCAAAGGCATTTATGTGTTTCTCAGCTGTTTTGTTAAGTGTCCAGGTCTCACAGGTATATGTTGCTATGGGAAAGATGCATGCCCTTAAAAATCTTATTTTTGTAGTTCTGTCTGTTCCTCTTCACAGATTCTTTAGTTGTTTTACTTTCTGAAGAGCGATAGATGTCCTCCTTTTAATTTCCCTCATTGTATCTCCATTAGTAGCGATCCAAGATATTCAAAACTCTCCACTTCTTCCAGTTTTTCCTCATTGATACATATTTCAGTTGCCTTGTTTGTTTTGTGTTGTGGACAGCAATACTGTGTCATCAGCATATCTAATCTCTGGTATTTCATAACCTCCAACTGTGATTACAGTTAGGAAAACAAAAACTAACGCGTTAGTTAAAGCATATGATATGCTTTTTTGTTTGTTTGTTCAGTCCTCTCTTGAATTTTTCCATACATTTGTTTTCTTTCCTCTTCATATTACAGCCAACACCAGCCCCTCTCTGTGTCCGTTTTACTGTTTTCTTTGATAATCCTTCTGGATTTGAACCTATATCTTGTTCTACTGTGTGTGTATGTATGTGTGTATGTTTGTTTATTTGTTTGTTTTTTCTGGTATTCCCCGCTTCAGTGTACATTATTTTATGTTCATTCTGGTCCCTCCCTCCCCGTTTCCCACTTTCGGTTGTTTTTTTAAAAATGTTTCCTCCCATAGATTACTTTCTGTTATCATAGTCTGTTATCCCTCCCTACCTCCTTTTCCCCATCACACCTGCCCCCCCCCCCCCACACACACACACCAGATTACTTTCTGTTGCTCCTGTCATTTCTGTTTCTTATACATGTCCTTCAGTTGTCTCAGGCATACACTGCAGTGCTGTGCTGTCAAGTACTGTACAACGTTCACCATGTTCTTCTTCCAGCTCTGTAAGCGTTTCTCTCACATGGGCGGCTGCGGACATTGCTGGACACTTCCTTTAGTGATATGTGCTGTCAGTAGCGGCAAGGATTCGTGTTTGCTCATTGTGAGAGAACATAGTTTTGAGAAAGAAAAAAAAAAAAAAAACTTCATATGTACAGAAGAATCAAGAAAAAAATGTGTGTGTGAAAGTGCTGAAGTGTTTTATAGGGTGATCCTGATTCAGGCAAGATGTAGCAGGGGTAATTAACCTAGTTAATTTGCGTGTGCGAGACGTAAGGATTGACGACCAGTCGTGATGCTGACATTACACCTGCTGACATGCTGAATGATTGAAGGAAACTGGCAGCACTGACATCAGTTTCCCTGTATGCCTTAATGCCATGAAAGAGGTCAAGGAAACTTCAGGGCAGTAACAGCCAGAAAGGGCTGAGTCAGAAAACGTGAGCACAGTTTTTGTTTTAAATTAACATAAAATGTACAAATGTGATTGAAAACTCCTTATCACATAGTCCCCATCACGTTCATTACAAGTCTTCCACCGCTTCATACTGTCTGGATTACTCGAGTTGACCCGGGGTGGGGGGTTGGGGGGGATCTTTTGATAGACTGTGCACCTAGTGCCCCTTTGAGATAATCACCCGTCGGTGCGAGGTTGGATGAATACGTTGGGTGTGAAAGACACAGATTGCGTAATTTGTTGAGCTGTTGCAATTTCTGTGTGAGACAGCGCAACATTTTGACCTGATTGAAGGTTTCAGGTGGTTGGTTCTCAAGCAGTTCACGGAATGCCAGCCACCTCATCGATTCTTACCACCGGTTTTGCCTGTATCATTCACTCCACTTCGGTGTCAGTGTCTGGCTGACTGGCAGTGTGAGACCGGCCCGAGCCAGCTGCATCAGCCAGGTTTGACACCCTACTTCTAAGCTTCATGTGCCACTCATAAACCTGCCAAAGCGACAGACACGTGTTCACGTAATTGTTTCCTCATTCAACGATAAATATCTGCAGATTTCTTCACAAGACTCTCCAAGAATCGAATAACTGCGCGCTGTTCCTGTCTCGTGCATGCTTCCAAGGGAAGTGTCATCTTGAATCTGGTTTGCTGGCATCATGTTTAACATGCAGCAGCAGAGTTACAGAGGGCGTAACACATCTGTACTACAACCGTAAACGTCTCGATCTGGACTGTTTTTTTAGAGCAAAATTGCTATTACCTTTTTACTAGATCTCCTATTACGTCCCTTAAAACATCACAAAAGACATGAAGAAGGATAAGGGCACAAACACCACATACGCTATGCCTCTAAATGCGATGTAGCTGACAAATGAAAATATATGCACCATATACATAAAATGCACAGCGACAAAGCAGGCCTGACTTTACTTCTAAATCATAATAATGATATGCTGACTTTACTTCTAAGTCATAATAATGATATACCGAAAGCTGGAAGAGAAGATGCAGGCCAGATATGCCTTGAAAAAGTAACAACAAACATGAAGAAGAGACAGCGGACTCATAGGTACCGTCATCCAGGCAAGGTTTAGACCGGGGTGGAGATCTCCTAAAGCCAAACTCAACTTGAGGGATGATGTTTTTGTCTCTGCTCAGCAGCGAGTAACTGATCTTGTCCAAGACCTCCATGTGTAGATCTAGATGAAAGTAGAGTTGCGGGTAGCAGTCGAGGAAACTAGGGTTGCGGGTAGCAGTCGAGGAAACTAGGGTTGCGGGTAGCAGTCAAACAACCAAATGCAGAATATTCAGGAGTAATGTTTTTAAGTGCTTCGCCATAGGAGAGCGAATGCTGGGAAAATGACGCAGACAGTTGCACGGACACTTGACACCTTTCAGACGGGGTGTCTACGTAAGATCATGCAGTACATGCCCAGAAAAGTGGACATCTCTTGCAAAAAAAATCAGCCCCTTATGTCTTGGGCACGAGCGAGGCAGAGAGGGGGTTGCCAATACTGAAAGGAAGGCGAGAAACCTTCCCGAGCTTCTAGCAATTGGATCACGGGGAAGAAATCAAACAGTCAAAGATCCTTTTCTGATCTGTTTTTTTTTTCTTTTTAATATTAAACCTTTCTCCAAACTGGGTTTGACTTGAAGAATTGTCGCATTAAATGCCGTCACCGCTACAACTGGACTTATTAAAACAACTTTCTACGTCAGTCGGTTTCCCGGAAGAGTTGGCAGCAGTAGCCAGAAATTATGATGAAAATCTAGAGATGTACTCATGCCCCCAAACCCCCAACCCCCAGATCCTCACTGATGTCCCCTGTCCTCCGTTTTCTCTTTCCCCGCGTCTGTGTAATTCCTGCACACAACAGGTTATAATTAACGCATGTAGGGCTAGCCTCGCCTCTCGCCCTTTCTCCTATCTTCTCCCACCCCCCACCTTATCTGGCCAGTATCGACCGCGGCAGAATCACCCCAATTCAAAAATTGGAAGAGAACTCCGCAACAGGAATTTTGTCTTAAAAAGAAAAAAAAAAAAATCTGGCACAAAGAGGAAGAAAGGGGAACAGCTTTTTATCAGACGCGGTCGCGCTTGCAATTTTTGTTTCATTTGAAAAATTATTATCCATTTAGGCATATATTGCTAGTTTTTTGTTTTAGCGCGTTGTTAACGTATTTCATGCCATTTTTTGGCCGGTAATTCTGTAGACGTGCAGACGGCAATGAAGACGGATTCTGCTGGAAGCTGCAGTTAATGTCCAAGAAATGGAGGCGATCAAAATAGAAAACCGTGTCGGCCATGTTTTTTTTCCCTCTCTTTTTTTTCCCCTTTATTTCTTCTTCTTCTTCTGTCATTGTCGCTGTTATTTAATTTTTCGTGCCTTGTTCCTAAGCAGATTTGAATCGAGATGTTGTTGTTGTTGTTGTTTTTTTTTTATTTTGCTGGTTTACGCCGAAACAATAGTTTCTGTTGCTTGTGATGTTTGCAGGAAACTGTAGCTTCTGATTTTTTTTTTTTTTTGTTGGTTTATATAAAACATTTGTGGGATGGGGGTTTCTGGTTTACACCAAAATATTTGCATTTGTTCTCCCCTCCCCCCCCCCCCCCACTGCTTTACTCCAAAACAAAACGGTAAATTCTTTTTCTTTTTTTTTTTTTGGGGGGGGGGGTTTCTTCACTATTTTACTCCAAAATAAAAGAAGGTAATTTCTGTTTGTGTGTGTGTGTGTTTTGCTTGTTTTAAGCTGCTTTGTTTTTTTTTACGCAGTTTATGCAAAAAATGTAGCTTCTTTTTTCTTGTACTTTACACAAAACGGTAGCTTTTTTTCTAGTTTACACAAAACTCCGGCTTTTGTTGTTTTTTTTCCTTACTTTACACAAAACTGTAGCTTCTTTTTTTTCTAGTTTACATAAAATTGTAGCTTCTTTTTTTTCTAGTTTACACAAAACAGTAGCTTTTTTCCAGTTTACACAAAACTGTAGCTTCTTTTTTTTCCAGTTTACACAAAACTGTAGCTTCTTTTTTTCTAGTTTACACAAAACTGTAGCTTCTTTTTTTTTTCAGTTTACACAAAACTGTAGCTTTTTTTTCTAGTTTACACAAAACTGTATCTTCTTTTTTTCTAGTTTACACAAAACTGTAGCTTCTTTTTTTTCTGGTTTACACAAAACTGTAGCTTCTGTTCATTTTTTTAATATACACAGATCGGTAGTTTCTGTTCATTTCGTCTGATTTTTATTCCTATATCTCTGATGAGTTTAGCGCTGTCGTGTAGGTTTACCAAGAATGTGTAGTTTTATTTTGTTCCGAAAAGTGTTACTAATTTCTTTTTTAATTTTTACATATTTTATTCCTGTTGTAGTCACAGATGCAAATACATACCAGCCAAACCGTGGGGAATATGATCTAGCATTATGGCCAGTTAGTGAGGAACATAGTTGTGGCCAACATATAAAGAACAGTCTAGCTTAATGGCTAGTCCATAAGGACCACCATATTAGCAAGCGCGTGAGGAACTTGGACAACCATATTGGCAAGCGCGTGAGGAACTTGGACAACCATATTAGCAAGCGCGTGAGGAACTTGGACAACCATATTAGCAAGCGCGTGAGGAACATGGACAACCATATTAGCTAATGAATATAGTCTAGCATAGCAGCAACACATTCAAATTACTGCAGCCGAACCTGGTCCAAGTGATCAGATTTATGGCAGCTGGTCTGAATTTGACGCGGAAGTCTAGATAAAACTCTTACCTGGAGGTTCAGCTTGGACAAACTTGTAAACCGAAGGTTAACGTAAAAACGTTGTTCTTATTGGGTAGGAAATATGTAGGAGGATCCCCACCCACCCCCGTACGTCCCTACAACCACCATCTTTACAGACAATCCTTATGAGGAGTATACCCCCACTTTCCTGCAGTGCAGCGACACTTCACAGTCGCCTCAGCATTTAGCAACATGTTACTGTTATCTTTCTGTAGCGACCCTTTCTTACCCTGCAGCAATTTTCACACCCTGGGAAGTCTGTGTGCTAATTCTTAAATATATTGTTTCCTTGTCACACATACTACAATAGAATGTCTTCTCTTGTTCCTTATTACTACTTTTTTTCTCTCTCTCTCTCCTTCCATCTCGTAAATCGGGTTATTAGATATAATATTTCCATTTAATCTTATGAGTGGCTGGCATTATTTCGTAAAATACCGGCCGGAGATTATTATTTTTAGGTCACCGGCAAAAGGATTATGGATTATTTAAAAATAATAACTGGAAGACAGAGGATGGAAGAAAGCGAGTCAACAAGGAGACCAGCTTGTTTTCTGGTTCACATTCATAATAGCTTAATGCAGAAATAATGGTGAAAAATAAGAAACGGATGAATACGCGGAACAAATATCTGGTGTATGTCTTTGGGCAGTAGAGAGGGTTCACGGAAAAATTATACACGTATTAGGCGGATCTACAGAGGTTGTCTACATGTAAATGGCAAGGATTAGACCAGGATATGATTTTTTTTCCTGCTGCAGCATATGCTGTTTTGTCGTGGAACTGTTGAGACGCCTTAAGCGCATGGTTAAATAGCTGTGCACTTTTAACATCGTTAGCTGTAACAGCATCCGAGCAGGAATTCATGTTGTAGTCTTGTGCTGGCGGACTACAGGAATTCATGTTGTAGTCTTGTGCTGGCGGACTACAGGAATTCATGTTGTAGTCTTGTGTTGGCGGACTACAGGAATTCATGTTGTAGTCTTGTGCTGGCGGACTACAGGAATTCATGTTGTAGTCTTGTGTTGGCGGACTACAGGAATTCATGTTGTAGTCTTGTGCTGGCGGACTACAGGAATTCTTGTTGTAGTCTTGTGCTGGCGGACTACAGGAATTCTTGTTGTAGTCTTGTGCTGGCGGACTACAGGAATTCTTGTTGTAGTCTTGATATTGGCGGACTACAGGAATTCTTGTTGTAGTCTTGATATTGGCGGACTACAGGAATTCTTGTTGTAGTCTTGATATTGGCGGACTACAGGAATTCTTGTTGTAGTCTTGATATTGGCGGACTACAGGAATTCTTGTTGTAGTCTTGATATTGGCGGACTACAGGAATTCTTGTTGTAGTCTTGATATTGGCGGACTACAGGAATTCTTGTTGTAGTCTTGATATTGGCGGATTACAGGAATTCTTGTTGTAGTCTTGATATTGGCGGACTACAGGAATTCTTGTTGTAGTCTTGATATTGGCGGACTAAAGCTTAGTTCAGATGTTTGTAAGGCCAGAGTTTAGGTAGCGGTAGCCTACGGATGTTGGGAGTCAGCGGGCACCTGGCGGGGTCTTTGAGGGACCAAATTGGGGAGGGGGGGGGTAGATCCACGGCGCAAGTCTAGATTATGTAAAATACTGGAATGGTTGACGTTTTGTAATTTAATAATGAATGGCGTTGATCTCTGGGTCCAGGAACGAAAAAAGTTGGGGACCTCTGCTTTGTGATGTGGATTATATGTTTATATTCTATTTACAGTACAGTCTACAGTATAAGGCATGTTGTGGTCTTATATTACCAATTAGTAATGTAATTTAGATATTTCTTTGACATAGTCTTTTAGAGACCCAAAGCAGGGTATGCGTTCTTTATTTACAGTCATTTCTTAGAATACGCTGTACGCTATGAGAAACCTCCTCTTGTCAGGGCATTACAAACTTCATCTTGTCAGGGCACTACAAACGTCCTATTCTCAGGGCACTACAGACTTCCTCTTGTCAGGGCACTACAAACGTCCTCTTGTCATGGCACTACAGACTTCATTTTGTCAGGGTACTGCAAACTTCCTCTTGTCAGGGCACTACAGACTTCATTTTGTCAGGGCGCTACAAACTTCATTTTGTCAGGACAGTACAAACTTCCTTTTGGTATGACACTACACAGTTCCTCTTGGCAGGGTGCTTCATACTTTCTTTTGACTGGGCACAAGGAAATTACTCTTTCCAGAACCCTAAGAAATTCCTTTTGGAAGGTTCCTTGTTCATGTCTTGTGGCAGAGCTCTAATAAATTCCTTTTGGAAGGTACCTTTGACATTTCTCGTGACAGAACTCTAAGAAAACTCCATTAATCACCTCTACACATAAACATATACAACATTTAGGTAGTCGTATAAAACATATCCAGGTGGTATATTTCAAGAAGTAAAGTTGTCATTGGTTTTATACTTACACCTGAACCTACTACAGAGTGTGACACGGCGTGGGTAGAACAAAAGGATATGTCGAATCGCTCACTTCTTTAACAGATGATGTTTTATGAATGACATCAGCTATGAATAGGAGAGATCACTGCAGCACATATATCCCCCTCTCCCCCCCCCCCCTTACTGTGCTCTCAGATGTACTTATTCCTGCATTCATGAGCCTGTTATTTACTTTAGTATCTCATAACCATGTCATACACTGACAGCTGTAAGTACAATGTGCTAGTGTGTTGTGTGTGTACGCTCGCGCGCTTTACAGGCAGTTATTATTTTTCTGGGGTAGTTTGATCACATGGTTATCAAGCAGGAAGTTCTTATAGATGGGTTGACCATGAATTGGCCAGCAGCTGCTGACCAAGCTAGAACCTTGGCATAAAACACAGTCCACAATCGACTGCCCGCATGCGGGTGTGACTGACTTCTAAAAAAAATGGCGCTTTTCGTCTGTACAAGACGGTTTGAAAGCAAGTAAGTGTTAGCTGATGTAGGTTTTGTCAAGCATCATTTTGCTACGTAGCTCCTCTCGTGACTGACTCTACCAGTGTCGGGTTTGCATACTCTGCCATAGGTAGCAGCAGTCAGTGTTTGTGTGGCAGGGCCCAGTCTACTCGGACTACAGGCCCGTCTCAGAAATGAGCTGAAGATACACACAAAATATGCCATGTTTATAGTGCCGTTTCGTCTTGTGTAGCAGCAACGTTTGAGCACGCCATCAACAGCATCACTTATGTTACTTGTGTTTGGTGCGCGGCTGTGTTGGCCGGTTGCTTGGCTCGAAGACTCGCATATTTAGCTCCGTCTTTGACGCGCCTTTCATTACGAATGCTTCTAGTTTGGCTGGGAGATTAAGCTTGCGGAAAAGAAAATAATGAGTGAGATTGATGAGAAAAGGTCGAGAAGGAGGGGTTTTTTATGAATGACTTGTGATGCCTGATTGAGGGCGGGGCGTGTGGAAGGGGTGGAATGGAGCAAGTGGATTGGGCCTAAAGGTTGACGGGCTTGGGGGAGGTGGACGTATTAAAAAAATAATAATAATAATCGTACCTTATTCTTCCTGCACTGATCCCCACCCTTCCATGCCACACAGAGACCCACTGTCCGCTGTACCTCGCTGTTATTCCAGTCCGTCCCTTTATTGATTTCAGAGCGAGATAATTACTTGCTGTTCATAAAGCCGCTTTGTGATAGCCAGGGCAACAACAACAACAACAACAAAAAAACTCGCTCTACTGGCTCTGTTTCAGCGAATTTCCGACCCCGAGCTCATTATGTCATATCTGGCCTCTCCTTTAGTCTTTAACATTTCTCTGGTCGTCGCGCTGCACATCGTACATCACCTCCTTGTACCTGTTTTATAACATTGTGTACAGTCAGAGCTGTTGTCATGTACAGATTATAAGTTGTTTTATCCTTGTTGTTGGGCTGCTGTTATTGTGTCACGATTAACCGCCATTTCGGTTCGTGTAACCGCGTACATCTTGTCAGAAATTGTCTGCAGATTATAGACGAGTCTTTCGCGTCTTGCTTGTGTAAGTTCGCCGTATCCACCACATGTCATGAGATATGTCATCTGTCATGGCGACTTCAAAGAAGTGCCGAAAGCAGGCAGGTTCTGCATCGTGGGAAGTGTTGAGGGAAGCACAGGCAGACCTTACAGCACAAACTTATTTATTGGTGCAGTGTGGCAGGTTGTACCAGGCACATACTGATACAGCAAGTCACGAGAGAACCTTCTCAGCGAAATAATTATCTCCACAGCCACCGCAGACGTCTAACAGGGGTTCTCATCCTTTTTTTCAGGAGCGATCTTAAACCTGTAATGGTGTATGACTTGCGACCGTAGATCAGTAAATGTTGGTGACCTACACCAGTAATGTGACGTGATTGGCGACTCTAGATCAGCAAATGTAGGTGACCCGCGACCCTAGATCAGTAAATGTAGGTGACACATGACCCTAGATCAGTAAATGTAGATGACCTACGACCCTAGATCAGTAAATGTAGGTAACCCACGACCCTAGATCAGTAAATGTTGGTGACCTACCGCGACCCTAAACCAGTAATGTGACGTTGACTGGCGACCCTAGATAAGTAAATGTGGGTGACCCGCGACCCTAGATAAGTAAATGTAGGTGACCCACGACCCTAGATCAGTAAATGTAGGTGACCCACGAACCTGAACCTGTAATATTATGAGACCTATGGAAAGGATGTTTTAAAATATTGAAATTCAACGAAGATTAACTATTTCAGTGCCTTTATCGTGATTAAATTTGCTGCTGATCACTAAAGCTTCTATAAAAATATCACTTCCTAATAATCCAGCACTTATCACAATATCTTCTAACCACCTTACTTCAGATCCAACCGCAGCCCTAATTTTGGTCACGACCTGAGGAAATTGATCTAACACCTAACATTTTCTGAACCTTCTTCTAAGACGGAAAGAGCCGTTATACAACAGAGAAATATTCTTACAAGCTATCACTGTGTGTATCATAGCTATTATCATACGTTATTGTCCCTTGTAAAGCTCTGATTATTGTATTGATTTATCCATCACTGTCGCATAATCCCCATTCGCGGTAGGTCATGCCGTTGTTGCTGTCATTTGTAGCGTCATGTCCAGTCAAAAACTCATGAGAATAATAGTATAGAAGGAAACTAAACCGGTACTTGTCCCTCGGCAGTTGGTTAACATTGGTTAGTTCTGCAGATTTCCAGTTTCCTTGTAATGAAGATTTTAAACAAACTCTGCAAGGAGAGATACAGAAACGCCATAGTTTCCAACCTTTCCCAGAGTTGTGTACCTTGAAGTTAGTCATATGGACGTCATCAGGTCAGCCATATGTCACCGTGAACTTTGCCTTAAGTTTAAACAAATATTAACACACCTTTATTCTGCATAATGTCGACTTCCTAAACAGGCACCTAGGGCCGGCGCCACAGGTCACAAGATAAGAACCGCTGATGATAAGAACTGTTATGTGTCGCCTTGCTTGCCTCTTCTGGGGACGCATGTGACACTGTGCTGGAGCTGAAAATATTGGGAACAGAAAACTGTAAGAATAATAAGAATAATAATCACAGAGGGTTGTTTTTTCTGGGGGGGGGGAGGTCCGGAGAACAGACAAATAATATAAGAGGCTCTTGTTAAACGAATAATTAAAGCCGAGTATTCCTCAGATTTTTGGGAACCGAATCTTTCTGGTACCAGTTTAGTAAGTACTTATGGAACCGGTTCGTCGAGTTGTTGCCCATGGCAAATGTGAGTGATGATTTGCACGTGAAACAAATGACAATTTTCACATGCTCTTCCTTATGTCTCTACACAAAAGTGCAGTTAGATCTCCGAGCTGTTATTTACACGTAACGTTCACAGTAAAACAAACCGAACCGCAGGGAATAACAAAAATCTAGAAGCAGTAATTCTAGAGGGGGGGGGGGGGTGAAAATTACAGCCTTAGAACGACAGTTTTATGAAGGGATGCTAATACTTTCGTCAGCGTTAACGAATACATTTACCACGTTCAGTACAGAAATATATGGCTGCTGTGACTAATATGGTTCATTGACTGCACACTACAGAAATATATGGCTGCTGTGACTAAATATATGGCTGCTGTGACTAATATGGTTCATTGACTGCACACTACAGAAATATATGGCTGCTGTGACTTATACGGTTCAGTGACTGCGCACTACAGAAATATATGGCTGCTGTGACTAAATATATGGCTGCTGTGACTAATATGGCTCATTGACTGTACACTACAGAAATATATGGCTGCTGTGACTAATATGGCTCATTGACTGTACACTACAGAAATATATGGCTGCTGTGACTAATATGGCTCATTGACTGTACACTACAGAAATATATGGCTGCTGTGACTAATATGGCTCATTGACTGTACACTACAGAAATATATGGCTGCTGTGACTAATATGGCTCATTGACTGCACACTACAGAAATATATGGCTGCTGTGACTAAATATATGGCTGCTGTGACTAATATGGCTCATTGACTGTACACTACAGAAATATATGGCTGCTGTGACTAATATGGTTCTTCAATTAACACTAAATGAAAAAAAAGGCTCTAAGGTTTATTGTAAGGGGCAGGTGCGGAGTGACATGACGACATTGTTTTGATGCCAGGACTTTCGTACTGGGTCTCCTGTCATCAGTCGACATGCTGTCTGCGTTATCGCGCGTCACAAACGGCTCTACACGTCATCATTTTGGTTCTGCTCGTCAACAAACAGTTCTGCCCGTCACCAAACGGTTCTGATCTTCACCAAAGGTTCTGCCCCCAACTAACGGTTCTGCTCGTCACCAAACAGTTCTACTCGTATTTGAAGCTGGTTTTGTTTCTGTTTTCTAAAGCGTTTCCAAATTGGTACTACTCGGTATCAAGTATCGATCTGTAAAAAGCAGGTACCCGTTTTTACCGAAAGAACCGGTTCCTAATGCGGTTCCTGTCCGGCTTTGTGCTTAATACTTATTCTTCTTCAACTTTCTGAGTCATTAAGGCTCATTGCTACAGGTAAAGTTCGCCTCCATTCCTCTCTTTTCCTAATCTTCTCTCTCCAGTTGGTGGCACCAATTTCTTGTATATCCTCTTCTGTGTTGTCTTTCCATCTCTGTCGTGGTCTACCCCTTGGTCTTGTTTTCCTCATCTCATTTTTGTTTGTCTGTTCTCTTCCTTTCTTTCTACGTGCTCCAGCCGGCGTAGTCTGGTCAGTTTTAATAGATTTATAATTCGTTGGGATTTAAATAAGATGTTCAATGCAGTGTTCTTTCTATTGTAGCTCTCAGTTCTCCGCTGTTGGTATCCTTTATCGGCCCAAAGATTCTTCTTAGGATCTTGTTCTCAAAGATCTGCAATTGTTGTTCATTTTTCTTTGTCGTACTCCACATTTCTGATCCATACATGTCGGCTGGTATTATTATAGTTTTGTAGAGTGTTATTTTGGTGTTTTGGGACAGGATTTTGGATTTTAACAGGCGTTGCAAGGCGAAGTATAGTTTATTCCCTATCTGTACTCTGATTTTAATTTCCTTGCTTACTATGTTGCTTCTGTGATTAATTCTTATTTATATCTTCCCGTGCCGTTAAACGTCACATAGGGCTCGAAAGGTTGTTCGCCAATTTTTTCCTTTTTTTCGGCGAGCTTTTCAACCTGATCAAGGAATTTTATGCGTGCTAATTTGGCCTTTCTTAACAGTGTCCTCTTTAGAGTTTACATGGTCTGCCTCTTTTTCTTCGACCTGTTGTGTTCCACTTGATAGCTTGTTTTGGGATTCTCTGATCGTTTCTTCTCATTTGTGATTCATCTTTGATTAATACAGTGGACAAATTTAAGGGTTGACTAAAAAAGAACAACAAAATTTGAGCATACAGAGCTCGACAGGAATGGACTTGGACAGAAACCATTCGTTCATTCAACTTTCCTTATGATGATGATGATGATAGCAGTAGCTGTCTGTAATAAACGTGTTGGTGGTTTGAGATAGAAAACCAATGGCAAAGTACACTGGTCATACAGAGAAAAGAATCTCTGTTTGTGGATGTAGTGAGTCAGCTCATATTAAAGGAGGACAATTAATTCATGATGGCATGCATTGATAACAAGCATAGCAAAGCCAGATGCAGTAATTAAAGGTGTTGCTCAATCTTATGTGGATTAGATTGTAGAGATCCTGGCGGGCTCTTCTCAGCCGGTCCCCTTCTTTGTTCATGTCCTAATGAATTAATTAGATCAGTGAGTCTCAACTCTTTTTTTGTCCTTTCCCCCAAGCACCCGTTTTTTCAGCATATTGTCAGATTGCCATCTGTCCTTTCTTTCTTCCAAGATTGTCCCCAAAAATTGCGTTCCATGTAACGTGCATATAATAAATATTCCAACAGTTTAGAGTCTGTCAGTCTGTAGTCCCAGTTCTCTACCCCCTCCTTGAAACTATAAACGTCCTGTTTATGAGTGAATTCCCTACTCGGTGGGAGTCCCTGGACGTGAGGTTTATGTCATGAGACCGGGGCGTTCTTGCGTGATGATGTCATTGGTGGGTTTAATGTGGGTTCTCATTCCATCTTTTCTTTATTTTCCTTTTCTTTCTTACGCCTTCTTTGTGTGTGTATATGTTTTTTTTAAAATACTACTCCCTGTGAGTCCTTAGACCAGCTTTTACTACCATCTACTACACCATGGCTTGGTGGGTCATCAGGTTCACTACGGTTATTCTAGTCTTCAGCTCCAAATCTGTAACTGGTGCTAGCTCATAAAGACTGTTGGAATAGGTACCACATTCTCATAACATTACCATGGTGTACAGTAAAAGTTAAAAAAAAAAAGAACGATAGCCACATTTTGCTGTGGGTGCACCCTAGAGATATGGTGGCAGTGGCTATATTTTCCTCAGTCCCAGAAGAAGGTGAGCACCCATTTTTACACTTGGGTGAGTGCAACGCCTTTAGCCGGACTTGAAACACTGGCCTTCGCCATGAGAGACTAGTGTATAAGCCACTTCGCCACTGCTGCAGTAACCATCCCATAATCACAGCAGTTACCTCTACCACCAGCATAGCCATAATCACCACCGTTAACAGTAACATAACCATTTTGCCACCACTAACAATCTTATATGATGGTTCATTCTTCTGTATTCGAGGTTATTATTCACACCAGATCCCATTCCCTGTCGACATGGCAAAACCCACAATCCTCTCCAGATCCTGATCCCTGTCGACATGGCAGAGCCCACAGTCCTCTCCAGTACCTGATCCCTGTCGACATGGCAAAGCCCACAGTCCTCTCCAGTACCTGATCCCTGTCGACATGGCAAAGCCCACAGTCCTCTCCAGTACCTGATCCCTGTCGACATGGCAAAGCCCACAGTCCTCTCCAGTTCCTGATCCCTGTCGACATGGCAAAGCCCACAGTCCTCTCCAGTTCCTGATCCCTGTCGACATGGCAAAGTCCACAGTCCTCTCCAGTACCTGATCCCTGTCGACATGGCAAAGCCCACAGTCCTCTCCAGTTCCTGACAGGAGCCCCGAAGCTTTTGCTCCAAGCTCGTGTTCTCTGGCCCTGCCTCGCGCCCCTGGTCCGCAAGGTGTGGGCACTCCTTGATCTCTTCATCATAATCTTCCCCATTACCACAACCTTGACAGTAATTGCTTGTCATTACTGCTACCAGCACTGTCGCCATAAATCTCCATTCATTCATTCATTTGCTGTGGAACTTTGCCTCCCTAACAGTTCTCCTGTAGGCCTCTCTGTTGTGAGCAAGATGGCCTATTGCTGATGCATCCATTTGCAGATCATCAACGACGTCTTGCAGCCATCTTCGCATTGGTCTTCCTCTCTTTCTTTTTCCCATTATGTATCTTTCCAAGACGGTCTTCTCTAGATTATCATGACGTTTAATGTGTCCAAATTTTCTCTGTTTAATCCTCTTTATTAGCCAGCCTTCTTCAGTATTAAGTTCATGTAATATGGATATATTTGTTCTTTTTTGTATCCATGATATTTGAAGAACTCTTCTGTAGCATTTACATTCAAAGACATTTATGTGTTTCTCAGCTGTTTTGTTAAGTGTCCAGGTCTCACAGGCATATGTTGCAATGCATGCCCTTAAAAATCTTATTTTTGTAGTTCTGCCTGTTCCTCTCCACAGATTCTTTATTTGTTTTACTTTCTGAAGAGCGATAGATGTCCTCCTTTTAATTTCCCTCATTGAATCTCCATTATTAGTTAACATTGATCCAAGATATTCAAAACTCTCCACTTCTTCCAGTTTTTCCTCATTGATACATATATCAGCTGCCTTGTTTGTTTTGTCATTTGTCATCAATATAATGTTCTTTGCATTAAGATATAGGTTTTGGTCTTCACTATTCTTACGGACTGACATAATTAGTTTTTCCATACCTTTTTGTGTTGTGGACAGTAATACTGTGTCATCATCATATCTAATCTCTGGTATTTCATAACCTCCAATCGTTATGGTATCGTAATATTCTTTGTCTACATCTTCTCTAACATTCCTCATTATATTTTCAGTATACAAGTTAAATAAGTAAGGTAACAATATGCACCCCTGACGGACCCCTTATTTTATGTCAAACTAAGTTGTTGTTTCACCATTTATTCTTACTTCTGCTTGTTGGTCTAGATACAGCAGTGATGTTAATTGTATCAAATGTGTTGGAAATCCCATTTTTTTCCATTAATGCTCAAAGTTTCTGGTGTTGTACACAATCAAATGCCTTTGAGTAGTCTATAAAGGATAAATATAGATTCACATTAAACTCTCTGCATTTCTCTATTATTAATCTTATAGTGAATATATGATCTCTTGATCTTCTTCCTTGCCTGAAACCAGCTTGGACCATATTGATTTCTTCTTCTATTTTCTTACGAAGTCCATCCATTATGATTTTTAACAGATTTTTAACATAAATCTCCACCATTGCAAATAATGAAACCATCATCACAGCTGCTACAGCAGGCACAATCATACTGCTAGCAGTGACAGTAGTTTGTCGACTGCCCGCCCCTTTTTGGAGTTCAGGATTTGACTCTTGATCGTTTTCTTGTGAGCTTTCCACTTTGTCTTCTGTATTTTGTCAGAATTCTCAACATTCGCCAACTGTACCTCCACAGTATATCCTGCCCAAAACAGCAGTCCTCCTCATTCTCCTCCTCACTCTTCTTGTAACGTTCCCAGACGTCAGGTTCGACACCCATGCAGAACGCAGTGCACCTCAGGTTGTAGACATGACTGTAAGTTCTGTCAGGATTGCTATGGACGATGGTTACGTGTGGCTTCTTCCTTCCTCATAAGCTCAGCCAGACCACATTCAGTAGAGGCAACATCTATGTTTAACGGTTATTCTGAGGGGAAGGAGGATACTTTCCCTTATGTTATTTGGGGGGGGGGGGTAAACAGTGGAGATTAGAAAATATAAGAATTCAGAGTTCTCTGAAAACCGCAGTAATCTAATATAAAGCTTGGAGGAGACCTTGGGTTTTAAACAAAGGATACTGTAAAATGACTTTCAGATGAAAATTTACGACCCATTTACTGTCTCAGCGAGTCTTCTAAAATATCGATGTTACAGCCCTCACTCATTTTCGCTTTAAACTTTCGCTCAGGGAGAGAGAGAGAGATGGAGATGGAGAAAAGGCTTATCAGAAATTAAGAAAATAGAGAGGCACAAGGACATTAGAAAAATAGGAGTTTCTGCAAACCCACAGTCAGATTGATTAAGTAGATAGAAACTAGATATACTTTCCATTTTTGTGCGTTCATTGATTCTTTATTTTATGAAATACGAATTACTGAAAAGATGTGGTTTTACACACACACACGCACCCACGCACTCACACACACACATATATATATGAACATTTAATCTTAGAAACGATGTAACCGACCATGAGGTCTAGAGGTGTAGAAGTCAATAAGAGGCAACATTTATAACATATGTCATGGTATTCTGAGAGACCTACAAACATATGACATTGTACTCAGGCAGACCTACAAATATATAACATGGTGTTCAGGCAGACCTACAAATATATGACATGGTGTTCCGGTAGACCTATAAATATATAACATGGTGTTCCGGTAGACCTACAAATATATGACATTGTGTTCGGGCAGACCTTCAAATATATGACATGGTGTTCAGGCAGACCTACAAATATATGTCTGGTGTTCCGGTAGACCTACAAATATATGACGTTGTGTTCGGGCAGACCTACAAATATATGACATGGTGTTCAGGCAGACCTACAAATATATGACATGGTGTTCGGGCAGACCTACAAATATATGACATGGTGTTCCGGTAGACCTATAAATATATAACATGGTGTTCCGGCAGACCTACAAATATATGACATTGTGTTCGGGCAGACATATATATATATATATATATTCTATACCGAGCTAGCGATCTATTGTGTGCGTGAGCCGAGATAAAAGACTGTCACTTGTGTGTTCTGTGTTGAGTCGCTGGTAGTTTGTTGTTGGTTTACTAGAGTAACCTTAGCTCTAACTATTACTCTGTGCATCATTTATCTTAAACTCCTCTTGCATTAGTGTCATGTGTTAGTGATCTCAACATACCTCTGACAGATGTTGAGCGTTATCTCAACATACCTCTGACAGATGTTGAGCGTTATCTCAACATACCTCTGACAGATGTTGAGCGTTATCTCAACATACCTTTGACAGACTATTTGCCTTAAGGACTACACTGCTGTTATGATGCACTTTATTATAACTCGTCTAAATTATTTTTTTTAAAGTTCACAAATTTTGTGATATGTTGTTCTCAGATTGGATGCATCAGCAGTAGGCCATCTTGCTTACAACCGAGAGGCCTTACAGAAGAGCTGTTAGAGAGGCAAAGTTCCGCAAGGGACATGCAAATGAATGAATGTTCTCAGATGACGAAAGATTTTATATCATTATTTATATCATGAGCTCAGTTAGTTGTATATTCAGGTTTTTTTTTTTCTTTAAGCGGAGAATACAAATTATGTTTTAATATTAACTTAAGAGATGAGGTGACCCCCGCCCGCAAGGGAAAAAATCCTCTTCTGATTTTAAAAAAAAATCCTAGTGTATGGTTGTACCTGTTCATTATTTGCCTGAGATATCTGGTTGTACCTGTTCTTTATTTTCCTGAGATGTCTGGTTGTACCTGTTCATTATTTGCCTGAGATGTCTGGTTGTACCTGTTCATTATTTGACTGAGAATTTGCCAGAAGAGAAACAGTTTGGTGGTACGTGTAAAACTGCTTCTGAAGCTCTTTCATTTGGGCTTGGAAAATTACCGGCTTTCTGCTGCTTGTTAACAGCTACATAAATCACTTCAGACGGTAGCAGGGACCCGCTTGGCCATTGTCTTGTACATGGTGGCTTGTTAAACAGTACAGCAAAGTATGTGTGCTCCTAACCTGGAAAAAGTCGTAGAGAAGCACTTTAGATGTGGAAGAAATTAAAATAGAGAACGACTGTGAATTGAACCCAGGACTCCTCCAAGACGAGCTAGCGCGTCAAGATTACGCATCAGCGTGATCATCACGGATACCAAAGATTGTACTTTTGACCCTTAGATCTTGATTGATCTGTAGAGAGTACTGTTCCGTTTGTATTTTCATGGCTTAGTATATTCCGTCTCTTTCTGTACTTCCTTTGGCGTGTGTGTGTGAGCGTGTGATTTCAGTGGCGGTGACAAGGATCCGTGGCAGCCCCAACAAAACATCCTCCTGGCGCATGTTTCAAGATTCTAGTCAGCTTTGGCCCTGTTTTTGACGCGCTAATGAACGAAGTTGTCCCTGTCAAGAGTGTGAATTAGGTCAAATTAGTTTTTCGCGCGCACCGAAGCGCGAGGTATCTGGTAATAGGCGACTCCCAGCAGGAATTTCGGCCAAATGAGCTCGACCTATGAACCGTCAGATACGTTCAGCCAGCGAAAACAATGTGCAGGGTCCTTGTTTCATGGCTACCGGTTTCTTGTTTTGTAGATACAGTTTTCTTGTTTTCTGTGGCTGCAAGTGTCTTGTTTCATGGCAGCAGGTGTCTTGTTTTGTGGCTACAAGTGTCTTGTTTCGTGGCTACAAGTGTCTTGTTTCGTGGCTACAAGTGGTCTTGTTTTGTGGCTACAGATGTCTTGTTTCGTGGCTATAAATGTCTTGTTTTGTGGCTACAGGTGTCTTGTTTCATGGCAACAAGTGTCTTGTTTCATGTCTACAAGTGTCTTGTTTCGTGGCAATAAGTGTCTTGTTTTGTGGCTACAAGTGTCTTGTTTCGTGGCAGTGTGTCTTGTTTTATGGCTACAGATGTCTTGTTTCACGACAATAATTGTTTGGTTTTGAGGCTACAAGTGTCTTGTTTCGTGGCAACAAGTGACTTGTTATGTGGCTACACGTTTCTTGTTTTCATGGCTACAAGTGTCTTGTTTTGTGGCTACATGTATCCTGTTTTGTGGCTGAAAGTTTAGTTGTGAATTCTTACCACTTTCTTTCAAATGTGGGTAGTTCCCACTTAACAAAAGACCTCAGAATGAAACACACGAGGCTGTTAAGTCTCTTCACTTGCTACATTATAAGGGCTTAAATGCTTATGTATAGGGAGCTCCAAATACAGTGTCAGAAAATTATCTTCAAGGCTATAAAGAAAATGTTCTGATGTCCCGTACGTAAACTAGTAAGCAAGCAAGAAGACTTTTTATCAGACTTTCTGTGTCTACTACTGTATCAGTCCTTCGTCCGTAACTGAGCACTAAATGTGTGAGATTTGATTGTGGCGTCATTATCTCCGGGAACAGAAAATTGATCGCTGACCGAGGAAGCTGGGGTATATCAAACACAAGTTAGTGTTTGTGTTCCAAGACTGGGCGTGCCGGATGGGCTTACCTGAGACCACGTCGTTAAATAGCGTGACCTAGACCAGGCATCTGATTGTTTGGTCGGCTACTTTGATGATCGACGCTCAGCTGCGATTAGAGAAGTTGTTGGTTTAGATTTCGTGGTCAGTTTAGTACTGAGGCTCAGCACTGGGCCCTTTTACCGGGGAGAGTAGATTTCAGAGATGGCTGTCGAGAATTTGTACCAGCCACCCCGGTGAGAGTTGTAGCATGGAATTAAATAATATATTGCCAAGAATCAGTTCTTGGTCAGATTATCAGAATTGTATCTTAGCTCAGGTTTCTGTTTAACCAATACATGAAAGCTGACAGATAAATATTCTGTCTTATGTGTTGAATGATATCCTCGAACGCCTGACGGGCCAATGCATGAATAAACCTAATGGTTCTCAAGTATCAGTATGGACTTCTTAAATATCTGCAGGTGTTAGTAAAGAAGTGAATAAGTAGCCGCGGATATACATCAACTACATAAGAATAAATGAACAATAATTCCGATTTTAATAATAATATCCACTTTTGAAAACGTTACATGATTTATAGTCATCATCCGAGTCCTTACACATATAAGGTTATTGATTATTGATTATATCATGTTTATATTTGATAACATGATTCACAAGATACTGTGCAATCCATAACTGTTTTGTTCACCTCTCTCTCTCTCTCTCTTTCTCCGTCCCTTCCATGTACGTATGTATTCTGGTTGCAAGGGCATATACCTAAGGAAGTACTGGAGATGATGTATTAACTAACTGATTACATTAACTTCTGTCGTATTCATCTTCACAACTGATTATCCTTCATTCCACTGTTGTGTTTTCTTTATGTTGCTTTCTTGTTTCAAGTTCGTTACTTTCCTCGCTGGCATACGTTGTTAAACAAGCTCCGACAGTTAAGTAATGAGGCTAATTCCATTTTTAAAAAATAATAAACAGCTGAAGATATAACCTGCATTTTATTCAAAGTAAGCCCCTTGCGCTTTGATACAACGAGTGGCACGATCTAACAAACACTGGAACGACCTCTGCGGTTCTTCTGTTGATATGGCCCTTAAAACTCGAAGTTACGTCCCTTTTATATCATCAGTATTGTCAAAGAAGCGTCCTTTCAATGGTAACTTTAATTTTGGGAATAGAAAATAATCGCAGGGAGACAAATCTGAGGAGTAGGGTGGATGGCTGAGAACATACACTCTGAGCAACAGGGTGGATGGTTGAGAACACATGCTCTGAGGAACAGGGTGGATAGTTGAGAACACACAATCTGAGGAACAGGGTGGATGGTTGAGAACACACAATCTGAGGAACAGGGTGGATGGTTGAGAACACACAATCTGAGGAACAGGGTGGATAGTTGAGAACACACAATCTGAGGAACAGGGTGGATAGTTGAGAACACACAATCTGAGGAACAGGGTGGATGGTTGAGAACACACGCCTGTTTGTGAGTCAAAACTTCCTCTACAACTACCGCCAGGTGAGCCAGTGCATTATCGTGAAGAAGAAAAAATTGCCAGATGTTGAATACTTGGGTCGGACTCGGAGAATTCTTTTCAACAGGCATTTCAAAATACTTAAATAAACTTTGGCAGTGAAAGTCTGTCCTTCTGGAATAAATTCTTTGTGAGTAATTCTTTTGCTGTCGTAGAAGAACACCAGCATTGTCTTCACCTTCGACTTTTGAAGACACATTTTGTTTGCCTTTTGGTGATGATGATGACTTCCACCGAGCACTTTGGCGTTTAGTTGTGGGATCATAGCGGAAAATCCATTTTTAATCCTCTGCAACAATCAAATTTAAGAAATGTTTATTTCTGCGTCACGTTCTGATGATGTCATTTGCGTGCTCAACACGCTGGTGTTTTTGATCACCAGACATCGCATGTGGTAGAAACTGGCAAGAAACTTTTTTCTTGGCCAATTCTTCCACTAAAATTTTACGAATGATCTCTCAGTTAACACCAAATTCATCTGCCATCATCCTCACAGTCAAACAACGATTTTCTTGTATCCGTTCTCTGGCTTTTGCAATGAGTTGTTCATTACGAACAGAAATTTGGCGTCCATGTCTTGTTGCATTTGTTATCGTTTCCACACCACTTTTGAATCGTGAATACCACCTGAATATCTAAATGTACAAACTAGGAAAAAAGTACGAACATCTTTATTATTTAACAATTACACACTTGTGACGTTTCGGCGCAAGCTTTTGTCAAAGAAAAACAAACAGGACGAAGAATCAGAGAGAGGAAACAAAGTACAGATTCACATTAAGTTGATGTTAACAAAACAATAAAACATGAACAAATTAATGAAAAATTGCAAGTGACTTATCTCAACTTCTGGAATAGCACAGGACCAAAACCGCCTGTGTGTCATAGGAGCAGTACTTTGTGTATAGTTGTATATCTTATATCCTTCCCGTGCCGTTAAACGTCGCATAGGGTTCGCAAGGTAGTTCGCCAATTGTTCCTGTCTTCGGCGAGTCTTTCAGCCTCATCAAGGGATTTTATGCCTGTTAATTTGACCTCTCTTAATAATGCCCTCTTCAGAGTTTCACGCGGTCTGCCTCTTTTTTCTTTGGCCTGTTGTGTTCTACTTGTAGCTTGTTTTGGGATTCTCTTATCGTGTCTTCTCATCACGTGACCAACATATGTCTATCTTCATTTTATGATCACCCATGAGACTGGTTGTTGTTCAGTCATCTGTCTTATCTCTGCGTTATTCTTGAATTTGTTGCACTTGATGCCGAGTATTTTCCTTAGGCATTTGTTTTCAAAAGAGTCTAATTTCTTGTCTATTTCTTTAGTTGTTTTCAATTTGGATTGAATAGTCTTAACTTGGTTTTTGTGCTTATAACTTTTCAATGCCATATGTTCTCAAGATTATTGAAGATCGATGCTGCTTTTGCAATTCTAACTTCCTTTCTGGTGTCACCATCCTGTATAGTTGTGTGTTCACTTGAATATCTGTGCACGAGATAAACAATTATCCCCATAAACTTGTCGCATCAATTCATCTGTCTTAGTAGCATTTTTCTCGATTTTTAAACAGAATTTAATGTTAGCATTTTGCTCCATGATGATTACGTGACAATGCATCTCTAACTAGGTCAACAAAATGGCGGCTTGTTTGTCGTCTGCTTATCGAGCGGCGATGAAAAGTTGCCAGATCGTAGATGAAGGTTGCCTCTTTGGATTCCATGCTTTGCTTCATAGATGGCATTTCTGTCTTGGCCATAGTAAAATCAGTCTCATTATTTAATTGTCGGACCTTGTATTCAACATACCCGTAGTTTTCAACTATGAGAGGTGATTGATAAGTTCTCGGCAAAAAGGTACAACGGATTATTTATGGACAGCATTTTTGGGATTATTACTCAACATAGTCCTCTTGCAAGTTTATGCACTTAGTCCAGCGATCCTGGAGCATACGGATCTCTTCTTTGTAAAAGTCAGCATCTTGTGCCAGTAGAAAGTGGTCTACGGTATGAATGACGTCATCATGCGAAGCAGATTTGCGACCACTGAGCTCCTTTTTTAGTTTGGTAAACAGGTAATAGTCCGAATGGGACAAATCTGGGGAATAAGGAAAATGTTCAAGAAGCTGGAAGCCGCATTCATGGATGGCATCCATTGCTACAGCCGACTTGTGAACTGGAGCATTGTCTTGCTGAAAGATGACTCCTTTCGTCAGTTTTCCTCCACGCTTTTCCTTGAATTTGACCCCAGTTGCTTCACAAGATTAACATAATAGGCCCCGGTGACCGTTCTGCCCTTTTGAAGATAGTCTACCAATACTACACCTTCTGAATCCCGAAAGATGGAAGCCATCACTTTGCCTGTAGACAGAACCACCTTTTCTTTGGAGGTGGGGATCCATGATGTTTCCACTGCGTTGACTGTTCTTTGGTTTCTGGTTGAAAATGATGAGCCCAAGTCTCATCCATAGTCACAAATTACTGAAGAAACTTTTCAGGATCTGCAGAAAAATGGCCAAGATCGTCTCTTGACATGTTGAGACGCTGTCGTTTGTGATCAGCTCTAAGAAGTTTCGGGACCCGTCGAGCAGAGACTTTTGTCATTTGAAGATCATTGTGAATAATGACATGAACACGCTCCTGGGAGTTGCCCAACTCAGTAGCAGTGTACCGCTCAGTTAATCGTTGATCCTCCATTATCATGTCATGCATTCTGCCGGTGGTTTCATCGGTGGTTACCGTTCTTGGTCTTCCTGGACGAGGATCATCTTCCAGACTCTCCCTTCCATGTTTGAATTGAGTTGCCCATTTCTTCACTGTGCTGAAAGAAGGGGCACTCTCCCCTAGAGTCTCTACCATATACCATTGATGCAGAGGTAGCGAATGACTGCTGGATGAGAAATTTTATCCATTTTCTGAATTTCTACCATCCCTTACCATTTGAGTAGCTTGTGAAAAAAAATTGGTTGTAGGTAATTTCTTGAAACTTTGTGTTTAATCTTACATTAACCTGATCTACAGATACACCTAATATCAAATGTGCGTTTCACGTATTTGTGCTTTATGCCGAGAACTTATCAGTCACCCCTCGTATATTTTCAGTTACACATTTTTACAAATAAGAAACACCGAGGTTTTTATACGATAAATTAACAGAACACAGTGTTGTATAATTAGCTTAATGAACTTCGCTATCTGGCACCCTTAGTTGGGGTGTTAGATAACTAGGTTTATTGATGCGCTGTTCTCTCGTGGCTAGACGGCTTCTCCTCCTATCAGAGTCCGAGGTTCAAGTCCCAGGTAATTCTCTTGTCATTTTTCTTTCTCTCGTTTATAAAAGTGCTTTTCTACGATTTTTTCGAGGTCCAAACTTTATTTTCTATGTTAACATTAGAATAGAGCTGTCCTGTTCGTTGGCTGAATGTAATAGTGAGCACTTACATGCAGCATTTAGCCCAACTGTATGTTAATTTGTCATGATATTAAGGTTAACATTTGTTCATACAATATATGTTAAATAAAAGAAGGTGGCGAAAGTTGTCTTCCAGCTCCAAACTCTGTTGCCCTCATATATGTTAACTTCACTCCCAGAACATAAACCCAACCTCTGCTGCCCTCACATGTGTTAACTTCACTCCTAGAACGTAACTCCAACCCCTGCTACCCTCACATGTGTTAACTTCACTCCCAGAACGTAACTCCAACCCCTGCTCCCCTCACATGTGTTAACTTCACTCCCAGAACGTAACTCCAACCCCTGCTCCCCTCACATACGTTAACTTCACTCCTAGAACGTAACTCCAACCCCTGCTCCCCTCACATACGTTAACTTCACTCCTAGAACGTAACTCCAACCCCTGCTACCCTCACATACGTTAACTTCACTCCTATAACGTAACTCCAACCCCTGCTCCCCTCACATGTGTTAACTTCACTCCTAGAACGTAACTCCAACCCCTGCTGCCCTCACATGTGTTAACTTCACTCCCAGAACGCACCCCAAATTCTGCTGCCCTCACATGTGTTAACTTCACTCCTAGAACGTAACTCCAACCCCTGCTTCCCTCACATGTGCAGAACGTAACTCCAACCCCTGCTACCCTCACATGTGTTAACTTCACTCCCAGAACGCACCCCAAATTCTGCTGCCCTCACATGTGTTAACTTCACTCCTAGAACGTAACTCCAACCCCTGCTTCCCTCACATGTGCAGAACGTAACTCCAACCCCTGCTACCCTCACATGTGTTAACTTCACTCCCAGAACGCACCCCAAATTCTGCTGCCCTCACATGTGTTAACTTCACTCCCAGAAGGTAACCTTGGTCTGTGGCACAGTTTTTTGTGAGGAGACCATTCCTCTAATTCCCAGGCTCGTCTCTTTTTTACAGCAAAAAACTGAGGATCCACTGTCCCCCTTAAACTTGATTTGGCTAAAAGGATTAAGTCGTTTTTACATTTTCTGGATTATTCAGTTGTAATAAATCTCATTTGAAGGGAAAGCGCACATTCCTCTCCCTCCGGAACGCCATTTTTTCTCTTCTATCTAGCTCGGAATTTTTATGTTGAGCTGGTGAGTTTGATCTTTTTTTCCCTTTTAAGGAACAGCATCCAAGACTTGTTGAAGTTTTAAGTGTAAATAATGCGGCAGAGAAGGCGATGAAATGTAAGATGTTAGGAGGAGAAAAATAGATATGTTTACAAGGCAAGAACATGGCGTTATCTAACATGTCCTATCTCCGTGCAAGTGGGAACGGGATATTCTTTGCAGCTGATGCGGTGAAGGTGTTGAGGCGCATGTGTCGTGCCCAGCAGATAGAGGGCCACGTCGGCAGGTCCAGGGCGATGCTGAAAGGCCGGGGGAACAAAAACTGCTGCAGAATACATCGCCATGAAGACCATAGCGATCCCTCCCCCGGCTTTGAACTCCGTCAGCTGCGTGCTCAACAGTTTGATGTATATAAAAGTAGATGAAGGTATATGGTTCAGTATTACAGGAAGATAGAAAGAGTGAGGAAAGTGGCCAGAAAGAAGTAGGAGGAGTGTATTTTATTCATTTATGCTTTCCGCCATTCTTGTTTCTGCCCATTTTCCTCACTCCCTGTATTTTTTCTATTTTTTTTTTTTTTTTGGGTAAAACTGAACCACATAACTCCATCTACTTCGTTACTAGAGCCTGTTCTGCAGCAGTTGTCTTTTCTCTTTGCAGTACATAGAACATTGCGAAAGCTTACACCACCTGAAACAGCGGTTACCAGACTGCTGTGGTTGGAGCCTCATATGGGGATTATGTACAGTGCTAGAAAATGTAGGAACGTTTTTAATTTATTGTCAAGTGGTAAATATAACTGGGTAATGAATCCATAACTTGACAGAAAATAGGAGCACGTGGTTTGGAGAAGATGGTCATACTTGCAGGAAGAGACAACTTTCTAGTCAAGTACGCTGTAAGACATTTGTAAGTTTCAGGTACCAAATCTTTGTGCTTGTTTGCGTTTAGCTGGATCTAGACATAAGCATTCTCTCCTGTTGTTGGCTTTTCCCTCCTCTTGTCTTGTGTTGTTTCCTGCATGAAGTGTTATTTTGCATATAATGATACAAAAATCATATTGTTATGTTAACGTGGTTTTATTTTTATATATTTTACCACAGGCTGTGACGTTATTGACTGGTAGCCAGCGAGTTTTTGTGTCAAGACTGGAGGATATATTTTCACAGAGACCAAGATGTTTGTTTTCTTTCTTCTTTAATGCTGTAACCAACATTTAATAGTTTAT
The DNA here is from genome assembly GCA_009760885.1 of Achatina immaculata. Classification (NCBI taxonomy): domain Eukaryota; kingdom Metazoa; phylum Mollusca; class Gastropoda; order Stylommatophora; family Achatinidae; genus Lissachatina; species Lissachatina immaculata. The sequence continues at coordinate 77,863,011 of CM019716.1, forward strand.
GTATCAGTGTACAACCAAAGATGATTATTTTTTTAACTTGCACTCTTTTTGAATTATTGGAGTCACTCACTTGTATTCCTTGTTGTACTCAAGGGGAGATCATCACTTACTTGTATTCCTTGTTGTACTCAAGGGGAGATCATCAGCTTCATGTTGCAATATAAACTTTCTACAGTGTATTTCTTATATGCCGTGTAAGCTTCGCATCATTTTGCAATTAACAAAGCTGTATATGTGTGTCCTGCTTTAAATATGTTAAATGTTTCAGAAATGGTGTTTTAAGTTGTGCATTTGTTGATTATTCTTAACGTGAGTAATGAAAATGTGAAGAATATCAAGGATGATAACAGTAAAATACTGGAGTCCTTTTTTTTTTCTCTCTCGTTCACAAGTTACTACAAGGGAGGCACCACATCTTTTCTCCCCCCACACACACACACCCCCCCCCCCTTTAAAAATTTACTGCTTAAATATGTGAGATTATTTTATATGTTAAGGTGGTCATAATTGTGAGTTTATTAGTTTATTGATGTGTGATGTTTATATCTGCAGTTATTTTATTCCTGCATTTAGTTTATGGTCAATCTCTTGTCAGTTTTCTTCCATGTCTAAAGTTTTGTGGCGACTATTTTTCTTTCTCTCAGATCTAAATTGTTTTATCAGCTGTTTCTGAATTTCATTGTGTCACTAGGTCATGTTTTCCAGTTTAAAAACAAATTATAGACTGTATATTTTTAATCTTTGTCATCTGTTGCTTATTTATGATAGTTTGAATGTGAATGTGCATGATACAACCAAACTTATACCAAACTGACACTTCTTGCATTTGTTTTATGTTCTCATACACATAGTCCACAGGTTATAGTTAACTACCCTTGTTGTGTGTTTTAGCGTTGTTTAGTTAAATACAGCTTATTTAATTTTTTACATTAACTGAAGACACTATGAGGTGTCATACCATTACCTACTTCTGGTGAGTAAGGCTTATTATATTATGTTATTATTATATCTCCAGTGATATTCATTGCAGTGTGTGCTATGAATGAAGGGATAATCCAAGAAATGATGACAGCCACGTGCAGATGTTATATGATGAATTTGTGGACTAGGGGGAGGCATTTTTTTCTGGTCTGTATGCAAGGATGACATAACTCTTTATCAGTGACAACGTGAAATCAGTGCAAGTAAAAACAGGCACCCAGTCTTCACTGGCTAGTAAAATAGGACTAGAATAGAAATTAACAGGGATAAAACAAAAATAATAAAACTTCTCATTAACCACAAAGGACAAATATGAGTAGAAGGAACAGCTGTTGAAGAAGTAAACCATTTTGCATATCTCGGCAGCTGCATAAACCATGATGGTGACACCAGAAAGGAAGTTAGAATTCGAATTGTGAAAGCTTCATTGACCTTCAAGAATCTTGAGAACATATGGCATTCAAAAGTTATAAGCACAAAAACCAAGGTAAGACTATTCAATTCAAATCCACCCTCATTTATGCATGTGAAAGCTGGAAAACAACTAAGAAATTAGACTCTTTCAAAAACAAATGCCTAAGGAAAATGCTCAGTATAAAGTGGGACGAATTCAAGAACAACATAGAGATAAGACAGATAAGCAAACAACAACCTGTCTCATGAGTGATCAGAAAAAGAAGATGGACATATATCGGTCATGTGATGAGAAGACATATATCGGTCATGTGATGAGAAGAAACAATCAGAGGATCCCCAAACAAGCTGTCAAGTGGAATGCAACAGGCTGAAGAAAAAGAGGTGGACCACATGAGACTCTAAGAGGACATTGTTAAAAGAGGCCAGTTCAGTGGTCATAACATCCCTTAATGAGGTTGAAAAACTCGCTGAAGACAGGAAATCTTGGCGAACTACCATGCTGGCCTTATGTGATGTTTAGCGGCATGGGAAAGGTGTAAAATACGAGGATATTTGTAACAACCGTGGCAGATTTTATCATCAGCTACAAGGAATGGGAAGAACTGGCTGTAGACTTTACCAAACGTAGACTGACTGCATGGTGGTTACTGTGTCATTTGAGAGGAGACGCTGGCCAGACCAGAAAAAACAAAAAGAAGAAGAAGATACAAGCACAGAGAGACTGACTTTTGCATCATGAACATGACTTGATGTTGCTGCAGCCGTCTATGATGTCCTGACAGCACAAAAACTGACTCTTGCATCATGAACATGACTTGATGTTGCTGTAGCTGTCTGTGATGTCCAGACAGCAAAAAACCTGCCAGAATCAAATGTTAGTCTGCTAGGACTGAAACAGCCATTATCATACTGCTCTGTTTAAACTATTATATGCTGTAGCAACAGCTTTTGTTGTAAACTGGTATCATAGACAATGTTTTTTTGTTAAATAATTACTTTTTTGTGATTTCTTTTGTAGCATATTTAGTTTTATAATGTATTGGACACTTGGAGAAATCTTTTTTTTTTTTTTTTACTATTGTTCTGCCGATTGTGCTATTTTTAGATTCTCTTGTGCTAGAAGATAGCTTTGTGACATTCAAGATTCAAGAATGTTGCATTGTGGGGTTGCATGGTCCCTAGTAGGTCAGGCATTGGCTTGAAGTGTCAAAGAAAGCTTTGGCTCAGGACTTCACTGATAATAATAAAATGTTGAATTTCAGAGTTTTAGAGAACCAGTTTTCTTGACACTTTTGCAAAGAATATAGCAGAGGTATTTTTGAGAAAATGTAAACTTTGTTTTTATATAGAGTTATACAATGTTTATATTGTAAAAATAAGAATGACCAGTTGTAGTACAATCATTATATTACCAACATAATTTGCTTCCAGTTTATTTGTGTAGTACCTAAGTTGGTTAATTATTGATCAAAACTTCACAGGTTGAGTTATGTGAATTTTGTATTGTAGAAGAATAGTTCCTAAACTCAACATGTTTGCTTCCGTATCTTTCATCTTGTTATTCTGGAGTAGCAGCCATGAAGAGTTTAGAGAACAAGAAGAAGAAGAGAAAATGTTCTTCGCTGTTGTTTATTTGTGTAGAAAATGTAGGTTAAATATAAGCAAGTCTTCATGAAAGAAATGCCAGAGACTGGAGTTTACTGTACATTGGGACACATATCTTGTATGTTTATTTAGAAATTTGCTTGTAAGTCCAGTGAAGGTCACTTATCTGTAGCTGGCCACTCAAAATTATATTAGTGACTTATAAGAAAACCTGTATGTATAAACTAGGAAAAAAGTAGAAACAGCTTTATTACTTAACGACCACAAAGTTGTGACATTTCGGCATGAGCCTTCATCATACAAACAAATACAGGACGAAGAATTAGAGAGAGGAGATAAAGTATAGATTCACATGAATCCTATTTTTGAAAAAATAAATAAAATGAAAAGAGCACTTAGCTTGAATGGATATGTAGATTGTTTGTTGTCAATTCAGAAATGCCTTGAAATAATATGGAGCATTGCTGACATACATTCAGAAATGCGCCTGTTGCTACGTTCAGAATGTGCTCGTTTGGAAATGTACAGAAATGAGCATCCTGGAGCATAGAGACTGGTGATGTGTGATAGCTGGATCTGTCTATATGAAAGCTTAGTGGAGAGGGATTATGATTGTGGAAAAGGAGAATGTTATGTGTTGCTGAATAACAAGTTCAAATGTGTGGTTCCAGCATCCCACAGTCCTGAATGTAGCAGTTCTCAAGCACCAGGTGGCTTATGTCATCTGAGTGACATTGTTTGATGGGCGTTACCAGAAAATCAGATTTGCTTCTGTGGTTGGGGCCATTGAAATGATTCGGGTCTGGTTTTGAAGCACGCTGGGTGATATCGTACAGATGTTTCTGCATGCGGTCCCCTAGTCTGAGGCCAGTTTCACCAATATAAGTTACCCTGCATCTTTTGCATACGATGACATATATCACATTACGTGACTCGCATGTGAATCCCTCATGAAGAGTGAGGATAGTTTTAGGAAAGGTGATTGTTTTCATTTCCCAAACTACAGGGCGGGTAACACAGCGAGGGCGGTTACATTTTCTAGTGCCCACTTATGCAAGGTTATGCCTCATGTGGCTGTGGACAAGGATGTCCTTAAGATTTGGTTCACACTTGTATGCTAGTAGGGGTGGATCAGAGAAAATTTGCGAGTGTCAGGGTCAAATTGGATTAGTGGCAGATGACAATTTCTTAACCATCTGGCCATGCAGGTGGAAAGGAAGTACTAACTTAACTCTGTCAGATGAGGTAACAGGTTTTTTTTTCTGAATGCTTCTTAGCGGCTCACTGGTTGGATATGGCTGAAGGAGTATAATATTATAGAATATAATATAATAGTGAATATAAGAAAACCTGAACTCTGTAGTCAGTGTGTTGCTAATGTAATTCAAAATAGATTTTCTGTAACTTGAGAATGGATAGTGTAACATTTTTTTAAAAGTGTAATTCAAACATATTTTGTGTAAAATGAGTGGCTGTTGTAAAGTGTGTACTGAAATACTGTAGTATGTTTGTGTAAAACATTGGATGGGTTTTTTCCCAGCAGACATTTTTGTCCTGTATTTAAACAGTGAAGCATTGACAGTGTAAGACTTTTTTGTTTTGTTTTGTTTTTTATATCTTTACACTTGTGGAACTAAGTTTTCAGACTTTTCTGTTCGCAGCTTTTTTATGAGTCAGTTTTTATTGTTATCCGCCACTGGCCTTTATTCACCGAGTCCAGGGTGTCTCATTTTTCCTTGTCAGGTGTTTTCTTCTCTTCTTTCAGCTTTATTATTTGTTCTCATCCACTGATAAGAGTTTATTAAGTTATCAAATGTGTGACATGACACTGCAAAATATGCCTTAAATCAACATTTTTGTTGTTTTTGTTAATATTTGGATAACTGCGAACCAAGAAATATATTTCATAGGTCATCTCGGCTGTGAAAAAAAACTAACAAACACAAAAACACCTAAAACTTGACCATTCTAAAACATGCAAAAAAAAAAAAGGGAAAATCAAAACAAACTGTAATACCTTGTTCCATTTTTCTGTTTAGTGTTTATTTTGTTATCTCATATCACATGCATTTTCTGTGTGTCATTTTATTTAGTCTTTTGTACCCAGTCCATGCTTCACATATCTGAACATGTGTAATACTTTATATTTTCTTATATTTAATGGATGGCCTTTTTTTCTGCAAAGATTTTTCACGTAAAACAGATAAAATTTATCTGGTGGCGAAGTGGTTAGTGCACTGGTCTCTCATGGCAAAGGTTGGGGGTTTGAATCCAGCCAGAGGCGCCCAAGTCACCCAGCTGTAGAAATGGGTACCCGACTTCTTCTGGAGTTGGGGAAGTAAAGGCAACCAGGTGTGATACTGACCTTATCACCCTCTAGTGTGCTGACAGGTCAAGGAAAATAACACCATATCCCTATGTGCCTTTAAAGCATGATAGGATTACCTTTACCTTTTTTTTTTTTTTTTAATATAAGAAAGTTGTCATTTTACCATGTCTGGAGCAGTGAGCTTTGGCTAAATCCTGAAGCTCAAACATGATGTCATGGGTGAGCAGGAAGACGTTGCTCATGATCTTTGTTATTTTTATTGCTTTATTTTCTGTGGAGTGTAAGTGTTAGAGAATCACTGCATAATTATATGGCTTTGCTTTACATGGCTTTTGGTCTGTGCTCCATACTTCACTGTGTGTTTGTTTAAGCATTCTTTCTTAGCCTCTTGTCACATGCACCCAGTTGTGAAATAACAAACTGAATGTGTGTGCAGTGGCAGTATCATGGGTCTCCACAGCCAACTTGTGCATACAAAGACCATCAACCTACTGCCACCAGATGGACACCCATGGAAGAAAGACAGGTACATTATAGTAGAGTTTTAAGACTGATCAGTAGATAATGTTCTTGGTTCTGTCACACAATGTGTGTATGTGATCTCAAGATGGTTCATCTCTTTATATATGCTGATGTTTCCATTTATACCCAGATGAACCATGGAGTGTACCATCATCTTTATATCATTCCAGGGTGTGATGAGTCATGTTTATAGATCTCAGTGATGTACTTTGTTATCATCTATCTTGTCATCAACAGAAAGCTCCATTCTAGGGCCTGTGTTGCATAGGAGCTGCAGCCTCTCATCTGTTAGGGAAGTGTTTCTTTTGTGAAGTTTTCCGAGTCTGGCAGATGATGAGTTGTGCTGAAGTGTAAAAATCAACCTCAACTTTAAAATATGACACTCACTTCTAATCCCAGCCACACACTGGACAGATTCAGTGCCTTTATGGCTGGTCATGGTTTGTATAAGACCTGCCAGGCACTGATCAGGTCAACCTCTGTTACACTATGGCAGAGCTGCTCTCCATCTGTTGTGGTCTTTCACCGTTATTTTCCAATCTGAGTATTTTCCAGTCTGAGTATCTGATGAAAGAACTAGTCAAAGATACTTGCAAATGTTTTGTTGTATCTTAGTTTAGTATTTGTTTGTTTGTGAGTGTGATTTGGGGGGGAGGGGGGTAGGGGGGAGAGGAAGAGAGAGAGAGAGAGAGCTGTATTTTGATCAAGGATGTTTTCGTAATGATAAGACTGATTACTCGGTGGCTTTTAGGGCAGAAAAATAGAACTCTGCTGGTAAAAAAGAAGCCAAAACAGATAATGTTCTGTTAATAGGCATGTACTAGGGAACTAACATCGGTGAGATTTACTTATGAAGGAGACATACAAGATAGAGAGGCTTCTAGATGGGTGATTGGGCTTCTATTTTCAGAAAAATTCTAATCTTATAAGCTCATATTTTCATACACATTATTTTGCTTAAGTTCCCGTAAACCTCAAAGGGGGAAAATACCCCCCGCTACAACATCATCCATCAGGTGCACCAAAATAGCGGCTTCTATTTGGCAGTAATAGCTAGGATTAATTTTAATGTGTCTGTCTAGCTACTTTAAAAGTTCTCACTAGCTTAACTGCATCAGACATTAGCAGTGTAGGCACGAAGCATCACATAGACTTTTGTGATTAGCATTACTTTATAGCCACACCACAGCCCCCTTGTAATAAAGATTAGGAAGACATATTCTGATTATAAAATGTCTAACATTGCCATTAACCGTCCAGACATTATCCTCTGTAACCAGCGGCTGAGATCATAAAGTTATTAATCCCTGGATTATTCTACACATTTGTCTCATTTTGATTTTCCTCTTTATGAAATAATGATAATGCCTTCTCTCTCTCTCTCTCTCTCTCTTTTTTTTTTTTTGCACTTTGATGAATCTAGTGTGTGGTTTTATGTTGTTGATGGTTTGATGTCTCAGAATTTCATGAATATGTCAGAGTGTATTCTGTAGTTGATGCTGACTTAGTACTTCAGCAGCATATAAGTATATATTCTATAGTTGAAATTATCTTAGTATGTCATGAATATGTCACAGCATATTCTATAGTTGATACTGACTCAGTACTTCACGAATTTATCAGAGTATGTTTTATAGTTGATACTAACTCAGTACTTCATTAATTTATCAGAGTATATTCTATAGTTGATACCGACTCAGTACTTCATGAATATATCAGAGTATGTTCTATAGTTGATACCAGCTCAAAACATCACGAATATATCAGAGTATGTTCTGTAGTTGATGCTTACTCTCTTTTGTGACTTTATGTGCCATTTCTGCCCTGAATTTAAAAAGTTACGTTGTTGTCAGCAGTCAACTTTGAGTGCTGTATGTGAACTCCATTGTCTGGATACTGATGTTTCGTATGTAATCTGACATCTTATGTCTTATGTGTAACTGGACTGATTGACATCTCATGAGATATCTCATTTTCATGATCTGTGTTGTCTTACATATGTTGTCTGACATCTCTTGTCTCATGTGAACTGGTCTGATCTGTGTTGTCAGACATCTCTTGTCTCATTTCTGAACTGGTCTGATCTGTGTTGTCTGGTATCTCTTGTCTCATTTCTGAATTGGTCTGATCTGTGTTGTCTGGCATCTCTTGTCTCATATGTGAACTGGTCTGATCTACATCTCATGGATTGTGTGTCAGTTATGTGAAAAATGTTTGTCATCTTATAGATCATATACAACCCTAACCTGCCTAGCATCATATGTCTTGTATGCGAACTTGGTTGTGTCTCATGTAAATTGTGTTTACTGTCTGGTCTCAGCTGTGTCAAGCTGTGTGAACTAGCCTCTCTGGTATCTTATGTCTGTTGTATGAACACGAAATCTTGAGCTCTTAACAAATCATATCATGAATTAAATTGTCTCATTATTACTACATAAACTATGAAATCAGCTTGTGATTAACAGATTTCATAACTTGGTGTAGATAACTTTTGTTGAATGAGTTTGATTATTCCAGTGATTTAAAGTTAAATAGATTATATGTCTGTAATATTTAAAGTATTTCTTCACATTATGAAGAAATACATTATATGTGAAATATGAAGAATAATATGTCCATCATTAATTCATGAAATATTGAGAATGATATAGTCATTACTATGTGAAATATAAAGAATAATGTGTCCATCATTATTATATGAAATATAAAGAATGATTTCACACATCAGTGTGTGAAATTTGAAGTAGGATCTCTTGTTACATCTCAAATATGATAAAGGTCTGTTATTCACATCACAGATATGATAAAGATCTGTTATTCACATCTCAGATCTAAGGTATAATCAGGCATTAGCATCTCAGAAGTAAAGTATGAAGACAGTGGCATGACCTTTATTTTCTCAACTATGATATTCTCCTATAATAGCTCCCATAGACTGTTAATATGTTATGTATATATTCAACATATGGTGAAGTCAGTATAGGAAGATAAAACTGGCCATACTCATCAGGAATTGGTTCTTTACACATACTACATAATCTGTTTTCTGTAGTCACATATGTGATAATGATAATATTGAAGTAGTGGTAGCCACAGACTAACACATACTACATAATCTGTTTTCTGTAGTCACATATGTGATAATATTGAAGTAGTGGTAGCCGCAGACATAACACGTACTAATATAGATGGCATATGTCACAGGTGTCCAGGACTATTTGACTTTTATCCATTCCACATTCTAAACATTCATTTTAAACTTTGTAAAATAAGCAAGAAAAATGTTGTCACAGAATATTTTTTTCTTATGGCTTGCTTTGTATGTCTTTTTTTTTGCATTTATTTATTAATGTTCCTTATATTCCATATATAATCTTGGCCAGATCTTCATAATACTTGAAGAACATATTGAAAAACAAAATACATTAATCCTGAATTTCATAGACTTTAAAAAGGCATTTGATTCATTGTGGAGAATTTTAAGACTATATGGAATAGCATCTAAAATTGTCAGCATCATTAAGGATATCTACAACAGATATGTTTGTGCAGTCAAGACAGAAGAAGGGATGAGTCAGTGGTTCCAGATTGAAATGGGCATGAAACAAGGATGTATACTGTCTCCCTTGCTGTTTGGAATTGCAATAGACTTTATAATGAAGAAATGCTGCACAGGCAAAATGAGCATTGGCTGGGTACATGGGACCCAACTGGAAGATCTTAATTTTTCTGATGACTCTTATTAGTAACAGTGTGAATTCCATGCAAGAAAAAACAGATACTCTGTCTTCACTGGCTAGCAAAATAGGACTTGAAATTAACAAGGAACAAAACACAAATAATGAAACTTCCCATTAATCAAGAGGGAAAAATATACGTAGAAGGAACAGTTGTTAAAGAAGTCAACCAATCTGCATACTTCGCAGCTAAACAGACTAGGAAGTTTGAATTGCAAAAGCAGCACAGCATTCAAAAGTTAACAAGCACAAAAACCAAGCTAAGATTATTCAATTCAAATGTGTTATCCACCCTCATTTATGCATGCAAAAGCTGGAAAACAATTAAAGAAATAGACAAAAAAATTAGACTCTTTTTGAAAACAAATGCCTAAGGAAAATACTCAGTATAAAGTGGAATGAATTCAGGAACAATGCATAGATAAGGCAGGTGAGCAAACAACAGCCTGTCTCATGGGTGATCAGAACAAGGAGATGGGCATATGTCGGTCACATGGTGAGAAGAAACAATCAGATAATCCCGAAACAAGCTATCAAGTGGAACACAACAGGCCAAAGAAAAAGAAGTCGACCATGTGAAACTCTAAGGAGGACATTGTTAAGAGAGGCCAAATTAGTAGGCATAAAATCTCTTTATGAGGTTGAAAAAACTCACCAAAAACAGAAAAACTTTGCAAACTGTCATTCTAATGCTATGTGACATTTAACTGCACAGGAAGGATGTAAGAAGATGTTCCACATAGACTGTTTCTTGTGTTCCTCACAGACTGATCCTTATATTCCCCCACAGAGTGCTCCTTATATTCCCCCACAGAGTGCTCCTTATATTCCCACACAGAGTGCTCCTTATATTCCCCCACATAGTACTCCTTATATTCCCACACAGAGTACTCCTTATATTCCCACACAGAGTACTCCTTATATTCCCACACAGAGTGCTCCTTATATTCCCCCACAGAGTACTCCTTATATTCCCACACAGAGTACTCCTTATATTCCCACACAGAGTGCTCCTTACTTATCTTCTTGTGTCACTCTGAATAAACCTAAAATAAGAGCTGAAATTTGAGGCTGGTACTTTGTATTTTTTATGTTGCTTATGACATTATACATAGCACCAGTGTTTCTCATCTCCTTTGTAACAGGGTACTTTGGTAGTTGTGGCATTATGTTATTTTTTAAATTCATTCAATCAATTCAAAAGGTAACAGTGTAGCAATATTTTTAACTTGCTTCAACTTTTTTTAATGGAGTGACTGCAGTCTGGTGACTTATGTCATGTCTTATGAATTTTGTTGTTGTTGTCAGTAGTCAGAAGTGTAAAACATTGTTTATCATTGTTTATGATGTCAGTGAAATCTTTAGTTCATCCTGCCATGCATGTGATACTTTGCTCTTATTTTCTGTCACACATCTTATTGACACATATCTACCAGTTTACATCATGTGTTTCTCTTATAATATGTTTGTTATTGACTTTGTTTCATCACATCTTTTGTTCCATGATAATTTGGTCTCTTGTTTTATATCAAATTTTTATATCTTTTTTTACTTTAAATATCAAGAAACAATTTTTTTTTAAAAACCATGCTTCCTTTTAATTAAGGCTTTTTAAAAATTGTTTACTTTATCCATATCATCTTTTGCCATTATTTTTATCAGAATATGTTTACAGTTGTTTTGAGCATACTCATGGCTTCAGTTACAAGTTTACTGTTAGCATCAAATGTTTACTTTTAACATTGTGAACTGCTTTCAGTGCTAAGTTGGAAAAAAAAGACTGGTTTTAGCCTTTTGATTTATGCTTTTGAATTTGGTTATAATGAATTCTGGTTTTTTTTTTCTTCCTGTTATGTGTTATTGTATGTTTCTATCCTCAGATAATATTGTTTATTTTTTACCCTAGGATAGTATTATGTGTTATTATGTGTTTTTATTTTCAAACAATATTATTTTATGCTTTTATTCTCAGATAATGTTATGTGTTATTGTATGTTTTTATTCTTGGATTATGTGCTATTAAATGTTTTTATTTTTTTGGATTATATTGTGTTATGTGTATATAAAATACACTTATTATCCGTAGGGAATATAACCTTGTAGTTAGATTTTCAGACTTTATCTGAACTACACTTAATAATTCATGGCATTTAGAATTGCTGGAAGATCTGCAGATCCTGTTTTATTATACTTGACCACATCATGTCTGTTGGTGCCCTGCTCTGTGGGTACACTCGGTTAGTGACATTCTGCAACAGTCTCTCTCATTCTCTCTCTCTCTCACTATCCCTCTCTCCCTTCACCCCCTCTCCCCCTTCACCTTTCTCCCTCTCACTCCCATGTCCTACCCTGCCACTAGAATTAATCCTACCCTCCTAGCACAATTATGGCATGTAAAGCTAGAAAAATGTATACTAGACTACATTATAAATATTAATTATATTAATCTGTATTATTATTCATTATAAATATTAATTATATTAATCTGTCATTATTCATTATAGATATTAGTTATATTAATCTGTATTAGCCTTCACTGAAAGTCTTAATTAAGTTGTATTACTATTCATTATGTCATGCCCCACTCATGTCCTTGGCCCACGACTGGGTGCAGCCACCGCCTAGTGGCGCCTTGGGGCGGCCATGCACAGCAGTAACAAATTATCTCAGCTTCTGCAGTCAGCGATAGCAGAAGACTGCCAGCTGTTTCTGCATACTGTCCACCACGGCCTCTTACAGCCCTCGGCTGGATCTTCAGCGGCTCGGCCTTGCTAGCTCATTCCTTCAAGTGTTCGTCACGTGACACATTTGTTCAACTAAGACCCACAAGCTGATTATGGCCGTGCGGCATATTTTCACAGCTTTCTTTTAATGTACTGGGATTAAGTGCTATAATCGTGATGTTTTATGTATTTAAATATCAGTTTATTTGATTCTCTATCTATTTCACTGGGGTTTTTTTTCCCAGTCAGGCGTCTATTTTCCTGCACGCAGTAACCTGCTGTATTTTCCTGCAGACCATACACAGAAATATTTTCATGTACACCATATACTTGTTTATTTTTTTTTTTCCAGAATGACCAATTTCTTTTGTGTCTGTGATCTCATTTCTTCTGTTATTTCGCTGTTTGTGATACACTTACCACGTTATTAGATGTCATTTATCTGCATATTTCTCAATAAGTTGTACTTAATTGGTACCTGTGGTGTACCTTTCCATTGATGCTATGATGTACTTTATGTTTTGTACTTTGGAGCTTTCATCTAGCCTTGCATGCATGCATCAGTGTATGGTATCTGTATCTGTAGATCTTATCTGCAGGAGATAAGTAGCAGTAAATATTGTAAATCTTTTGGCATTATTTTTTGCACACTTAACAAAGTGTCTGTTGTTCTCTTTCACCTGTTTTGTTTGTTTGTTTGTTTGTTTGTTTGTTTGTTTGTTTGTTTGTTTGTTTAGACCTGGCCACATTCAGTGTTCCATAGTGTGATCTTGTGTTTGCTGTTTGTGTCGTGGATGACACGCTAGTACACGTAAAGTGATAACACAATGTGTCGGAAGCTTGCCCACCAGTAACGTGGCAGGGGGTAGGTAGGTGGATGTGAACATATGTTGTAGTCAGCCTCTTGTGGAAATAATCAGGAGGTTGGGTTTGCTGAAAATATGCCAGCTTCTCTCCAGAGACTGAAGACAGTGGGTTCCTTCTGCTCTGTTTTCTGTAGCCATTTCTTCAGACGGTTGCTGCTTAGTACATCCACCAGCCCAGGGGCGAAGTTTATGACGCGTAGGCACTCGTATGATGATGATGATGATGATCCTTAAATATGCAAAGAGGAGAGGTACAGCACCCGACTCCTAGGACAAATGATCAGTTATTTTGTCCACAGAAAGTGACACCTGTTGAGATGTTCATCTTACACACAACAAGAGCGAGCAGATTTTGTCTCAGACTTCCGTCTAGAACTGAGCCCAGGAAAGATCAGAAAACAAGGCCAGACATGAAGCTAAGCTGTATCTGTATTGTGTACCTGATCACCATAACTCCTCACTACTTTGGGTATGCCTGCAAGTTTAAGGAAAGGTCGGCTTGTGGGAGTAGACTGTCTTCAACCTAGCCACGTTATCTGGGCGACAGCGGGAGAGAAAGAGACTTGTGGCTAATTACAAGAACTATATGCTGGACTAAGATGTAACGGTGTTTTCTTTTCTTATATTCCTTGACCCAGTTTATAAGTGTCATGTGACAGTGTCCCACTATTTCTGAATACTAAACGAACAGAGGATTAACTACTGATATCTGGATAAGCAGTTCCCATCATGGTGGAGCTTAGACAGAAGCCTAGTATTGCAGCATGGGTTGCGGTATAAAATTTCTATATTGGATTATTGTTCATATGTTCTTATCTGTGTATATTTTATTGTTCTTATTTCAAGGCTGGCGTTGTTATATGTGTCTTTATATCCATCACTCGTATTTTCATACAGTGCCAGACAGCAACAGAGACGTCAAGACAAGCATCAAGTTTATTTACGCTCAGCTCGACAAGCGCCCGAGTACATTATTCAGTACAGCAGCTTGTAGGTTGGCCCGTTACTTAGCAAACACAAGAATTCCACACTAACAACAGTTCTGAGCAATGATACTAAGCTGATGATCTGGCCGAGAGGCTTTCATTAAACTCCTGTTTGAAACTCCCACGTTTCCTAGAAAACGTTTATTATTCAACTCCGGGCGTAAAACTGATCCACGCTGCTTTCTGCTTGCTGTCTTTCCCTGCCCGAGTTCTAACGGGTCTGGGATCAAAGACTGGCTACTCAAATAACTTGTCTAGATTCTGACTACCCCGCATGCGGTAATATCAGGTAATTTTAAACTCACCTGACTGTAGGTGCCACGGATTGATTTCAGATCACAGGTTCTGATCTATAGCCTTCGTGCTAGTGTTTCGCCTTGTCTGTCCACGCACGGGAATTGGGACAGTTTTACAACTGGACAACAACTGCGCCGTCTTGTGCAAGCCCAAGGAAAGCTAGGTGAGCCAGCTGTCACCTTCCTGTGACAAAGTTGTGCTACCTAGGTGAGCCAGCTGTCACCTTCCTGTGACAAAGTTGTGCTACCTAGGTGAGGCAGCTGTCACCTTCCTGTGACAAAGTTGTGCTACCTAGGTGAGGCAGCTGTCACCTTCCTGTGACAAAGTTGTGCTACCTAGGTGAGCCAGCTGTCACCTTCCTGTGACAAAGTTGTGCTACCTAGGTGAGGCAGCTGTCACCTTCCTGTGACAAAGTTGTGCTACCTAGGTGAGGCAGCTGTCACCTTCCTGTGACAAAGTTGTGCTACCTAGGTGAGCCAGCTGTCACCTTCCTGTGACAAAGTTGTGCTAGATAGGTGAGCCAGCTGTCAGCTTCCTGTGACAAAGTTGTGCTAGATAGGTGAGCCAGCTATCACCTTCCTGTGACAAAGTTGTGCTAGATGGGTGAGCCAGCTGTCACCTTCCTGTGACAAAGTTGTGCTAGATAGGTGAGCCAGCTGTCACCTTCCTGTGACAAAGATGTGCTACCTAGGTGAGCCAGCTGTCACCTTCCTGTGACAAAGTTGTGCTACCTAGGTGAGCCAGCTGTCACCTTCCTGTGACAAAGATGTGCTACATAGGTGAGCCAGCTGTCACCTTCCTGTGACAAAGTTGTGCTAGATAGGTGAGCCAGCTGTCACCTTCCCGTGACAAAGTTGTGCTAGATAGGTGAGCCAGCTGTCACCTTCCTGTGACTAAGTTGTGCTAGATAGGTGAGCCAGCTATCATCTTCCTGTGATAAAGTTTTGCTGATTTCCCCTGAACTGGTAGCTCTTCTTCGTAGACGTCGTCATGATTATCCTGAAGCACATGCTTGGTTTCAGATGGGGAGTAAGTAACTTTTGCTGAGTGGAGCCACGAAACAAGCTTTTCTGCAGTCCCCACAACCATGGAGATCACGACGAGGTAGTTAGGCTGAAGGAGAACATCAGCCTTCTAGTACGACCGTCACGAGGGAGAATGATAGGAGCTTGGCCAGCTCTTATAACCGACGGAATCACTCACGCGCCGCCATCTTTGCTCCAGCTGTCGCTGAAAACAAAGTATTCACAAAAAGAAGATGTAGCCAGCTAGCACGATCTTCTGCCAGTTCTTATACCAATGTTTCTGTATTTCTCAATCTTCTTGTGTATATTAGATACATGATTTGCACCACTGTTTGTACTTAGACAAACTGACAACTTAATACTGTCTGTCAAGGTATGCTATGTGAATACCTGTAAAGTCGGCCGGCACCTAAATGTATAAAGTGGCTTTGATGAAGAAACTGCGACAATATCCCTGTTTCCAGACGCACAGAACTAATGTCGCCCACACAACAGGGCAAGCTACCACCTAATGAGGGCATTAATTCTGTGCCCATTTTGCTACTTATGTGTTCTTGTTTAGTATATTAGCTCGTTTATTAGCACATGGCATAGTTCATCTAGCCTAACTCGCGTCATTGTCGCCAAATATCGAGGGCTACTTCCATATCGCTTCCTACTTCTTGTCCTACCAACTCCAGATCCGAGGATCGAACGTCTGCCTGAAGTAATGAAGGCGAGGAATATGACAAAATAATGCTACTTTGCTGTCATCTGTAGTAAAAGGCCTGTCCTGCTGGCTCGATACAACATTCCCTCGTTAATGAACTCATGACGTACTCTACTGCTTTCAACTTCTCTGGGGTTTTTTTTCTGCTCTGGTGAAGAAGACAATGTCACTGCTCGTTAAAGACGATCAAAATAACCCGTACAAGACTTTCAGAACATGGCTACTCTCCGTTGTTAATCCTGGCTTCTTGCAAAATATCGAGGCCGTAGTTTTTGCTTGTGTATTTTCTGTAGTTTGGAGAGCGCATTCTTGAGATTAGCGTAGAAGAGTGGCTTATGAATCAGTTTATGAGTATGCTTCTTTTTTTTTTTTAACTGACCAGAAGGGTAAAGAAAAAAAACTGACTTCAGTTAAGATCATTGTCTTGCAGCCCGCCCTGAGGAAATAAGGGTTCGCAGTCACTTCGACCGATACTGGACCCTTCTGTAGAGTTCCCCAACCGAGGGTCCCGGGAAAGATTTTTTTTAAACATGAACAGTGAATAAATCTGCACAAAAATAATTTTTTCTGTCCTAACGTTCGCTGGTTATTATAACCAGAAGCGTATATTTACATCTTGCCTTTCACACAAACATAACATCTTGCCTATCACACAAACGTAACATCTTGCCTGTCACACAAACCTAACATCCTGTCTGCCGCACAAACCTAACATCTTGCCTGTAACACAAACTTAACATCTTGCCTATCACAGAAACTTAACATCTCGCCTGTCACACAAGCCAGCTTGCCTGTCACATAAACTTAACATCTTGCCTATCACACAAACCTAACATAGTGCCTGTCAACAGATTTAACATCTTGCCTATCACACAAACCTAACATCTTGCCTGTCACACAAATTTAACATCCTGTCTGCCGCACAAACCTAACATCTTGCCTGTAACACAAACTTAACATCCTGTCTGTCGCACAAACCTAACATCTTGCCTGTCACACAAACTTAACATCTTGCCTATCACACAAACCTAACATTTTGCCTTTTACACAAACCTAAAATCTTGCATGTCACACAAACTTACCTGGAGCTGTAGATATAATCAGTTCTATTCAGGGGCTCCGACATGTTACCTGGATGATATTCCATGCCCCCTCAGTGGTAGAAATAGCTACCTGCTTCTTCGATCAAGCGTGACACTGGTCTCAGCTGTGCTGATTAATTCATTCATTCTTTGGCGTGTCCCTTGCGGAACTCTGCCTCCCTAACAGCTCTCCTGTACGCCTCTCGGATGTAATCAAGATACCCTGCTGATGCATCCATTCGCAGATCGTCAAAAATGTCTCGTTGCCATCTTCGCCTTGGTCTTCCTTTCTTTCTTTTTCCCGTTACGTACCCTTCCAAGACGGTCTTCTCCAAATTCTCAAGACATTTAATATGTCCGAAATATTTAAGTTCTCTCTTTAATCTTCTCTACTAACCAACCTTAGTTCTGTCTGCTCCTCTCCACAGATTCTTTATTTGTTTTACTTTCTGAAGAGCAATAAATGTCCTCCTTTTAATTTCCCTCATTGTATCTCCATTATTAGTTAGCAGTGATCCAAGATATTGCTGTTTGAGTTTCTTGGTATATTTCCAGAAGATAGTTAAGGGCATGCATCTTTCCCATCGCAACATATGCCTGTGAGATCTGGACACTTAACAAAACAGCTGAGAAACACATAAATGCCTTTGAATGTAAATGCTACATAAGAGTTCTCCAAATATCGTGGACACAAAAAAGAACAAATATATCTATACTACATGAGCTTAATATTGAAGAAGGCTGGCTAGTAAAGAGGATTAAAGAGAGAAAACTTAAATATTTTGGACACATTAAACGTTATGATAATTTAGAGAAGACCATATTGGAAGGATACATAATGGGAAAAAGAGGAAGACCAAAAACGAAGATGGCTGGAAGAAATCGTTGACGATCTGCAAATGGACGCAGCAGCGGCAGGCCATCTTGCTCACAACCGAGAGGTCTACAGGAGTGATCTGATATTAATGGCATGTGTGGTTTAGTGTCTGGTCTAGTCTGCTATCGGTTGGTTATGACACAGGGAGACGGGTTTCACAGTCAGGCTAAGTCACGGGTACCTGGATCACACCACCATAATTAAGCTTAATCATGGGTACCTGAATCACAACACGACAATTAGGCCTAATCATGGGTACCTGAATCACGACACGACAATTAGGCCTAATCATGGGTACCTGAATCACGACACGACAATTAGGCCTAATCATGGGTACCTGAATCACAACACGACAATTAGGCCTAATCATGGGTACCTGAATCACAACACGACAATTAGGCCTAATCATGGGTACCTGAATCACGACACGACAATTAGGCTTAATCATGGGTACCTGAACCACGACACGAGAATTAGGCTTAATCATGGGTACCTGAATCACAACACGACAATTAGGCTTAATCATGGGTACCTAAATCACAACACAATCACCATCCCACACTCGACCAAATAAAATGGTGTTGATTTCAAACACTTTTTTTAAAATCACTCTCAGACACTCGCCACACAGCTCCTGAAAAGCTACTCACGCTCAGTATTTGCTAGCGCAACAAATTATCCCAGAGTGCTTTGCGCCTACAATCAACAACTGCGGGGGGCAATAAACTTAATGGAATAGCGTTCAAATGGAATGTGCAGACTTAAGGGAGGGGGGAGGGGGCGCAAGAGTCATAGGAGGGAATAGACAAAAAAAGGGGGAACGAAGGGACAGAACTAGAGTGGGACATCTACCAGAGAGAAGCATCTTTAAAAACTAGGGACACAGATACTGAAACTCCTTTCAACAGTGATCACCGTATTCTCTTACATATTTAATGTTTCTCATATTCTTTCAGCTCGTGGGGATCAGCTTCGCCGGCGTGTCCCGTTTTTCTTTCATCCATAGACAGCAGCGTGTATGCAACACAGCCACCAGGTCTACCTCGCCCTCATTCAGTCAGTCATTTGCATGTCACTTGCGGAACTCTGCCGCCCTAACAGCTCTCCTGCAGGCTTTTCGGTTGTAAGCAAGATGCCCTGCTGCTGCTGATGCATCCATTCGCAGATCATCAACGGTGTCTTGCAGCCATCTTCGCCTTGGTCTTCCTCTCTTTCTTTTTCCCATTATGTACCCTTCCAAAACGGTCTTTTCTAGATTATCATGGCTTTTAATGTGTCCAAAATAGTTATGTTTTCTTTGTTTAATCATCTTTACTAGCCAACCTTCTTCAATATTAAGTTCTTGTAGTATGGATATATTTGTTCGTGTTCATGATATTTGAATTCAACTTCGCCCTACAGGAGGATAGTGAGTCCCTACATCCTACGCAACCAGATGGTAGATCAGTGTGATCACAAATTTATCAGCACTGTGGTAACTAATATCAGACACTGTACCTACATTTTAGAACGCAACTAATATCAGACACTTACCTACATTTTAGAACGCAACTAATATCAGACACTTACCTACATTTTAGAACGCAACTAATATTAGACCCTCACCTACATTTTAGAACGCAACTAATATCAGATCCTTACCTACATTTTAGAACGCAACTAATATCAGACACTTACCTACATTTTAGAACGCAACTAATATCAGACACTTACCTACATTTTAGAACGCAACTAATATCAGACACTTACCTACATTTTAGAACGCAGCTAATACCAGACACTGTGCCTACACCAGTGGTTCTCAACCCATGAGCCACGGTCCAAAGGTGGGCCGTGACAGGGAGTGTGGGGCGCGTGAAGTCTCCAAGCAGATACAATAAAAAATTGTTCCGCATTTTTCACGCAATGCAGTGATGCAAGGCGCAGAAATGTAGGTCGCTTTATTAGTATGTCCGCAGTGCGGCTGTTGGAGAAAGGATGGTCCAGACAGCGTTTCTTCCAGCATCAAACAGCAATGTGACGTACATAAAAAGACGGCCCCACTTTTGAAGTGCGACACCGGTGTCTTTTTGACCGTGTTTCTGAAACATGTATTTTTACAAAGCAATTTTAGAGAATAGTCGGCGTAGATTCTGCGAGAGAGCAGAAGTGAAAAATAATTCTCAGCAAGTATATTTCATTTTAAAAATCATATTTCGTGGGCTTGAGAGCCGCTATTCGGTCTTGGTGCTGTGTGTAATTCGTATTGGATTAATCGACGGATTCCAGTTACCCGCGTAGTGATCGTGGTGACTTTTCGGATAGCCTTTTTTATTGTTTAAACTTTAAAACTTTAGGCACTAAAATGGATCGATTACAGCAGTATGCTCTTGGCTAGGGGTTATAAGCAGGATTGGTATTTAGGAATTAATTAATAGAGTGAGTACCCTTGTTTGAAAGGTAGGTTGGTTGAGACAATTGAGTGGGGGTCTTGTGATAAGCGTGCAGCATGGAGTAAACTGAGTGCTTAGGGATAGTATAAATACCACTCACGATTAGTCAAAGGAAAGAGCCTTACTTGTTGGTTGTAGCGAGACCCTTACTTGTTTGTTGTAGGAAGAACCTTACTAGTTTGAATGTAGATGGAGTCGTGTTAGGAAGAGTCTTTAGTAGTGTTAGTATTTTGGTAGTTAGTTGGAGGATTTAGTTTTTCTTGTGATGGCTGAGGTTTTAGGTGGAACGTTGTAAGTATGGTTTTATGTGTATAAGGACATTGTAAGGTTTTCGCCCATATGGCGTAGAGTTCTCTCGCCGGGCATTGTCATTGTAATTTCTGTTCAGCCTGATGGTTACGTTTCCATCCTCATAATTTCACCTCTCATTTTGGCCATCAATAAATGTGTGTTGTCTGAAGATATAACTACACCAATTGGCTTTGTTGGAATTCTCATTGTTGACCAGTTTGTTTTGGTTGGAAGACTGCCAAGTTCTGTTAAGTTGTAGTATCTGTATTGTTCTGTGGAGTTGGAAGCCTGGGTGTCTTGTTGGATTTTCTCAGTGTGTAACATAGAAAACTAGGTTGTTCTAAACACCAACAACAAGAAGAAATTTATAAGATGAACTGTACTCCACAAGAAGATTTAATCAATCAAATAGAATACGAATTACAGCTGATTACAGCAATTATAATATGCCCTCAGAGAATATAAATTCTATTATACGATTTGTGAAACGTAAGCCTTCGAATTCGCGCGAACAAGTTGATAGTAGTGGCAGCGAAAGTCACTGTGATCGAGACGACGTTAAAGTTGATACTTATAAGAAAACTAAATAAATACACTCGAAAATATGATGTGGTGTATATTAAGTACGGTTTCGTTCCATCAACAAATGACCAAAATCAGCCACAGTATGTTATATGTTTGCAAATCCTCTCTAATGAGGCAATGAAGCCAGCGAATTTGCATCGTCATCTAACTACAAGACATCTAGATCTACAGAATAAAACCAAAGAATTTTTCGAACGTAAAGCCAAGGAATATAGTAAACAGAAGACAGTGTTAAAAATAAGACCCACTCTCAACGAAAATGTAAAATGCAACAAATGATTGCCCAGACATTCGCAAAATCAAAGAAACCGCGCACGATTGGAGATCTTATCATGCAGCCGTTGTTGATATTTGTGACGTATTCTTCGGCTCAGAATACGCTACAAAACTGAAAAGCATTCCCATCTCGAACGATGCTGTCCGTAGAAGAATATCTGAAATGTCCAAGGACATTGTCGCGCATCTAACTGAACGATTTCGTAATCCTTTTCAGTGTGCATTCTCTGAATTAACCTGTCGTGCAAAAGAAGAATTATCGGAACTGTCTAGCGATCGCACATTACAAAACAATAACGACCCTGTTGTGGATATCTCTTCCTTTTGGTGCACTGTTTTGCTGGAATATCCGTTTTTGTCAGCCCTGGCGATGAAAGTTCTTCTACCCTTTTTTCGACAACTTATTTATGGGAAGTTTCATTTTCTGCATTGACTGCCATGAAAACCAAATATCGTTCAAGAATGATTGTGGGGGATGATCTTCGAGAGTGTTTGTCACAAATTCCAGCCAGAATAGACAAACTATCCAACCGGAAACAGTGCCATCTTTAAGGTACATGAAAACAACTTTTGTGTAGCAATGAATATGCAGTTAAACATGTAGAGAAAATATTACACAAAACTTTATAAAATTAGGTTTATACCTTGCAAATATAAAGCACTTTAATACTGGGCCGCAAAAATTTTGACTTTTAAATGTGGGCCGTGCGGCAAAATGGTCTGAGAACCACTGGTCTACACATATGAACGACCTGTAGATATCCCTCTCCAGCGCTGGTTCGAAGATGTTTAGTTATCACAAAACATACTGTCTCTTACACCTCTGTGGTAAGATTTACTTGCACAAAGCTACAAAGAACCCATAGGAATATTTAAGCAGAAAGAGAGACTTTGTGCAAGGAGTGATCTTTTGAAAGAAAGCCACACAACGTGGAGATGATGTCTGTGTGCCAGACCAGCTGTTGAAGATACTTACCCACAGAAATAATGTCACGACAGAAAGATCAAAGAAAAGTGGAAAGAAAGACATGCAGATATATAAAGTGTAAGAAAAATTAAAAGAAAGTAAAAGTGGAGAAAAGAGAAGAAATAAGAGTAAGAAAATAGCAAGCAGTAAAAAAAAAGAGAGAGAACAAAAAAGTAACAAAAGATGAAAGAAAAAGAAAACTAATTTTTTTAAAAAATGAAAGAAAATAAGAGCCGGAAAAAAAAGAAGAAAGTAAGAATACAAAACTGCAACAATTAACGAGCCAATCTATGATGTTTAACACTGAGAATTCACTAAAATCAATACGTAAACTACAAATTATTGTTGAAAGTTAACAAGAAAATGTAAATAAACAGCATACATGATGAACTGGAATACACACAAGAAAATGATATGAACACATAAAATGAACACCAGAATCTGTGGCAAATGTACGGCTGGAATCCTACTAGATTAGGAAGCAAACCTTCAGAAAGAAAATGTAATTTTGAGTCGGATGTACAGAACATCAGCACACAGTCCACAGCACCAATATGCAAACCTACACGATGAATGCAGAGAACCATAAGACTGATAATCAGCCAAGCTGAAGGAAACGCAAACCGTCAAACCGAGCATGATCAATCTTTGGCATTATTGCGTATTTCCACTTTCTACATTTGTCTTTTAAAGCAAACCTGCCGTTCTCACCTTCCTCAGAAGACAAACGTTCTCGTTCTTGGGCTCTCTCTCTTTCTCTCTCTCTCTTTCTCTTTCTCTCTCCTGACGTGAAGATTGGCTCCTCTATGCCTCTAGCTACCGTCGTCTTGTTGTCTTTAACGTGAAGGAACTCCATCCATCAGCTGCACTGGCTCTGTCATTTAGCCCCGGCACAGAAAAACCATTTATTTTCGCCGGCTGCAAGTGCAAATATCTCACCATTTATTTTCCATGGCTTGAAGCATAAATATCTCATGTTTGATATTAAACAGGAAAATCTCAACACAAATCGCGGTGACGCCTGAAAATACTTGATTTCTTTTTTTTTTAAGCATATCACTCTTCTGTTAAGTTCTGGTAAAAGTCTGCTGTCCATCACCGTCTTTCTCTCTTTAATGTGCTCTTACCTGGCGATTAGCTGTGACAACTGTTTTCAGTGAAGGGCTTCTGTTCAGCTTCGGCGAAATCGAAGACTCTCAAGATTTTTGCTGCCATCTTGACAACAGAACGTGAAGCCGAACACATCTTAGCTTCTTAACAAGCTCCATCACAGAGCATGTCGATTATTACTTTTAAAAAAATACAGCGAAGCAGCGTAAGAGGCTATATCCAGAAACAGTACTTAAAAAGAAGCAGAAGATCTTCGCCAGCCTTGACCTGCCTGGCTTGACTGCTACACTGTCAGCGACATAACCAGGTCATCCCATAGTTAACCAGTAAACCAGGGCCCATGGTTTTTCAGAAAGGATAAGGGAGGCTACTGCAGTTACCCCTTTCTTCCCCCCCCCCCCCCGGATTCCTACTGCTGGCACTTCAGAACAAGTAGTGCCCTTTGTATAAGTGCTACAGTAATATACACAACAGCATATAATAACTAATTCATATTATTTAGCTCTTGTTTTCATTGTAATTTTTTTTTAATCCGAACAATTAGCCTGCTTATTTATATGCAAACATGGCTACCGACATTTTGCATCCAACGCAGAAATTGACGATTAAGATTCTAGAAAATTCGAAGCACTTCTGCTCAATATTTCATGGAAGAAAAAGACACAAGGTTTCCTATTCATTTCATGTTGTTTCAACCTGTTCTAATATTGCTTATCGATTTTGTTGCAAAGCAGTTAATATCGCACATTTCAAACCCTGTAGGCCACCTTTTCACTACTCTTTTTCGCTACGTTCTCCAACCTGAAGGAAAAAAAATTCTTCTCAGAAATGAACATGAATACTATATATCTGAACCTTAAGTTCCCAGGGCACATAAGGCTTCCGCAAGGGTTTTTCACAAATGCCTGTCCTTTGCCTTTTTTCTGCTCTTGCCCAGGTGAGCCCTCTAATTAATTGTTTTCTGTATAGTCCCGAAAATTTTGTTTAGTAGATAGTCATTTATAATGTATGTAGTTACTTCTGTACTGAGTGAATGTTTAAGAGTGAAACGTAAATGTTGTATTTTATTTTATGTCTCTCAGCTTCAATGTTAGTTATGTTTGTTATATGAACAGCATATTTGTAGAATGTCTGAAATAGAGTGAAAGATGTATGATAAAGGGCAGAATGTCAGACGGGCCTGCGTGCCCAATTCTTAACCCTTTTGAAATAAAGATCAATCAATCAATCAATCTATTGCTCAACATCCTTTCTGTTGTTCTTCTTCATGTCTCTTTTGGTCTACCCTTACTTCTGTTCCCCTGTGGTGTCTATTTTAGTGCTATTTTTGGTAGTGAGTTGTCAGTCATTCGGAGCACATGTCCCAACCATCGCCAGCGTCTTTCCTCAATAATTGCTGTCAGTGGCTTCATCTGCATTTCTGCCAATAAGATGTTATTTCTTATGGTGTTTGGCCAAAATATTTTTCTAATTCTTTCGTCTGGAAAGAATTCAACTTGTTCTGGTGATTTTCCAGCATTCACTTCCCCAGAGTAGTACACTTAGAACATTGCTCTTAAATATCCTAATTTTTTAATTCATGCTTAGTATTTTTACATTTCCATATAGTCTGCAGCATTGCAAAAGCCTGGTTTGCTCTAGTAAGTCTGCTATTGATGTCCTCTGTGCTGTCTCCACTTTCTGCTACTCTACTGCCAAGATATACAAATTATTATATATATATATTCAAATCATAATCACGCTGTTAAACATGTTGCAAGATATGATAACATTCACAAATACTACATGATGAATCTGTAATGGGAAGGAGGTCACGAGATAGACCGAAACAGCAAACATGGGTATTTGTAAGTTATCCACGATATATTTTTCTATTATTTACGAAGATCAGGAAGAGCTGGCCAAAGACCATGCCTCGTGAGGAACGATTCTACGCTTTTCGAGGAAGAAAAAAAAATGAACTGGCACAGAATACAAGAAGTCACTAGAACAAAAATATTGAACCTGGTCTGCCCAGAACAGTTTCTCGCTTTTGTTCTGGTTTTATTATTTCGTTATTTTTTAAACGAAATATTGTGTCGGCCTGGTTAGCTGAGTGGTTAGCTGAGTGGTTAGGCGCTCGGTTTACTAACCCGGTGGTACCGAGTCCAGTCCCGGAACTGGGATATTTTTCTGGTACACACAGAAAAGGGCCCCCGGGGTTCACCCACCCTCCAAAAATGGGCACTAGAGAAATCTGGCTAGGTAAAGCGGCCAGGCGTGATACTGATCACTTTTATGGAAACTACCAACATGCCTTAATGCCATGGAGACTACGAGCCTAACATCGTATCCCCAATATGCCTTAATGCCATGGAAACTACGAGCCTAACATCGTATTTCTAATATGCCTTAATGCTATAGAAACTACGAGCCTAACATCGTATTTCTAATATGCCTTAATGCTATAGAAACTACGAGCCTAACATCGTATTTCTAATATGCCTTAATGCTATAGAAACTACGAGCCTAACATCGTATTTCTAATATGCCTTAATGCTATAGAAACTACGAGCCTAACATCGTATTTCCAATATGCCTTAATGCTATAGAAACTACGAGCCTAACATCGTATTTCTAATATGCCTTAATGCTATAGAAACTACGAGCCTAACATCGTATTTCCAATCTGCCTTAATGCTATAGAAACTACGAGCCTAACATCATATCTTCAATATGCCTTAATGCCATGGAAACAGGAGTTTCACCTTTAGCTTTGAGAGGATTTGTTCAGCAAAATGGTACCCAGCAACTTCCACGAAGGTTACATTTGCCTGCTTCAAAACCCACTTCTATGACGAAAAGAGCCGTTGCTTTGCCATGCACATCTGTGTTATAAAGAAAACATATTCTTCAGTTGTAACATTTGTTGTAAATCAGTGTACAAAAATCTCGGAGATATTTTTCTGTAATGGAAGGGAGATCACCGTGAAATAATTTGTACTCCGCGAAAATTTTTCTGTTGTACTAAACTCATAATTTCTAAGCTAAACTTCAGTAAGTTCTGGTAGAAGTGGTTAAATTATACTGAAATGTAGAAGAAGCTGTGGAGATATCGTTGAGATTGTGTTG
Organism: Achatina immaculata; assembly: GCA_009760885.1. Lineage (NCBI taxonomy): Eukaryota > Metazoa > Mollusca > Gastropoda > Stylommatophora > Achatinidae > Lissachatina > Lissachatina immaculata. The sequence goes on from CM019716.1 coordinate 77,889,939, forward strand.
CAGTAAAGGCTAAATAATAACATGTTTAGTAGTTTTAATAATAGCTTAAGAAGTAATAATAGTAGTAGCAGCAGCAGTAGTAGTAGAAATAATAATTGTAGTAGTAACATTGTTAGTGATAGTAGATATAGAAATGGTAGTAGTAATTGTTGTAGCTGTAAAAGTAGTACTAGTTGTACTAGTAGTAACTGTCTCTACCTAGTAGTAGTAGTAGTATAGTAGTAGTAGTAGTGTAGTAGTAGCTGTAGTAGTAGTAGTAGTAGTAGTAGTAGCAGTAGTAGTAGTAGTAGTAGTAGTAGTAGTAGTAGTAGAAGTTGCTGTTATTGTTGTTGATGTTATTGTCGC